>CM052269.1:2243254-2287354 GCA_028455795.1 Lasioglossum marginatum
AAAAAAATATACTATTCCATTTGAAAAAACCTCGGTGACCTTGAAATTTCATTAAAAAACACGACATAAAAAATTTTTTTCTTCACCATTATATTTGCCCCTGCAATAGTGTCACTTTGTCCTCTGAAGTTTTCTGATAGGACTGTAAATACGAAAGATATTTAGGTTTTCCCATTTATGTGGAACACCCTGTACATACAGGGTGGGGCACTATAAACAGGTCACCTGAATAACTCGCTTGCTTTTGAAGATAGAAGAAAATGCATCAGACCAAACTTACTTGATATCGAGGCGCTCGTAATCTGATGTCATTAATTTTTTTCTAGGTGGGGACGTCAAGGAGATATGAAGGTCAACTCTGTTATTTTAAAAGGAAGAGTATAGTTTTTTATTCTGATAGTGTGTTTCAAGACGAATACAACGATCTATTATGAAAGTCATTTAAGATCACGCAAGGTCAACTGCAATAGCAAATAAAGCAGAAAAACACAACCAGAAAGCGTCAGCGATTTGCGTCGCAGAATTGTACAGGAATGTAGAGCTATTCCAACAGATACCTTCAAAAATGTTCGTTCAGAATTTGAGAATCGTCTGTATTTATTGTTTAGAAAACAACGGAGAACATTTTGAAAATTTGTTATAAAGAAACTTTGTTACAAACTTTCTCGCAGTATAAGTACAATAAGATCCCATAATAAAAAATATAGATTTCCATTTGAAAAAACAAAGTTGACCTTCAAATGTCCTTGAAAACGCCACACAAATAAAAAAACTGATACTGCCCACCTCTTTCCCCCTCGAAATCCTTGGATACGTCCTTTACACTTTTTTAATATCTGTCATACTTTTCGAGATATTGAGCTGTTAAGAGTTATGCGGGCCACCCTATATACTATATATATATACTATATAATTTCATACAGTGTAATTTTAATATTATTCTGGTATAATAAAGAATACAGTTAACAAATAACATAAGTAGTAATTCGAAATTTTATTTTAATTCTCAGTCAAACAGTATGGTATACAGTACTATACAGAATGATTGCATGAAACGGCATCGATGTCTATGTTACGTTACATGACAGCTATGTTTATGTTTATGTTTATGTTTTATCTCCAGATAAGACGTAAGGTGCGATAACATTTCCTAACAGAAACATCGATAAATCTATCTACTAACGGTTTCAGATTCGGGAAACGGATTATAGGATACTTTTCCACTTTGAGAAGTCAAAATGACTGGTATTGGTATAAGTAGCCATGATACAAAATTACTTTGTTTCTGTATAAATAAAACAAAAATAAAATTCATTATATTACACCTTTCACACGGCGCCTCTAAAAATAATTTTCTTAAATTATACTGTCCAGCTATTAAAAACCCAAACTGAGTAATGTATATATATATAAGTCGTACACACGTTACTTAGTTTGGGTGCTTTCGCAGATATCTATAATGAAATTGTCTATGGCCTTTCGTCGAATGAGAATCAAATATTTGTGTCCATTCTTGTTCCGAAGCCTACAAGGTTTTAATAGCTGGACAGTATAATTTAAAAAAATTATTTTCACAGGTGCCGGGCGGAATTCGAACCCAGGACCACGGTGTTCGTAGTCACGAGCCTTATCCACTTAAGCCACTGCTCGCTTTAAGGTAAATCAATGTAAATACTAGGAATGAATGTTGTGTAAACACAGTTATTATTTGATAATTGTAATTTTGATTTACAGATTCAAAATCTTGAACAGCAAATTGAAGAATTAACAAGAAAGGCAGAAAACAGCTTAGATACAAACTGTGCGATGAAAGATGCACAAAATACTGAGGTGCTTTTGCTTGTTTACGTAGCAAATATTTTCCATAAGTTTTATTTCTACGAGGTGAGATCTAATTAATATTCAATTTTAAATATTAGATGAAAAATCAACTTCAAGAAATGGCTGAACGTTTACACGAAACACAAAACAAGTTGCTTAAATTGGAGGAAAGAAGTCGTCTAAATTTGTTAGCATGGGGACAGCTTGAAGGACTCCTTCGAGCTGCCTGATTTCGATTCAGGAATTCGATTCAGGACCTCGAAGAGCTTGAGTCTGGCCTCCAGGAATGGGACGGTGATATTATTTCTTGATCGCTAAGTTGTTGATCTAATCGCTGAAAATCCCGTCGAGCTGGCACTTCTGTTACACGCAGCGGTCTTCCGTTATTTCTTACTATATTGAGATATAATTTCCTCCTGCTTCGTCAATAGCACGAAGCTATTGAATATAAAACACTAATAAAACTAATAAAACACTAAGAAACAGAATTTTCCATTACTGCAGCGTTTACGTGCGATAGTAATCCGTCTATGCCCCTACTACCTATTTACTTTGGAAACATGCACATATAAACACAGTGAAATTATTCTACAACTTGTATGAAACTTTTAACATCGTTTTTTAAGAGAACGGTTGACTTGAGACGCATGGTCCCTTTAAGACTTTTGTTCCTCGCGATGAGCATTATACAATGCAATAGGAAAAAATTTTGACCTTGATTTTCAAGGTCAAGGTCAATTTTGCGATCCATTTTTTTAATAGATTTTTACCGATCCAAAGTTGTGGAATCCCGATATGGTGGTCGTGACATATAATTTTTATACACCCTGTACTCACAAAATATTTAAATTTATTTTTCTAGAGAATGAGATCTCATATGTCATCAAATTTTATTGTATATTTTCGACTTGGACTTTTGCGTAGAAAATAGAGACGATTAACAGCTTGTATAATGATATTGGATACACGTACGAGTTTTATCATGTGTTACAAGGGAAACTGTTATAGTTACTTCACGAGTAACTACGTGTTACATGTATGTACTGCGCAAGGATGACAAGTCGGATAGCGGGACGACACAGGGACCAGAGAGATATCTACTTTGCTCGGTTCGTCTGACCCCATTTTTGACACTTTCGTAGTCCCGACAGCACTCTCTTCGTCGTACAATCCAATTTGTAGATGTGATCGGTTTGGCCAATAACGAAAATACGCGTGACAGGAGGCAAGACTATTACATTCTAAACTTTAGCGCATCAGTCAGACGCCAACAAAATTCTCATTTCTTCGTCCAACCAACTCTTATCTTTGCACCTACATATTTGAACATACAACAGTGTGCATAACTTGTGAAACTTTGTTTACAAAACTTGAACAAGTCAGACTCGTGATAAACATTTTAAACGAAATATACTTGTAAGTATGAATATTACTTCTTTTTTCAGGAAGAAATGAAATTCTATTTATTTGTAACCAATATTTAATCATTGAGGTACCTCAATGAAGACATACTACAAATATAAACTTCTTTTCTTCTATTGCGAAATTATTGAATCTAAAGAACTTCTAGTCATTTTGTTATTACATATACGGGCGAGAAAAAATGTTTTGAACAAAAGATGCATGGTTTCCTGGGGGACATACAGTGCTGTAATCTTTTCTTATTGCTTGGCTTTTTTATTTGACCCTCATATGAGGGTCACCTTTCTAAATGGAAGATCTCAGTTTTCTAAATGGAATGTCTAATATTTTTTCTCAAATTCGGATGGTTACGAAATTCTGCATAAGAAGATATTATACAAAGTGGGATTTAAAATGAATAATTACTGAGATATTTTTAAAACAAGTTTTATTTCAAGCGGTCTTCAAAGTGCTGTCCATTGAAGTCAATGCACTTGCGTAATCGAATTATCAGTGAGCGAAGAATTTTTTCCTGTGCTTCTGTAATTATTGCAGCACATGCACTAATAATACGTCGTCGCATATCTTCGGCCGTCGTTGGTGGCTCGCGATAAACATCATATTTTAATGTTCCCCAAAGGAAATAATCGAGCGGAGTTAAATCTGGCGAGCGATGTGGTCAACCAATATTACTACCACGCCCGATCCAACGATTAGGAAACATTCTACTTAATATTTGCCGCGATTGCCGAGCAATGCCGAGCATCATGTGCTGGCCAGCCGTTATGTTGGTACCACATTATTTGACGTATTAAACAAGGTACATTTTCTACTAGGCCCGGCAATGTTTCAGAAGGAATGTAGAGTATTTCTGGCCTGTTAGTGATCATTCAATGCAGTCCAATGGTCTGGTGACAAATTATGCCGCCAATGAATTCTTATATTCAATGTTTACTGAGTATTGATTTCTTATAGATCATGATTTGACACAAAATAAACATTATTCACTCAATTATAACCGCCTTAATCGTCTGATTCGCTTTTACAATGTTTGCGTGTGAAATAACTTGTACGCGTATTAGCACATTTTAAGCATCCCTGCTCTCTTGCACATGTTGCATTCGATGGAATTTGTGCGACTCGACTTCTTTGGCATGTTCTCTCTTCATGTAGACAATACAAAAATCTATATCTTCTGAAGTAAATGCATTCAAAGAATCAAATGAAAATGACAATTCTGACGGTTTTGATGGCGTTGCTTTTTTTCTCTTTATTGGTGACTATCTCCTTCGCAGCAGCGCTTTCTGCTTGTTTTCATCTTAATATCAAGAAATTGTTTGGCGAAGTCAAAATAGCGCTTTCCATCGACTTTCGTCCACGGTTGGACTTTTTGGTTTAACAATTTTATTATTTTACACAACAACACTTAAAACATGGTTTCCATTCAAAACAAAGAAAAAAAGTTGGTGTCCCAACTTAAAACAAATTCACATCGCGGTAAGTGCACAATTCTTTTTGTACATTTAGAAAACAATAAACTTCCAACAAATTAGATATATTCAAGCAATTAGGGTTAGAAAATTTTCAGTTGAAAACGAATTCATAAGAAAGACAATGAAACATTTCAGGACATATTTTTAGCCTTTGCTTGGCACAGCTACACTGAACACGACTTGTTGCTTCTAATGCTCAATGTTTATAACCAGAAATAAAGTTGACAACCATGACATTGGTGTTTTCAGTGAGTCAATGTGGAAAAAAGGACGGTCCAAACTTATACGGTGTCCCAACCTTTACGGCAGTCCCTTACACACTGTTCAATTTCGCAGGTTGATTTATCCACGCTTGCATGCTTGTGCGCCAGTCGTGTAGGAATACCTATTCCGGCAAAAAGGACAATGGAATGAAAACATTAACAGGTCTCACTGAAGCTCAATTTACCGGTTGCAGACGCTTTCCATGCCCGGGATATTCAAGGCAAACGATAAGCCCCCTCCATCGGGATCGAGTTAATTACAGGATATCAATACCAGGAACCGCTTAATGAGTGATTTTATCTGGCTAATAAGCGACAGCAACGAAGCGAAAAAAAGAAATATCGGGTGGGACGGTAAACGTTTCGTCTGGCAGTTCGGCTGCGAATCGGAGCGGCAGGACGAACCTGGAAAACTTTTAATAGACCCTGTTAATCTTTTCAACGAAATTTAAGTCGTTATTCGTCGCTGGATGCCGCCGTGCCGGCCGAATCGTGGAAACAGCTTCGTGCTTCGCTCGCTTTCAATGAGGACTAGTTGAATCGCGCGTTCAGATGATCGACCCTCGTTCTTGATTGACGACCTCGCGCGGCCGCCGCGCTGGGGGTAATTGCTCAATCGACGAAGAAGAGGTTGGCTCAGGTGAAATCCGCCAATCTTCTTTTCCTTTGATGCGATCCAGTTGGGCGTAGCTGGCCATGCTCGCGTGTCCCGGCGACGACGAGCGGAAGACGTGGACGCGCCGCGCCACGCCGCGCCGTTGCTTGAAACCAATTTCGCCGCCGATCGAAGCTCAATCTTCGAAATGAACGTCGGGAAGGTCAATATTGAAACGAGTCACTTCGGAATTCATTGGGAACTTCGCTCTGCTTGTTGCGGGCGAAATATTTTCAAGAACATCCCGTTTTGTTTGCTCCTTCTTATTGATCAGCTGAGACGACACGCCACGCCGCCCCTCGTGACGTCACACGGAAAATCTGTCAGTGCCGACCATTTTCAAATCAAATGCTGAGTTGAGAGAAAACTCCCTGACAATCCAACAGAAGCAATATTTCGTCTAGAATTCGCGGTAAAAGCTCCCAATCGGCTTCTATAACGAGAGATTTTGAAAAGAAGAGTGTACACACACGCATACTTTCAATTCGTCAGGATGCCAGAAATGTTGTCTTTTAAGTTTTTCACGTGAAATTTTAATACAAATAAAGATTATGCACATGTTAGCGGAATGTAGCTATTGTACTTATAAAAATAACCAATGTTTGCGCGTTGACACTCGCAAGTTGTGCGCGGATGAATGTTCCACTCAAGGTTGAGCCCTGTCTTACGAGTAGAGCGCGGACGCGTCGACTCGCGAATGTCGTTCGGTTGATGCCAGCCAAATTAATATTGGGCAGCCGTTTCAATGGTCGAGTGATCGCAAAAGACAACGATTGATTAAAACTAAAGGGATTACGTTAAAGAGAGCGTTTCGTCCCGGACCTGCTGGGGGACTCGTCAGTAAGACTAATCTAGCAGGTCCTGCCTTATATGCTAGCACACGCGAAGGAATCTCGATTGATGCGACGCGGAATTTCGCGCGTTTGTCCTGATCGGTGGACAATGAAATAGCGGAATGCAAAGTCCTACAACTCGAATGAATGATTGGCAAGACCACGGCCCGTGCGTTGTACTTGTCTACCCGAGGACTGAATAATGTCACTTGTTCGAAAGCTAGGAAAGAACTGAGTGAACTTGACTTCCTGTCTGGACGCGATGGGCAAGAAAATGCACTGATTGGTTCCTGCCGAAAGTTACATTTACCACTCAGCACACCTTTGATTGTTTAGGCCTTCTTCCCGTAGCTCTGAATGAGGCCTTGGGAAGGAGGAGTGGGGCGATACCTAACTCAGTCGATGATGGGTCTCGGTACCTTGGGACCGTGCTCAACGGTCGCCGGTGGTCCTTCGGAGGGATTATCTTTATGGTGCGTTGTAACCTTTATGAGGGAACATAAGAAAATAAACTAAATGTTTGGGTCACATCTGGAGTGGTCACCAAATGGTAAGTTTGCTTAATCTTCGAGAAGGTTCTTTGTCACGAGCTCGTCGAGAGGTCCCTTTATCGCGAGCTAGTAATAAATAAAGGTTCAACGGAGGATCTCGGTGCAATGGTTCTTTCGTGGCGAAACACGGCTCCGCGCGACGGAACAACCAAGTATATTAAAAATCACGTTATAAGTTATAAATGAAATACCATGATTACCATTGTCTATTTTATAAGAATGCAGAGTTGACTGTCGAACCCGCAAGACGAAGTCGTATTACGGGTAGTGAAGCGATCTGAATCGCTTCGATTCAATGTTTACGACAAAAAATTCGAATCACTTGCAAGATAATTCGAAGCTTAGAACTCTTGAAACTCTTGGACGTCTTGAAAGTCTTCATTGTCTTGAAAATCTTGAAAACCTTGAAATTTTGGATAGTTTGTAAGAATTGAAACTCTTGAAATGTTACATCTATCACGAAACAATGATTATGTCATGTCAGCATTGGGATGAATAACAGTATGAACGTACCAATATTATAAAAATACCAATATTATATAATTTATTATGATTATGAAGACTTTTAAAATTTTCAAGCCTTCAAGAGTTTCAAGAATTTCTGATTTCGAATAAATATCGAATTGATTCGAAATTCTGTGGTGATTGATTTGTTCGAGAACTTTGCAAGACAGAGTATTGAATGCCCATCACTAGTAACGGGCCCCCCGAAACTCAAAATAAGAAGGAGTATACACCAATTTAGTTTAAATTTGATACTCTGGAGTTTTCTGGGTCACTGATTATGAATCTGATGTCAAAATTACAAAAAACAAACTGGCGGACGGGTATGTGAAAAAATTATTTGATTTCTACAAATATTTGGTAATAGAACATTTTAGAACGTTTCCGAGGTATATTATTGGTATAGATTATTATCAGATGACTTCAGATAGCCAAATATGTAAGATTTTAGTGTTAAATATTATTTAAATATTTAAGTATTGTATAATTATGTAAATATTAATTATATTAAATTAGGACATGCCCGACAATAGCAAGAATGATAAACTAGCGTTACAGTGTGATGATAAATCCACAAAAGTAATTTCAATTATGGTTGAAAATGCCGATCTTTTAAAACTACCAACTTTGAACTTGCGCAACTTTGAACATTAAATATTAGATGTAACAAAAGCGTGCCCTGGCACTTTATAAACAAAGTACTACTACACAGATTTTAAAACTACTATTTTAAAATATTTTACACAAGAGATCTAAAACTAGATATTTTAAACTAGATTTTAAAACTAAAAAATTTTTTACGTTTGGCCTCGATTTCGGTCTAACTCACCACTATGCAACGTGTCTGATGTATCGAGCACCCGACTTGAGCCCGTCCGATTGGACGATTTGGGCGTCTGACACATGAGCCGGCCCGCACATCCCTAATGACGAAGCTTGTGACAGGATGATCACGAAGGAGGTCCGTACGGCACTTATACTCCATAACCTCGGTCAAGTACAAGCTCGAGAGCAGGACTGCCCAACTTCGTCCCCACCATCAATCAGTCCGTCAACTTAACCCACAACTTAAGGCACCGTCAATGATAGGAACATAACGATTCATTATACATAGATGGAAATATATGCCATGCACTTCTGGCGGTAGGACCGTGTAAAATAGTGGCGGGAACATCACCTCCCACATTACCGGAATGAAGAATTGGAAGAACGACACAAACGTGGCTCGTGCGCCGCGAGCTGGGCAGGACCTGCCCTAGAGCAGTGTTTCCCAATGTTTCAACATCTATGTACCCCTTCTATAACTGTCGTAACACTGAGTATCCCCCGTTGAGAACAATCCGTATTAAGTAGCAGGTGTGTACATCCTTTGTACACAACGGTAGACTCCCGCTGCGCCAGAATTGTTGCACTAGAATCAGTGCGTACCCCCTCCAAACTCTTCCTGTATCCCCAGGGGTACGCGTACCATACTTTAGGAAACACTGCCCTAGAGCATTGTAAAGGTGGGATCTCCTAAGCGCGTCTGGACGCAGGGTTTTGCGATCCATATTCCATTCGTCGTAACATCCTGCTGTGTGTATGGACGCACAAGTTTGCGTTCGTAACCAATGAATATATTTAACGTTTGCTGTATTCGATTTGATAGCCGGTTATGCCCATTAGATTTCAGTTGAAAGACTTGGTGCGCAAGGATCAGCGTGTTATGATATCGAAAAACGGATAAATGAAAATGGCAGGCCGCGTTAGAGGATCGCTGTCGAATCGTAGAGGAAGTACATTTCCAGGCTAGGAGCTACAATCAATCTGATGCGTCGACTCGATTAGATATCAATCCGATTTGTTCGTGACGTTGATCGCCGAGCTCGATAAATACGACAATAATGAATCTTTCGAGGGCGCGTTTATCTGCAGAACTGAATCACGGTAGGGAATCAATCACTTCGAACGTGGTGAATCGCGCCCTTGAAAAAAGGAATGGCACTGGATGCCGGAATCAATTGTCTCTTTAAATTGGCGAACAATTGAAAAATACGCCGAGCGATACCATTAAAAAGTGATCGAGCGAACGCTAATAGAAGTCAGCCAAGCAATAGCTCACCTGTTGTCAGAATATTCGGTAAATTAAGCAGTTACGATAACCGAGCCGAGCGGAATTGATTTCGAGCTATCGATGTTTCAATCACGTATAAAACAGGTGTCTTTGATCTGCACAATCCGATTCGAAAATTATGTTTTCACCTGAACGCTGTTTGCATCATTCTGAAATTAAATATCTCCTAATCAACGCTGGCAAATTTTTCATTTGAAAGGAGTTATACACATCCTATTAGAATTGAACCACTTGAAAGTTATTGGTGTCAGGGGGCAAATAATGTCTAATGTTATAAATTGGTACTTGTGGATGGATTGGATTCGAATGAGATTTGTTACTTCATGATATAAGAATGTTTAGTAGGCGAATTGTCGCCGGGTCGAATCAAGTTTACTTTTACTTGACCACCCAATTTATTTGAACGCTCGCGTCGCGAACCGTAAACTCCTTACAATATTCGGCGTGAAAATGCACGCGCAAGAGAGTACGATAACTGACCACGGGGTGAACTTACGGGAAAGACCGTTAGAAATAGAGCGACGAAAACGTTGTGGCGATCGAGCTGATTTTTCAGATTGGGAACAACTGGCTAAAGGTGCCCTGTCGACTTTGTTTTTATTGTCGCACAGGTTATCGATTTGATGGGCGATAGATCATTCGTTGTTGATTGGTCGCTCGCCGTGACGATGACGTCCGAGTTGAACGACGCATGCGTGACTTGACAGCGCATCGCGATTGGCCGAATCGTACCAAGCAGCACACGCGTCCGGGTATTTTGATTCCGAAACAAAGAATGATAATATAATGTTTATAATATAATATTGTATCTGGATCACATAACTCTTATCTTAGGAACTATTAATACCATTATAAACTTATTTTACTTCACCGCATTGTAAGACACGTCTGTTCACAATCGCATACATCCATAGAGAGAGCGCCATCAACTCAACATAGTTGCCATATTCAGAGTTGGGCAAATTTTATTTCGAATAACGAATAAAGAATAACGAATAAATCCCAGGATTCGGGAATAACGAATAACGATTTTATTCGCCGAGAATTATTCGTATTACGAATAACGCTTTATTCGTTATTCCTTAGTCACGAATAAATCCCGGGACTTTCATTCGTTATTCGTTATTCTAAATGACGGCAGCGAATAAGAATAAAGGCCGAGAACCCGACGTCGACACTCGACACTCGACACTCGACACTCGACACTCGACACTCGAGGCCCTGAGGTCGAGGCTGAGGCTGAGGCTGAGGCCGAGACGAGCTATGGATTGATGTTGACGATTGATGACATACACAATACATATATGTATAATTAAACAACAAGTGATTCTTTTGACACAAGCAGTACAATATCGTCGATCATTATTTTTTATGAACAAAAAATATGTGTATTTGTTATAATTTTGCCACTCTATCGTAACAATGGGTACCAATATATTAATATAATGTTGTTAATAATTTTATCGATTCTAACATAATGTACATTATTACACAATTATATAATTATTACCTCCAAATTTTCGGCAAGCCAAAGCCAGTGACAAATATTTCACCGTGGTACAGACAATCCTTTAAAATATTTTTTATCTCGGCTATATTAGTTCCAAATAAATTTTCGATATGACGACTTAAATTTCTTCTGCTCATGACGCTTAATTCGTAATTTGTAATGTATTCAGTTTGTAAAAATATTAATAATTATTTATGTATTTTAAAATAATTTTTGTGATAGGAAACATACCTGCAATCTTCAGATGATCAAAAATTTCTCTAAAATAAGGATCATCGACCGTTCACAAGCCGCAAGGGCACCATTGAATGCAGAACATAATTAGTTATTCATATACACACACGTCGCTGATGCGTGTCGAGTGTCGAGATGTCATAATGACCTTTATTCGCTCGCTGGCTTATTCGAATAAATTTTTATCCGCTGGGCTTTAAAAATTCATTCGAATAAAAATTTATTCGAATAACCCAGCGAATAAAATTTTATTTGTAATTTTTATTCGCCGGGAACTCGAATGAAATTTCATTCGAATACGCCCAACTCTGTGCCACATTCATGAAAACCAAATATGAGAAAAGGAAACATTGCCAACTTTAAAACTTAACATTTAATTAAGGGAAATATGAATTTTGTGTAGCTTCTTGCAACTCTGGCCTACTGAGCGACGTGGCACAAAACATGTCGAGTAATATGTGAACTAAAGCCTCTGAAGATTTTACATTAGTTAGTTATCTTACATTCATAGAACTGTGTTGATATTTTTGAAGGATAATGTACAGAGTTCCGGGTCGGAGAACGTGTCAAGCTCCCGACCGTACACCAGCTTACATTCGCGGCTGTATAGGGAGGGGCGCGGGGTTGTTTTACGCCGGTGTTACCAGGCTACGTGGCCACGTAGATTTACACCTGTTTTATTGTCGTCGCCGTGGCGTACTCCGTTCTACGAACACACAGTGGTACATCGCGCTCGGATTTTCGCCCGCCCGATGGAATTTTCGCTATTTCCACAACAAATCCGCGAACAGGGTCATTTCGCGAGACGTCACTGTCTTTGGAAAGGCTCGCGTGCGTTATGCATATAATCTAGGGTGGACCTTATTTTCCGACCTTAGAATTTTTTCGAGACACTCCTAGGATTGTGACACTAGCTAAAAAAATAATCTATGCAAAATTTTAGAACAACGGGGAAACGTGCTGCATCAAACTTGAAAATGTTTTATTTTTGAAACTTGGTTTCCTCCATTATAGTTTATCGTAAATATACATTTCTATACAGTTACGCACATAACTGATCACACACACTTTAAATCAGAATAACTTTTTTATGAATGGGCCAAACGACTTCAATTTCTCTGTAAGGCTAGAAGGATTAGTTTAGTAAATGATGTCTAGTAAATATGTTGAAAAAATGCATTTGATCGGAATTATGAAAAACAATAGTAAAAATTGATTTTATATAAATACATGGTAAGATTATAATTGGCTTATCTTTTATAGTTTTTACATTTTTATCTTTTATAAACACATAACACATACATAATGAAATAATATGAAATAACACAGGTCGTAATTATAGTATAGACATGATTTTAGAACAATTAAATTGAGAAAATTATTTATAAATTATGATAAAAAAAATCTTTTGACACGCTTGTGAGGCGTTTTTACCTTCTTGATACTTTTTGTATGCGTTGATTAAAAAAGATTTCTCAAAGACATTGACCATTGTAGTAATGGACAGGATTAAAGACGAGAGATCCGCCCAATTCCGGTTTTACTATCCGACGACGGGAAAGCGGCGGGTTTAGTTTGACGTTCAGCCCGCGGTGTTCATCGTAAATTGATAACGGGCCCGGAAAGTACAGTTTGAAACACGAATTACCCCTTACATGGTCGGCGGACACGAGGGACTGGGGGAGGGTGCGTCCTCGATATGCAAACGTTCGATTAGACGGCGCGAGATGTATCAAGTTTAAATTGAATAATGCTTGTTCTGGAAAATGAGCCTCCATCGCACGATAACGGCGGCAATGATAATATGTAATTCAATTAATGTTCCTGGTTGCCGCGGGATTTGCCCGTTCGAGTTTCGTGCTCTCAAACTATCCGTGTGTTCTTCTCGCGCTCTCATTCGGTGTTCCTCTCGGCCCCGGCACCACCCTCGGTTTCCCAGAGGACACAGACACCGGGGTGCAGTTTCGCGAACCCTTCTATGTACCGTGCAAATATACATTTTTTTCATTTCGCCGCGCTCTAATATCGTCCGGTCGCGCGGCGCGGCGCGGCGTGCCCACGCCCGCCGGACTCTCATTTGTTCGAATGTTCCGGCCGGCGTAAAAAACCGGCGCCAGTAATTAAAATAAGCTGCTCGCGAGATATAGCCCTGTTCCGACGACTTTAATTCGATTCCGGCTCGTTTCGTTCCGAACGCCCACGCAACGTGCCAGGAGATTGCCGGTACAGGTGCAGAAATTAAGAAACCAGCACCAGGATAATAGATTGTAGAGGATCAACGCTGTTGCGCTAATTATTCATCCCATCGATCCAGTCCGAATCGATTGCCCTTACATTCCGTTAAAGCGTTTATGGCGTCTGAAGCAGGAGAAATGGCACGTAATCAAATTTCGAAACGAGACTGTCATTATCCGGTGGACGGCAAAATATTAACCTATTAATACCAAACGTTGCGTAAACGTAAATCGAAAACGTTTTTCATTGTGATTTTATATTATTGGATCTCGTGTAGTAGTTATGAACTGGGTTTTCACAGATTAGCTTCGCGAGCTCGCTACCAACATTTGTTTCGCTGCTTACTTTCCTTGTTCAAATGTTCTATTCTGCAACGTGCCCGCTTTATGAAATATTGTAACAATTTAACAAAAGATGGTCCAGAATTCTCGTAGTATTATGCTATGTACTGTGACGGTTACTCGGTGGAAGGTGTGCCGCTTCAGTCGGCTGTCCAGGGTCGCTGGTACCACGAATAGCGGCGATCAGTCGAGGTGTCCGGCGATCGTTCGGTAATGATCGTGAAAAGACCTCTCTCGGCTTTGGAGGCGGAGGTTCGTCGGGCGTCTCGCCACTGAACAATACTCGGTTCGGATTGGGACTGGTCCGTCGGCGTTTCGCCACTGAACTCTGCGTGGTACGGATCGGAGAGGTTCCCGGATCGTCGGCGTTTCGCCACTGAGGAGGAAGGGATTCCCGTAGGTATTTCACCACCCGGGCCTGGTCAGGAGCGACTGGGGGGTACGGTCGGCGGATCGGAGATACGGTCGGAGGTACGGTAGTAGGATCGAAGCTATCGGTTTACACACTCGCAGTCACTCACACACTCAGCCTTCAAAAGATTCGCTTTCCGGTTTGGTCCTTTTCACCTCGGGGGCTACACGGAACTCTATGGGCTCGACTCGTCTTGTCTTACCGGTGTTCGGTCGCGGTAGTTATATCCGTGTCCGCTTAACTTCTCTTGCGAGAACCGGTTCGTCGCGGTGGCCCTCTCTCGGTCGCTAGTCGTACTAATTGATGGGGACAGTTTCGCGCCAGGAAGGATGTAACCGTCACAGTACTAACAACTTAAACAACAATGGGCTGAAATTTGTACGTAGCCTTATTTTGCTTTAAAAACGTGTTTCCCAAAAGCATTTTTGGTGACTCGAAAAAACATATTTTGTCATTCTGGTGTTATTTGGTGCAGGGGGAGGAGCTCCGTGCCTCCCCCCCCCCCTAAAACATGGTTAAAATGACACTAAAATGATAAAAAAATTTTCGTGTCACCAAAAGTCTGTTCAGGAAACATGTTTTTAATGCAATATGTGGTTATATGCAAAATTTGAGTTCAATCCGATTTGACCAATTTTTGGAACTTTAGCCCAACAATGTGATTGTAAACGTCAAATATTTATGACGATAGTAGTATTTCTTATTTCACCTAGATCCCATGGTATTTGAAAATTTGCTGCAGCATTCTAATAAAACTGTTTTAAATCGTAGAAATTCTTTTTATACTAACTTTTACTATAAGAAACTATAAGAAACTTATTCTCTTGTATACAGATTTTATGCTATTCTTCTTTCCTTTTCAGGCACGGTTGATGAAGTTAGTGTTTATTTTTGTATGGTGTCTAGAATTATATTACAATTTTTATATTTCGGCAGAATAATATATGTTATTGTATTTTCGTCTTTTACGCTATTATAAGTTAATATGTTTATGTTTATAGTATATATACGCTGTCCATATACTCGTTATTGTACGCTTTGGTAAACAAAAAACAATTCTGTATGCAGTTGCCGGAATTAATATTCGGATGCTCTCAGAATAGAATAATCTTTTTTTAAATTGAACCAAACGATTTCAGCGTTTTACGCAGTAAGAAAAATTTCAATTTGATCAAATCGTGGCGAAAATAATAGTACATAGTTGCTTTTCACAACTTTTTGTACCCCACTTGAAGTTTTGCACCTAATCGTAACCATGCGTAATACCAATTGTATACTGTTGTCCACGTATGCTGTTTTCTGCAGACATTAGATATGCAACCTTGTCGCATATCATAATATAATACAATGAAATGTATTTTAGTTGTCAGTACTATTATTATCTAGTACTTTTAATTTCTCTCCCGTATGCACGTTTTCCATTTAGAAAAATTAACAAGAATATTTAAAAGCTATTCAAATTTTTTTCAGGAATTTAATGAACAGCAGATAAAGCTTCAAAGCGTCCTTTAATACTACATTTTTATTCCACAGTGTTCATGAAAGACAGAACGATAGGAATTATTAGAGCTAATCAGGTTAAGCTTATTATAAGACCGAGGATTTTCTGCATTCATGATAAAGCTTATTAAGTGAAATTTAAAACGGTGAAAAGGTTGGATGAATTTCAGAATATCGATGTCATATTGAATTTATCAGAATTAATAAAGGAAAAAAGAAATTTCTATTTAACTTCTATTTCCTATACATATAAGTTATGCAAACAATTTGTATGTATTTTGCATAAAGATTCGCAGTCAATTTATTATTGACATACCTGCGTATTTCTGGTGTATCCGTAGCCCATGAAACGTTCGTCATGAGGTGGGGCGATGTCTTTCGCAACGTAAAAAGGTTCGTAAAGGAATTCGAAGTTCGTCACGGCGTGACTGACGTACACCTTACCAGTCTTCACGTTCCCATTATTCTTATGGTTCGGGAAAGTATCTAGGATCCACCTAGAATTGTAAACGAGAAATTTTAATTAAAAATTTTTCGAGTTTTAAAATAATAATTTTAGTGAAAAATGCTTCAAATAAAAGTTAATTGTTTTTTATGAGGGTGCGTAGAGGACACATGAAGGTCAAATTTGATTCTTTTTTATGGAATCTCATATATTTATTATTATTTATATATGGAATATCATATATTTATATGTTTGTTTTTGTTAAAGAACAGAAAGTCGAATGTAAATACGCAAAAAGATCATTAACAAGTTCAGTGTCCCTTACACCGTGTGCAATTCTAAATTACAATCAGTATTAAATAGTTTTTATTTAAAGCATGTGTGAAATTAAACTAATTATACGAACTAAAAACGTATGAGTCGATGAAAAGAGGTATAACGGAAAAATGATGACGAACAATAATCAAGAATACAAGAAGTGACATTTGAATTGAAAATTTTAATGTTCCCGAGGACACTATGAGTCTAGATAATGAATGTGTTAAAATGTTATTTAGTTTCGTTTACACAATCTTTTTCTTTCAGAAACGTATCAACCGTTTGCAGTCTCCGTTATCAAAGATGTTGTCCTCACTGTAGTGAATCTATCTCACCGACGCGACGCACAGTGTTGCGTTCAATGCTAATTAGCTGGACAAAACCCATAACGTAATTCCGTAAAAAATAGATGCTGGTCATATGAAGTAATGTCTAGACAGTAAGAATATTAACATTTTCTGTCGGTAAAATCTCCAAAGTCTTTTTCGTCGACAGAATTGTGTAAGCATTTTGAATTCTTATTTTCCTACATTTTGTAAGGAGATCCATAAAAGCTCTTATATGTAATTAATATGAATCGATATTTTTAAAATACGTTTTGTACTTACTTTTCTATATCCTAAAATAAATTTTTATAATGAAATCTAACGGCGAAAATACGTTTCATTGTCTTAATTAATTCCGTTAATTGGATATGTTATGAAGGTTATGTATGCAATATTCAACAAGCTCAAAGTAGACAATAAACGCTAATACACAGAAAAATTTTTGTTGGTAGCATTAGAGCAGACTTTAAATCTTCTTCTTTTCATGTAAATTGTAAAATGCGGAAATGTGTGGAAATGAACAATATTTATATTTTTAGTGACAGTGATCGTTATTTCACGATCTGAATTTTTGGAAGTTTGGAGAAATTTTCGGAAAGACAATCATCTTAATGGATTATATAAATATGTTTTGGAGAAATCGTGTATGGATACGTTATGTAAAGAAGCAGAAAAATCTATATGGATTAATATTTCCAATATCTGCACAGTTTGTATTAGTAGTCATAAAGAAGGTTTTGTTCAGCTAGCACCTCGAATCGCACTATGCGACGCGACGGATGCGAGCGGATACTGCACACATGCATAGAGGGCGAGCACGCGAACGGCGGTATGGTTATACATTTATTCCTCATTAATATTAGTCTGTGCCACTGCACTAAGATCATGTCCTAACCGATGCGCACAACACTTACCTAGTAAAATTAGTGGCGAACTGATTGTGGATGAAGACCTTCTGGTGGAACGGCCTAGCGAGTCCTTTCCTGGCTAAACGTACCAGATCCGTTTTATTTTGAGGGAATCTCACGCGCGAGTCCAGCTCGTACGTCGGTATCACGTAGGCGCACTTATCACAGGTATCAGTCCTGAGGAACTCGTCGAGGGCGCCAGTCAGGTTGAAGCTCGGCACGATGTCGACGTCCGTCAAGAACACGTAGTCAGACTGGCAGTTCTTTCTGGCCAGGTTCCTCATGTGGTTCTGGGGGTACACGTTCCGGATCCTCCAGTTTGTCTGCTCGTTCGAGATCCCGTTCATCAGCTCGTTCAACGTTGCTTCCGGTTTGGCACAATCGATCGTCTCAGGCAGCTCGTATTCCCGCGGCTGCTTCTTGGGCGGCCTGACGTTTGGCACGGCCAAGGAGAACGCCACCCTCTCCCGTATCGGCTCGTAGCATCTCCTAAGATAGACTAGGTACTTCTGAAGGACTTCGAACTCCTCGTCGCCAGCTGCGTACAGAGCCACCGAGATCGGTCCTGTCCAATGGTGCGCGGCTTGGACCACTGAGTGCAGCTTTTCTACCGAGCTCTGCATGGCCAGGCACACTCGATAGACCTGCGATAGCTCGATGAACCCGGTCCCGACCAGGACATGGTCGAACGTGCGGAACAATTTACGCGCATCCCATTTGCCCAGCTTTATGTTCAGCTTCATGCTGTGTCTATCAACTGGCAACGGTTGGTAATCTTGCGTAACGCATTCCGACTGCAGCAGCAACTGCTGCTGCTGCTGCTGCTCTTTGATCAGGGTGCCCAGGTTCCATTCGGTGATCACGTTTACATCCATGTGTCTGGGCCCCTTGTTCGGTATACAGGTCTCTGACTGCAACAACAGGAAAGTCAGCAGCATGTTCGACAGCGCCAGAACAACCACGCTGGTCAGACTGAGGTTCCATGGTCGGCATCCCAACTGCACATCAAATCAAGAAAAAACATCAATACGATGATTTCACACTTCTTAAACACTTATTAAACATGCGAAACTGAAGAAAAACATCACAGTTTTTTATGCATAAAATGCAATGATACACGTATGAAATGTAAGGAAACGTTAAATTGGTCTATTTTAAAGTCATAACGCATAAAATAATTATGACCGAGGCCTCTCGAGTTTCACGGCCCTTCAAGGGGGTATACCCCGCAGTAGTGGGGATAGATCTGGGACATTTACAGGCCAGACATTTGGAACATTTATGGATAAAATACTGTATTTATAAAAAATAAGATTTCAGTTTGAAAAATTGGTTGGAAACATCGTATAAGAGTCTACGTTGCATGTATTATATATGTTCACATAACGGAGACATTTATTCGAGGTTTCCATTCAATTGTGGCATTAATTCCTAAACTTTCTTTCGTCCGCAATATAAGTGTTTTTACAAAAGAAGTACGATTGTGATCTAAGAGAGAACAAGAATCTTGATGGATTCTTTGATATAATGACACTCGGGTTTTGGCAGGTAGGAATAGAGGCCCTCTTGCTCTGGCCGGGGCGGGGACCTTCGGGATGGAGGAAATACTGTTGAGAGGTTATGTGAAAAATTATGTTTGCAGACGGTGGAAGAAATATAATTGTATAGAAGATGTTGTCGGAGATGTCCATAAGACGGGCGCACAATTAATGTAGGAAAATACACGCACAGTTACAACGACGTCATCCTTTGGAAATAGGCGACACTATATGACGACCGATATACATCTAATGATCACAACAAGTAACTGATCTAATGGCAGTTAGTCGCTCTTGAGCTATCATAAAATAAACACGTGTATTCAATCCGTAACATAAAGGTGCTGGGTAAAAGAAATAAAGGATCTAAAGTTATTTCAGCGATTAGAACTACTGCCTAACCGCGGCGGCGGTACGCACCTTCTGTAAAAGAAACACCTTGCGCTATTACAGCGACTCCCACTAATATTCGGACACTCTTAAAAAGACGATAACTTTTTAATATTTGAACTTATTTAGGAAGCTAGAGCAATTAGTTTGCTACAGGATGCGAAAAAAATTTTTTCAAACATTGCAATTTATCGGAATTGTAGAAAAAATACTGAAAGTTGCATTTTACAACTTTTTTATGTGAACCCACATTCAAAATTTAAAAAATACGATTTGTAGAACTGTGTGAATTAAACATATTCTGAAAATTTCGTCAAAATCGGTCTACGTTGCAATGAGCTACAAACGTTTAAAGATGGTAAAAATTACAGATTTTCACGATTTTCGGCCTATATCTAAGAATTCTTACATCTTTCAATGCCTGTCGTTTTTTCCTGCATCAAACGATTTCGATGAAACTTTCACAGTGCATATAATTGACACAGATCTACAAAACGTATTTTTTAAATTTTCAATAAGACCCACATAAAAAAGTTGTAAAATGTAACTTTTAGTATTTTTTCTGCAATTCCGAATAATTTTCGCATTATTTGAACTTATTTAGGAAGCTAGAGCAATTAGTTTGCTACAGGATGTGAAAAAATTTTTTCAAACATTGCAATTTATCGGAATTGTAGAAAAAATACTAAAAGTTGCATTTTACAACTTTTTTATGTGGATCCATATTAAAAATTTGAAAAATACGATTTGTAGATCTGTGTGAATTAAACATATTCTGAAAATTTCGTCAAAATCGGTCTACGTTGCAATGAGCTACAAACGTTTAAAGATGGTAAAAATTACAGATTTTCACGATTTTCGGCCTATATCTAAGAATTCTTACATCTTTCAATGCCTGTCGTTTTTTCCTGCATCAAACGGTTTCGATGAAACTTTCACAGTGCATATAATTGACACAGATCTACAAAACGTATTTTCTAAATTTTCAATATAGATCCAGCTAAAAATACTTTTAGTATTTTTTCTGCAATTCCGAATAATTGCATTATTTGAAAAAAAATTTTTTCACATCCTGTAGTAAACTAATTGCTCTAGCTTCCCAAAAAAGTTCAAATCGTGTAGTACAATATTAAAAAAGTTATCGTCTTTTTAAGAGTGTCCGAATATTAGTGGGAGTCACTGTATGTATCCACGTATGTATGCCCGTTACGCGAGGAAAAAGTATCGTTCCTCGAACAATATTATTCCGAAATATTAGTCGCCCCATATTTCGTCACAGGACAAACAGCTGTTCAACGACGACTGGCTTTCTAAAGCCAAATATATAAAAACCGCGATAACCAGGTCTTCGTTCAAATGAAACACATTACACGTTTCGATCTCTCCTGGGAAAATCCTACCACTCTACACTTCATACCTGAATGAAGATGATATGCTATAGACGAGTCGGGGAAAGTCAATCAAGTATTTCCCAATATCTCTTTTCCACGAAGTACAGCAAACCTAATGTTTTACTCTCTCTCTTTAACAAATACATACGTATCATTCGGGTCACCAGAAATTAAACGTCCCGTGAAACGCGCCCACCACGACCACGAGTTCGCAACTTGGTATTAGAGTTCCCTAGCAAAAATCATACCGCAGCCAGGCCGTTGTAAAACAGGGTGTAAACAAGTTTCACGATAAGAAACCAAGTCCCCGGTAACGGCGTATTAGGTCTGTCAAAAACAGAGCAAGCTGCTTGTTTTATCGCCCTAATTACACCGTCGTCAGTTTCTTGCTGTCAGCGGCAATGCAAAAATGAGCCACCAAACTTTGTTGAACTATGAGGGGATGTTACAGCCAGTGCCCCGACACGGCGCTGCCTTCCACTTTGTGCTTATCAAACTTTCTTTTTCTACGATGTCGCGGTCAGCACTCGATAAAATCGAATTCGAATAAGAACTTATTGAATCTTTCAGAACCTTTCTCCATAATCAGGTTTTCTATATTTCATATCCTTTAATTGCTATCACTGTCATCTTTGTATCTACTATACTGTTGGAATAGCTAATAAGCATGCTCCAAAACCATTTTCTGTTACAACAAAATACAGGTCGTTTTATAAATAATATCTCCTTTAACACTGACTTCCGGCGTACAATATTATTACCGGTTCAAACTCTTTTTCTTTGTTTTGCATATAGACGTCATTTTTATGAATGGAGCAAAGGCTAAAAATATGTCTTAAAATGTTTTATCATGTTTCTTATTAATTCATTCTCAACTGAAAATTTTCCAACAATAATTGCTTGAATAATTAGCACTTAATTTGTTGGAAGTTTAATGTAGTTTAAATGTACAAAAAGAACTGTGCACTTATCGCGATGTGAATTTGTTTTTATTGTGTATCGAAATGGCGTTTCTTGTTGGGGCACTCGTGCCGTACAAGTTTGGACACGAACTATTTTCTTTGTTTTGACTCGAAGCCATGTTTGCTATGAATGGAAACCATGGTTTAAGTGTTTTTATGTAAAATAATCACATTGTTAAGGCAAAGACTGCCGAGACGGCCAAAAGGTCCAAGCGTGGACGACAGCCGATGAAAAGCGTTATTTTGACTTCGCCAAATAATCTTTCGATGTTAAGCGAAAATTATAGCCGCCAGAACAGATAGCTGCCAATAAAGAGAAAAATAAGCGACACCGAAAAAACCATCCAAAAAATCAAAACCGTCAGCAGCAAAACGAGCGAAGCGGGAATTGTCATTTTCATCTGATTCTTCGAATTCATCTACTTCAGAAGATATAGATTTTTGTATTGTCTGTATGAAGAACATGCCAAAGAATTTGAGTCGCACAAATTTCATCGAATGCAACACCTGCAAGAGAGCTGTGCACTTGAAATGCGCTAACATGCCTGTTATTTCACATGCAAACATTGTGAAAGTGAATCAGACGATTAAGCTTGTTATTATTGAGTGAACGATGTTTTTTTGTGTCAAGTCATGATCTAAGAAGTAAATATTCCAAATGTGCCAATTTATACGGCAAAATTTTTTTGTTGGAAACATTATCTTGAGAAAATTGGCTATAACTTTTTATTCGTTAACGCTATCATTATACTTTCTAGAGCGAAAATGTTGCTGGCAACTATATCTTTCCAACGGTCTAGATTTTTTACGTAATTCTCATACTATAAAATTTTATAGCTGAAAAACAAAATGTGCCCCGACCTTCACGACAGTCCCTCAATATGTGTGACTCCCATTAATATTCGGACGCTCTCAAAAAAAACGATAACTTTTTTAATATTGGACTATACGATTTTAACTTTTTTGAGAAGTTAGACCAATTAATTTACTACAAATTGTCAAAAGAAATTCTTTAAAAGATTACGATTGGTCGGAATTGTATAGAAAATACTAGAAGTTGCATCTTACAACTTTTTAATGTGTGGCCCCATATTGAAAATTTAAAAAATACGTTTTGTAGATCTGTGTCAACTATACATATCCTGAAAATTTCATCAAAATCGCTAGATTCGGAGGAAAGTTACAGGCATTGAAGTTATTTTTGAAGTATTTTTAGTTATAGGCTGAAAATCGTGGAAAACTGCAATTTTCACAATCTTTAAACGTTTGTTCATTGCAACGTCGACCGATTTTGATGAAATTTTCAGAATCGTTTAATTGATACAGATCTACGAAACGTGTTCTCTAAATTTTTCAAACAAGCCCACATAAGCAAGTTGTAAAATACAACTTTTAGTATTTTCTCTGCAATTCCGATAACTTGCAATTTTTTTCAAAAATTTTTATCACGTTGTATAGCAAATCTATTCTTCTAACTTCCCAAAAAATTTCAAATCGTATGAATATTAAACATGTTATCGGCTTTTTAAGAGTGTCCGAATATTAGTGGGAGTCATTGTATATCGATACGCTTTTATTCTTTTAGTCTTTTTACCGTTTCGAATTACAGGCTGCCTAATTTTGTCATAAATGTATTAAATCCACAGTGTAATTATTGGTTAAAACTCAACGTATGCTTCAAATACCCCATTCAAGCGCATTGTTAGAAGGTATCGGAAACGAAAAGTAAAACTACATAAATATAGTTCGAACGTAGACGACTCCTTGACCAAGTTACGGGAACGAGTATTGGATGTATTAAACTCATACACATTTGATCATTCTATCGGTAACTCGATCTATTCCTATTCGCTTCGGCGAATTTCCTGAGAGCAGTCTGCAACAACGTTAAAGAAATATGAATTTATGTACGAAAGCTTTTACCTATGCACCAAGACGTATTCCAGTGTCATCGAATGTTCGGTTGGTTGACAATCAACAATGGCTATGGCAGCGAAACTCCCGATGAAATGCAGCGGCAATGAAGCTCTTTCCAATACTGTTCACAATGCGTATTTCTTCGAATATTATTTGTTGGAACGCAGAGATGAAATATTTATCGAATTTATAGAAGTTAAGCAGAATTGATTTCGAGGTTTCATCCCTTCGTTGGATGTTTCCGTATTGCTTTATATTTTTATATAATTAATTGAAAGAAAATATTTGATGCCAGGCGAAGCCTGAACGAAACGGACCAGTGAATTAAAGTGAGGAATACTGCAGGTACTCCAAGGACTCGAATTAAATACTACCTCCCGCAATTTCCTAGTTAAGCGCTGCTAACGGGGATGACTTATACAAAACTGTGTGTTGGGGAACAGAAACAATAAAACAGAACGCGTATAAACCCTCAGGGGGCGGCCGGTATAATGAAGTTCTACTATGTAAATAGTGCTTCTTTCTTGCACGGTGAAAATTTATTAGAGTCTCCGTCCCTGTGGACTCTGCGTTTTGCGACTATGAGCACAAAAAACAAATTTCGAGGTTCAATTCCTGCAAAGTATATAAAAACGCTAGAATTATCGTACGACAATTTTAAATACTAATTGTTGTTAATACTGTGATCAAGCTTATCTTTAGTCCCAGTTCCACTTCACTGTTTCTATTTTATTTCTCGTGTTTAAAACAAGACAATCATCTCGTTACATCGGCGCACAATGGGATATCTGGCCCGAAAAGTCGGAAAAAACTATTTATCGTTATTTATGGTCCCAAGGTCATAATATAGTAGGTCCTTGAATTCGTCTTAACAACAACTATAACATTATCAAATCAAACATGCATTTTAACATTTAAAAAATAAAATTGAATTTTTGTCGCCTCATTGTCTGCCTAAGTCCATTTTTTATGAAAATTGGGTTTTCAGCTTCGCCTTGTTAGATACTTTAATTTCTACGGTTTGAGAGTAATTTTTTTTGTCAACTGCTTTAATTAATTGAATATAAACACTTTTAATTGAATATAAACACAGTTTGAAAAATTCTCCGTGTAAAGCAAAATGGTTTCCCACTCAGTCCTTTAGCTACGTCGAACAGCAAAAATTTTGAAATCGATTTCTTTCCGACTTTTCGGGCCAAATACGCCATTGTGCGGCGTAGCAAAACTACAATATTTCCCACATTAAAATATGCATTTGTTCTAATTATGTTGACAATATCTAGACCGGGAATGATTCGGTGAATGGTGCAGCTGCACTCACGCGGAGACCATTTTTCATTCTCCGCGTGACCATATAGACACGTGAGTCCAATGATCCATCGAAAAGTGTTTGCGACTCCGTAAATGGCTCAGAGATAAGAGAAGCTGTAGCGACGAAGCACGACACTCGCAATAATAGCGCAATTATGGTGCTAAACGGAAGAAACAGATTGTAGGTATTGTAGAGCAGCCGCCAGAGTGCACAGCAGAACTCCCAGTGGGATCCGGTGAAATTTCGCTCGGAAACGGCGGTTAGAACGGATAATGGATCGTACGACTTTCCAGAACCCGTTAAAATCGAGCTCATATAGAAGCTAAGATACCCTGGACGGGCCCCGAGTGTTCAATGGAGAAAATAGTTCACGCCTCTAGGAAGATAATCGCCATCGCCGATAGATCTCCCACTCCTGCATTCAGAAACAGGTTCTATAATAAATATCCGAATTATTTTTTCATGTTTTTCTTTCGCGTTTAATTTCTTTAATGTGACTGGCACTATACCTACTACCCTTGGCAATAAGTTTCGAATCAAACGCAAACATACGAAACTAAAGCGAAACTTAAGAGTTTTTAAACAAAAATGACAATGATACTCATACGAAACTAAAAATAGGGTAATGTTAAATTGGTCTATTTTAAAGTTGGATCGCATAAAATAATTATGAATTTTGTTTATTACGTAATAGAAAATATAGAAAGAAATAGACTGTTGCTTGGAAATAAGTATGAGACATCTTAAAGTTCTGCAAAAAACATGGACCATTATAAATTTTCAAAGAAACTAGCAATAATTTTCTTGATATTTATGTTACCTAATATTTTGTGACATTTGTAGATGCATATATTACAACTTTCATACGTTTTGACATTGATATTACAATATTTTTACATTGTGTTATGAAAATATTTCACCAGGCTAATTTGCTATGGCCTGAAAAAGCACACTTTTACTAGTTGTTAGTTTTTACATGTATTTAAAAATTTTTCCCACTGCTCACAACTTGGTTACTTCATGCTATATTCTTCCCATATGACACTTCTTTAGGCCACCAGGGGGCGTGATAAAATCGAAAACATGAACAGCTATTATAGACTACAACGTTTACTTTTAGTTGTGAGAAATACTTTCGAGCGGTGAGCCGTCTAACGGTCGAGCGGTGGACTCGACTCGGCACTCAACGGTGTCATTTACTCCATTGCTGTATGTGACGTCACTTCCTATATACACTCGAATTATTCAAAGTTCAGCGGCATATAAATCTGGAAGAAGTAACCAAATTGTAGCGCATAGATTTCGAGTGCACATCCGAATGCGCACATCAATGGTTGCATTTTTAACAGACTCGTTTTGACGAGAGCAGTCTATGATCACAAATGGGTCCCGTGATAAGATCTCTAATACATCCATCCCAAGAGCAAAAATCAATAGGTATCATTTGTCTTTTCTCGAGAATGCGTAGTTTTAGTCTTGAGCACTAGGCCCCATTAATATTTGGATAACACATCGATAACAGTTAATATGTACTTGTTACCACCATTTATACGCACGTGAGGCTGCATATCTATGAAATCGGCTTGCCATAGATCGTCATACCAATGGACTAAAACTCGACGTCGCGGAAAAATCCGTCTGACGGGGGCATGCAGTTCCTCCACCAATTGTCTTCTCTTTGCTCATGTTCAGGATTTAAGATTGAACAAAAGAAATTTAAAATGTATAAAAATAATCGCATGATTCGGTCCATGAATTCCGTGATTTCCTATCAACCCAAAAACTGCTATCGCCGCAGTTTTTGTATGCGCGTGCCGAGATTCCTGTCGTCAAAATACGACAATAATATTTCATAATTCTAAAATATTTCATACCTTTGAAAAAAATATCAAGATCGACCAAATAATGCCTTGAACAAATTAGTTGGATAATCATTGACACGTTCGGTATACTATTTCACCGTGATTTCCTGTAGTCCCAAAAGTCCTTGCGTGTCGAGATTCCTGTCGTCAAAGGGGTATAATATTTCATAAAAAATATCAAGGTCGACCAAAGGTCAATCAAATGACGTCTTAAACGGAAAAATGCTGCCGCTATAATATTTCATCATGATTTCCTGTCCCGAGATTCCTGACGTCCAAGGGATACAATATTTCATAAAAAATATCAAGGTCGACCAAAATTAATTCGATAATCATTGACAAGTTCGGTCTAATATTTCACCGTGATTTCCTGTCGCCCCAAAAATGCTGACGCTGCAGTTTTTACATACCGAGATTCCTGTCCGTTTCTGTCCATTCCTGACGTCAAAGGGGTATCATATTTTTTAAGAAAGTATCAAGGTCGACCAAAGGTCAACCAAATAACGTCTTAAACGAAAAAATGCTGTTGCTGCAATTTTTGCGTGCACGTGTTTTTGCATGCACGTGCGGAGATTACTGTCTCCCCAAAAATGCTATCGCTGCAGTTTTTGCATGCCGAAATTCCGAGAGTTAGCGCGATGTCCCCCCACCACAGCATGTATTTGCTGTGTTTGCACTTTCAAAAACTGAAAAGTATGGGGGTAAGAGAGGCTATGAACCGCCGTATTGTCGGTTAGATCGGCAAAGTGTCAACACATGTGATCCGCAACCGTCAAGCCATTGCCGCTTGTGACGTCACTTCCTGGCTCGATGGTTGCGAATCACATAATTGATACTTTGCCGCTTGTGATGTCACTTCCTCCATTACTTGTGACGTCACTAATTCAAACAATGACCCCCAAAAAATTAGGGAGGGAATGACTCCCAAAAATTGGGGGGTGGAGGTCAATGAACCACCCAAATAAGGGCCCGGGAGATGGGGGTAATGACTCGCAAAGATTTGGGGTAGTAGGAGATAGGGGGCAATGATTTCAAAAATTTTGGGGCCGGGGGATGGGTAGGGGGTCGGGGGAGGGGTGGGGTGGAGAGGTTTCCACCCTCCCCCTGGGGGGAACCACCTTATTCCAGAAAAGACGTACCTTTACTACTCGTAAGATAGAAATCCATATTTCCAAAAGAAAAAACAAGAACATCCCCTTAAATTGCACGCGAGCAACAGCCAAATAATTAGACAGTGTAATACCTGGAAGTAGCCATCGCCGAGGTTTGTTGCTCGACGCGGCTGCGGAGGGAAATTAAATGTGAGAACAATACGAAACAGACGTTTTAATAATCACAAGTACTCGAGTAGAGTCTTAGTAGCGGGCTGAGGAACAACGCGAATGTGCACGCGTTTCGCGGAGAGCTCGAGTGGGCCCGTGCATTACTTCAGCGTAGCTGAAGTCGGAGTCCTGATGCATACGCGATCCTAAGGTGAAAAAGGAAATGGAGTACCCGCAGCGTGCGTCCATTGCAGCCGGGATTTTTACAAGCCGAAACTAACCTCCCGTACAACTGTGCGCTGTACTGTGAAACGCGAGGAAATTCCTGGCCGCCCCTTGTGGATGCCTGAAGCTCGAGGGCCGTTTCCGTCGCGTTTACGCAGACGTATTAACTTATTCTGACGCGACGTGGAAAAAAAGGGTGGAAGACAGCAGGTGAAAGAGGAAGAGAGAGAGAGCCAGACGTCTCCATGCTTAGCTTACGGTATTTATTTGCATACTGCTTTGCGGGATATTCATTAGCATACTATTGTATTAACCGCGACGAAGACCCGGCGAGACTGGTCATGCTCAAGGACCGAAGTCCGCACACGTACCGCCAACAGGATTTTTTAAAAGCATTCCATGCCATCAAATGATTAATATCCCGAGGATATTGCGTATGGAAATCCTCGCATACTGAGTTATCAATAAATAACCAGGGACGGGATACGAGAAAGAGAATTTCTTGGCGAAACAGACTTTGAATCGCTTTTTACATATTATAGGGGTATCGTGTGATGAACTTTTACTGTAGTGGCGCAGTGGTCGAGTATGTTCACGCTAATGTCCAAGAATCAATAGTCAATACTGTTGCTACTGCACAGAGTCCGTTTTCTGGGTTATCCTGTGTTCGTCGACAACTCACTTCACCGATACTGTTTTCATCGACACGATTTGACCGACATTAACTTTCGTCGACACTATGTTTTCATCGACATGGTCAAATCATCGACAAATGTCTTCATCGACATGATTTAACCGACTCTATGTTTTCATCGACAGTCCACTGACACCAAATTCGTATTTGCTAATGTTGATTAATCGTTATCATTGTTATGTTCTCGACGCATTTAGTTGCTTGTATAATAAATAATAAAGAGAATTACAAACCATTGTTACTTGCATTAAAGTTTTTATTGCTATTACTTAGAATTTCTTCAAATACACAAACTATATTAATAAGTAAACCTAACCAACTTCTTTTCAAACAGCTATAGAAGTCTAACCCTCCTACTATACTTATTCATACTATACTCAACCTAACTAAGAGTTTGTATAGTCATTTTGAACGAATGTTGGTTAGGTCTGGGTTAGGTTGGAAGGAGGTTACAATAGTTGCCCTCTCTCTCTCTCCCTGAAGGAAAAATTTGCAAACCAAGATCAGCCAGCGGTAACGTGTATAGGAGACAATTGTTCAGCATGATGACCTTGATAACATTATTTCAAGGTCATTAAAATTGGTGAGGAATCCCCTATTATAAATAAATACCCAGTATTTCGTAACATTTGGAAGATCGCTTTCATAATTCACACTTGACTAGAACATTAATTGATATGCCCAGTTAAAACTGTACTCTAAAAGATCCTAATTAAAAATTAACAGAGACATGAATTTTGCCGAGATTTTTGCGATTCGTTTAATGTTAAAATATTAGCGTAGCACGTTTAATGTTAAAATATTTGACATAGTACTCGAACAGCCTGTACAGTTCATATATGTAGATCCCACCCGTAGTGTTCTCCCCTACAGAAACTTCCGGCACTATTGTTAGCCGGAACGGGAACAGACAAACGGGTCAGTGCCACAGCGTTCTTCTTTAACAATGTGGCAAAGTCACAAAGGGCCCTGAAATGTTTAGGTTCAAACAGATTCCGAAACGTTGAACGTCGGCATGCCTTTAACAAGACAAACAACCGGGAAACGAAGGCGCGTGTTCGTTTGAAAGGATAACGCGAGCTGACCTCGATCTTCACCATCTCGAAAACATGACGTCCTAACGAGGACCAGAGAGGATGGGTAGGAGGGAGGGGCGGGTGGAAGAAGAAACAGGAGAAAGAGCATGATTGATTTTGCAAACACGTTGTTATTACTGATTCAACGTGTCCCAGGCGGCTCTCGTGTACTCGCGGCTCGGCTCGGCGAGTGTATGTGTGCACGTTACACAGCTAACCCATTATCAAATTGTGTACTTGGGCTTTCGTTGGGTCACACACGAACCACAGCGGCAGGCTTTGCCGGTGCTCTGAATGTACGATGCAGGACGAAAGCTTGAAAGCGCGATTCACCGTACCTGTGTATTCCTTCCTGTATGTACGTTTTCGAGCGGAACTCTATCCTTCCTGTAATCGCAATTCCAGCATGTAACAAACGATACGGGTGAATCGCGTTTAACTAAACCGCCTTGGTACGCGTTATCGTGTTGAATCATTTTTAAGGGATATTGTTCGCCACGCGCACGAATCTGATCGTGCCGCAAACAACTGAACACAGGTATTGTCTCACCGCGATAACGGAAATACCGTGAATAAGAAGACACCTGTTTATTTATCGCTGGTTTGCCCTCTCCTTCGCAACGCGCATTTATTACGCACTGCATTTGGAGAAAAAGGATTCGTACTTTTCGAGAGTTTTTCAACGACACGAACAGAGATTTTTTTCAATATTTGCTTGTGTTATGTTTTGTATGGTTAGTCACGAATTTCTGTATACACCTGCTGAATATGTATTTCGAATACCGATGCAGTGGTTAGATAATATACAGTCAGATGTCAAATCAAGTTGAAAAATATGTCTTTTTTTCAAAATAAAATTTCACAAAAACTGTGCGTCTTGGGGGAAAATTAAGGCAGATTCGGAATCAGCGCAAGAAACTCTATAATAATCAAGAACAATTTCAAAAGAGGAAGGGGGAATTAAGATTTTTTTACTTCAGAACAAATGCCGTCGTCTTATATCAGAACAAAAACTTGTACATATTTTATATTTATATTTATATTATTACCAATATGGCAGTCACAGCTCAATAAATACAGTAGAAATAATCGTAGATCAAGTTTTAAGCATTCGTTGTAAAGGGCCAGCTTTAATCTGTAAATCTACGATGGTATTAACCACAAAAAAATATTTCAATGTTTTTACAAACGTTTCAATTTGTAAGATTTTGGACTAAAAAAGCATCTTCAGTTTCCCAGTCGCTGTATCATAGATGACAAGAATAGAGGTTTCAAGCTTGAAAATGAATCCAGATATAATGTTATATAATTTTTTTCAACGAAATTATCAGAGAAAGTGACATTTTGAACCCGAAGTTTTCATATAGGCATTACTGTAGTTGTAGTGATAACTAGACCTTAATGCAAAATACAAATTTATTCAATCAATTGCAAAAAATAAGAGCTAGGTGAAAAGTTCTTTCTATCTTTAAGCATTTTAATAAGTCCAAAAGAGTATCGATGCTTCTAAATTCTCATAATTGTAGAGTGGAAGGGTTTTCCCAGGAGAGATCGAAACGTGTATGATGAAGAAATGCTTTATTGACTGCTCTCTGTCGAGTGCGAACGTTAAACGGTTTTATTCGAACGAAGGCCTGGTTGTCCGCGGTATTTTACATATTTGGCCTTAGAGCGCGAGTCGTTGTTGATCAGCTGTTTGTCCTGTGACGAAATCTGGGGCGACGACCGCGCGTCATAATATTGTTCGAGGAACAATACTTTTTCCTCGCGTAACGGACATACATACGTGGATACATAACAGCGCAAGGTGTTTCTTTTACATCATATTTTTTCCGTTTAAAACTGTATGTTTATTATAAATGCATCAATATAATTAATATAAATGATCCTCCCCAGTTACAAGGTTAATCTTTCGATCGCCAAGTATCTTTTAATTAACCTCCCACGTCCACGAAGCCAAAACCGCTTCCGGAACCGGTTATCCGTATTAACCAAACAACAATAAGTTTGCGTAAAGGAAACACCGACCCGGGGCAGTTCAAGTTCCGCTCGGTTACCGAGAGGAGGAAAAGTTAAACTTGCTCGGAAATCCTAACGGGCCTACCGAACCGGCTGCTCTCGTCGGCTATCGCGTTTCACCATCAAGAAGATGTGCGCGTATCAGCTCGAGGAAAGAACTTTCTGTGACGTGCTCTGTAGCTGTTCGGTTACCTCTTGAAAAAGGTTCTCAAAGGTACTGAATAGTTTATATATACGCGAGTCGAGTTTTCGCAGCGAGCTCTCGATTTGCTCGTTAAGACACGGGAGAAAGGTGTATATGGCTGGGGAATGAGGGAAAAGAGGGGAGATATAACACAGAACGACAGGTTACACAGAAGAAACGGCCGAGAGCATCGGAGGCTGGGGATAAAGGGTCAATTCCGCTTTTCAATTTCACTACAGTCCCGTTTTACTTCTAGTTCGGAGGGTGGATGCCGCCGTAGTAAGCTCGGTGGCAACGTAACTTAGCCCAGAATAAACTGAATACCATTCATTACGGTAGCTCTCCCTTCGACCACCGCCGTCATCCCTTCCACAACCTCTCCGGCCGCTGAGCTTTCCTGTTCCGCCACCCTCTTACCTTCATCCTCCCGCTGTACCCTCCTCACAAACGAAGCGTCCAAGGCGGCGCGGCGGCGGCGTCGGCATTGAAAACCTTAGAATTGGTAATTCTTTGAAACTCCCTCGCCTCCCATGACTCTCCTGCCCTTCTCTGTCTATCTCTCTCTCACACACACTGTCTCTCTCGCTCTCTGTTTCTTTCTTCCTTTCGTAGGTCCTCTTCTTCTGCTCGCGGTGAAATGACGTAACCACGTCTACGACTGCGGCCACCGTCTACCCAAACACAACTGATGAAAGGACCGCTGGAAGGAGGTGCGGTTTGTGATAATAAGCGAATTGCACCTCCATTTCTCGCGCTTTATCTCGCTAAGAGATAAGCAACTGTATATACAGGGTGTAACAAAATGTTATGGCATAATGATCCCAACATTGGTGAATATTGCTGCTGGTTGAAGCAGTTAACGCTCCGAGGTCAATAATAGATAATACAGGGTGTTTCAGCTGAAGGAGGCCACCTAAATATCTTCTTTATTTTTAATGGCACAAAAAATATTTATTGCATAATTTAAATGGTATCGAAGGAGGAATATCATAGAATAATTTTTTTTGTCCGGTTATTTTTTCATAGTTTTTACAAGGTCATCATTATTTTTTATCGGAAAAACTCTTTTTTTTTATTCCATCTTGTAGCTGCTGAAAAAATACATTTGAATATGCTTAAGCCATTATCTTCAGGTGATCTTGAGTACCAAAAACTGTGATAAAATTGTAGGATAATATTAGGATTACATTTGAACTTACTGTTTATGTTATAAGTGCCCAAAGCGATGTCCGTCGACAGCGGTACAGGCAACAGCAACGAATGATATGTTTATCAACTGTTAAATATGCACTACTGGGTCCGTAGAAAACCCACGATGGATGAGACAAATAGATCGACAAAGACCGTGGACAGTGAATGTTTGGTGTGGGATTTTAAATCACAAAATTATCGGCCCTTATTTTATTAAGGGAATACTAAACGGAGATAGGTACGCAGCTGAGACACCCTGTATATTCAACAATTTGGGTAAATGCCTTGTTTCAACACCGTATCCGACTCATATAGTGAATATTCACAAATTGTGTAAATTATGAAATAATTAACCGTGTTAACATAGGTCATTTGTTTAATTATTTATCATAATACATTATGCAGTAAAACCTCGCTCGTTGCAACCTCGTTTATTGCACGGAATCCTCGGTTAGAAGTTCGGAAACTTTTGGTGGGGACGGTAGACAACGTCGGCCAGCGATAACATGTACAGGAAAAAATTGTTCCGAATAATTATCATATATATTTTTAAAAATTGATGAACGACTGTCTAAATAGTATGTAAGATTGCCATCTGTGCAATCATCCGAACTATCCACCGCGCCATCTGAGTGTTAAACGTTTGTAACTCACTGGAACGTTGGCCGATTTTGATGACATTTATAAAATATGTATAATTGACACAGAACTTCAAAACGTATATTTTAAACTTTCAATATAGGCCCACATAAGAAAGTTGTGAAAAGTAACTTTTAGTATTTTCTCGGCAATTTCGACCAATTGCAATTTCTTCAAAAGCTTCTTTACGTCCCGTAATAAATTAACTCTTCTAACTTCTCAACAAAATTCAAATCCAATATTTGGATAGTCCAATATATAAAAAGTTACCGCCAAAAAGTAGAATTTTTCGATCAACATCAACTTTGCGGCAATTCTTTATACAAATCCCAACAGATCCAAAGTTGTGGAATCACCCGAAGAAGCCGTGACACAACATTTTGTTACACCTTGTTTACGCATAATATCAAATTGGAAGAATGAACGCGGGCTACTGATGACTACATTAGATTAGATTAAATCGAGAAACTGGGTCACAAAGTGATAAGCCCAATCACGATGACAAAATTCATATCTTTATTAGCTATACGGTGATCATTAAAATCAGACCAATTTAAGAGTTGGTCTCTTTCGTTGTCAGAATGGAACTTCACGAGTTGCTTTTGTAATATGTTATAAATATGTTTTCGGAATTCAATAGTTAAAGAATTATTGTTAAGAAAATCTGTAAGTAAATAGCCATAGTTTGTAAAATAGCAGATGGTCGCACCTAATTTCGATTGGTTGGCTTCTAGAGAGACCTCTAAATTATGTATTTAAGAAAAAAACCGATGCTTCTTCTCGGTTGATATTTTCCTTTATGTTTAAAGATACATAAAAAATATTTATTTTTTTTTATTACATTTATATTTATACTACTATTTATGTTATTTATTATATTATTTATACTACTATTATTTATTTACTATATTATATAAATTTATTCCTATACCAATATAATATAAACTTATTTCCATACCATATATTCACTATATTTATTTACTATTTCAGAAGTAAATGTAGAGACATATGATAAATATAAATTTTATTTTACCCTCTGTCAAATCATTACAGACAAAGAAGTTCTAATTATTCTATAATCATGGAGATAATCGTACAACAAGGGATTAATTGCAAGTATACTCTGGGATCAGGACCCCCCAAACCAAATACGGAGATTAGGACGAGTCGGAGAGTTCCGTGGGTGTGCGCGTTAGCTGATCAGCTACCACCAGTGAAGTCGGGGGTTAGATTCCCGTTGAAGCGGTGTTCCCTCTTTATGCTGAAATCCTACAATACCAAACGCAACGAGCTATTAGTGTAAATGCACCTATTACTGCGGGTGTACGTTTCACTGCGGTATTTTCTCCCAATGAGATAAAAATATGTAAAAATCAATATTTTGCACCGAATAAGGTACAATTCACTGACAATGTATTCTCGTTGGCGAGTCAAACAAAATTGTCAATCACTCTTATATTTTTATAATTTCAGGATTTGAAAGAACATTTTTCATAACAGGGATAAAATAAGACCATTTTTCCTCTATCTCGGTAACCAAAAAACGTGGTTGTACATTCTTGTAGGAACAGAGTGTGAGATATAAGAAAACTCTCGTATTGACAGCACAAATAGAGATATATTTATACGCCGATGCACAAACTCACATCGCTGTCGCTTAGAATCGCTGTCGCTATCACCCAAAGAGGACGCTCTCACCATGTTCTCGCTCCTTATATACATACATTTGCTTATATTGACTCTCTCTTTCTCTCGTTGTTCCGTTCTCTCACTTCCTCTGACGCATTCTTTGTCTCACGCGTCCGTCGCTCGCATTCGCACCGTCGCGTCGTATCGTGTTTGTACCTTGTCTTGTCAACAAACTTCCAAGTTTGTTGCAAGTATGATCGGCCTACTCCGGTCATTGCTCCCTACATTCTTTATATTGGTTTAACTTGCATAGGGAAAAGTTTATTATCGTTTAGATACCTAGTTCGATACAATAAAAATATTAAAAAATCTTCTCTTGCCATTTTAGTAAAAAGATTAAACCCTCAGCATCACGTACATTAAAGTGAAGGAGGAGCTCATTGCTGTGGCACAAAAGCCACTAGGAATGTCCCTAATACTGCGGCATGAATTGCAGCTACGATGAGAAACGAGGTTCACTTCAGCCTAACGTTTTAGGTTAGGTACCTAGTCGATACACGTAATTAGGTTGGATACGATTATAGATAAAGAATATTATAGATAAAATAAGAAGGCTTGGCAAAAATTAAATCGAAAAGTAATGGAAACGACAGGAACGGAAAACTTAAGAAAGAATGGAGATTATAAGATATAAAAAGGAAGAAGAATTGAGAAGGACAGTTTAGGAATATCCTAAAATCAACTAATAAACATTCGAAGAAAATAAGAACGACACCTTTTTAATAATGTTGCAACAAAACATGCAAAAAAAAGAATTGCTTGACTTCTGTTGGAAATTTTTACCACATCTTCCATATTCTTCAGAAATTACCTCACCAATAAAAAAAAACATTTGAAAGTATTGCAAAACCACCATTCAAATGAAAATCACAGAATTTTTATAGTGACTGCATTGTATCCTTGTCGAAAGGGTGGAAAAAGATTGTGGGACAAAAGAGAGGTCAGATTTTTAATAACATTTAAGGGTGTGCATCAAGTCTTAATTTCCGCTTAACGAATGTAATTTTGATGTGACGCTGCGCTGTTTCAATAGCTAACATACTCGGTTCCAATTCTTATTGCGCCGATTATCAACAATGAATAGTCCTATAACTGAATAGTCCTAACAATAACTACTCCAGAGTGGTAGAGATACTGCAAAGTAGGGGTGTATGGGTACCCGAAATTTCGGGTACTCGCACACTCCACTGCAAATCATAAATTAGTTAAAAAGATTGTTAACAAAAGAGTAACAAAATCTATACATTTATACATATCAGGGTGGACCTTATTTTTCGACCTTCGAATTTTTTTCGGGACCAATGATTGTGACACTGGCTAAAAAAATAATCTATGCAAAATTTTAGATCGATCTAATAACTAACATCCTAAAATTTTGCATAGAATATTTTTTAGCCATTGTCACAATCCTAGGTGGTGTTCCAAAAAAATTCGAAAATTTTTTTCCCGCCAAGAGTAAATACGGTCCATCCTAATACATACATATACTAGATTTAGATCATTTTTACTCGTCTCCGTCATTTTCGAAAGATTTGTACTCCGAGGATTAATCTAAATCGAAGGTCGGCAAGAAGTGCTCATTTCGGCCGATTTTCGAGAGCTACACACACCTCCTTTTCCTGGCCGCGCGTCTCGCTCCCCGTGACGGTCATAGTTCTCAAGCCACTTCAGACCATATGAACTGCGCGTGGCGCATTAGGGCGACACCCGTATCAATGTGAACAGTGATGTCCAGTCTTCCATTCGACATTTCGGATTTACCAAGCACGCCTAAACATACGTGAAAATGTTCTCCCATATCTGAATAAAATTTTGATAATGAAATTAAGAACTATTTTCCAAAATCTTCCGAATTTATTCTTCAAATTTGTGTTCTACATTTATTTTCCGAAATTATCATACGAATTGCCAATACAATAGTACCTCCTTGGTAATGTGGAAACCTATTGATAGGTTTAGGTCGCCTTAATGCGCCACGCGCAGTTCATATGGTGCGGGGCTGAGATGGCCTGAGAATTAGGACCGTAACAGAGAGCGAGACGCACGGCCGGGAAAAGGGGGCGTAGCTCTCGAAAAGCGGCCAAAACGAGCACTTCTTGCCGACCTCTGATTTAAATAGCAAAGCATATGAGCGACACAAATTTAACGGGCGATTAACAAACTTAACGATTGAATATCTGGCCTACAAGAAGCCACTCGCTTAGGGATCCCTTATTAGCAGATTTTCGTTTAATGCGATCGACCTTTTTCGTGTAAAACTGACCTACGAACGGCGACTAACATCGAGTCGGCGCGGCGTTGCGAAGGATAAGAGCTTCCATCCCTGATTAAATGTGGTCCTCGATCACGATGATATTCGCGATCTCTCAATTTCGGATGGGCAAGGACAAAAAAGATCAGTTAGAAAAAGCGCTTCCTTTTCATAAACGGCGTGGTAGAAAGATTGGCCGAGGAGGTCAGGCATAACTGTCGTAGTCCGCAAAGCTGGAAAGCCACTTTCGTCGAGTGGTGGACCGCTGCAATTAAACAGCCGTAACCTAAGCTCCGCTTCCATCCTCTCGGCCTCTCGTCCGATTCCACCTCCTTCCCGTTCCGTCCTCTTTTTCTTTCGCTTCCTGTTCTCCTTCTTTCACGTCTTTACGCGATAATTAGCGAGTCTTCAATTTTCCTCCTCGGTGAACGTATTTGCTTTGCATAACTACCGAGATAATTAAACAAGCTCTGATTCTTGGATCTGTCGTGAACAGCCGCTACAACAAGAACGAACCGAGGAGGAAAAGAAGAGTAGATGGTTGGGAACTGTCGTCGGGACACGCGCCGTATCCGTGAGACCCACGTGTTTTCTACCCACCCACGTCTTCTGAAAATGTAAATCGTGTCAAGTGATGTCGCCGCACGCTTCCTTTTGCGAGTAATTAGCGGGCTTTGTCGTGAGCTGGGACTAAATAGCGTGTCGCGTGTCGCCGAAGAATGCGGAAGAAACACAGTGGCACTTGCGACTTACTCCAATGCCTGTCGTGACTTGTAGTATACTACGATGGAAACGATACGTTCATGAACGTCGTAACCATGCGCTTGAGGGCACACGCCAACTTGCGACTTTCAACAGATCGATTTCTTTTTCTTTGTGCTTTTTTTTCAAGTTTGAATACAAGGTTGAAGCACTAACAAGCAACATCACTCAAACGTCAACCTCTGATTTTTCTTAAACTGCATATTTATAATGCCGAACAAAATAATAAGACAGTTTACATACAGTACTGTGAAAAAGAAAGAAGCACCCGGCCATATTTGATAGAAAAACGTAAAAAATCAAATAAGAACACAGTAAGTTTTGAAAAAGGATTCTGCTGTTTAATTGAATAGTTCTGAGAATATGTGTTATATTGCGGATTATTTAATACATACTTGAAATACAATAAATGAGCCGTTTATTTTGAAAGTGATCCTCTTATGAAGAAATCCCTCTTATGAATATGGTTGACAATTTTGTTTGCTTCGCCAACGAGAAAACATTCTCATTGAATTGTACAAATTTATTCGAGGCAAAATATTGATTTTTACGTATTTTAATTTCATTGTATAATAAGTACATTTACTTATAATGTTGTCGCGGGGTGTATTCACTAGGACGGCCGTGGGTATGCAAAACACCCCTTAAACTCGCGGTGAATAAAATTACACCCGAAAGGTTTCGTGACGCACGGAAAATCCATCGTGGCGGTTCGATTAAAAGATTGGATCGAATCGAGCGACCAATAGAAGTTTCGTGGGGAAAATAAACGAATCGTGCGACGGAAGCGCAAAACGGCCGGAAAATAATTCGATGAAGCGCGCACGGAAAATCGGACGACATCCGGGAAAGCCGCGAACAGGGGGAGGGAAAAAGGCGCGAAGGGTAAGGGACGTGGGAAGGGTAGGTGGCAGTTCCAGGGATGTAATTCGAAGTTCTCGATTTGTATGTAGCGCGTCAACCCCATTGCAAACGCCAGGAAACGATAAAACAATATACCCCGGCCGTGCCGTTGGTCTCCCGTCGAAAACAGTTCGAAAATGTATTGAAAACACTCGAAAATGATTGAAATCAAACAAGCTACCGGGGCGAACAACAGAAATCTATCTATCCGTCCCGTTTACCGATCACCGATCACCGATCACTGGCCGCATGCCGTGTATCGGAATCGGCTGAATCACTTCGGATACGCGTATTCGCCTATGAGGCGGATAAATTGCACGTATCGCAGCTGATGGGAGAACTCGCCGATCGCTACCACGCTTCCCCTGCAAACTACTCGGCAGCTCGACGTCGTGTCGCGCGTCGCGTCGGTCGACCGATAGTCCGCGGTAGATTATGAATGATAGCTCGATCCCGGCGATCACTTGCTTTCACCGCTTGCCAACCGAAACCTTGCTCGCGGGTGTTGAATGGAACGCACCGGCCTGATGAATGATTGCTGGACCGTGGATTTTACGCATTTGGTCGGCACACACGCCTGCGGTTGTTAGCAAGACGATTCCATTAATTCTTTCAATTGACTGGTCACTTCACTCCAACAGACCATAACGGTTTCACGAAATCGAAGCAATTCTTTCAACGAAACAATAGTTGAAAAGTGAGTATACCAGTTTCCGGACTTTTAGACAAATTCGTGTTTTTAGAGAATGGTAGGTGGAAATGGTAGGTGAAGGGTTACCACTAGTTTGCGAGTTTATGAAAAATGCAAAATTTTCTGCATCATTCATAGACGGTAAATGAACGTACTATTTATCGATGATAGAAAAACGACTAAACAATTTCATTTCTACCGTAATACAATCGGGGAACTTGGTTGACAGAATATGTTAATCACAATGGTACACAATAAGTTTTGGTTAGAAAAGAGTTACATTTATTTAACGTTAATGCTACAAATAGGATATTCCATCTGCGAAAACCTAATAAATAGAGATTTCTTTCTTCTTTTAATAATTTTCTTGTTAATCTTCGAACTGTTTTCAATTTTACCTACCAATTCTTATTATAAATGCAGGATAGTGTAAGGTAATAATATCACGATCACGAGACATGATAGTGTAGGGTAATAATTATAATAGATACGTGAGTGACATCGTGAGCGCGATCGTGACATATCAGGAAACAGTTTAGAATCAAGAGAAGAAGCAGAATTGTAATTCAGAGAAACAGACAAAACAAAACCGATTAGTAATAATTTTTGTCAGATAAAGATAAGGGCTATGCAATCTTTAGTTTATTCTTAATCTTATGTAGTAGAATTTTCTATAAACGTATCAGTACAAAAAATTATTTTGACGTCCGAGCAAATAATTGCGTCGCTAAAATATTTATGACGTGACAGTCAATGTGTTAATGAGTCAGACAAATGTTTCTATAATCAAAATTTTCATCTTGAAGAGGATAACAGTTTCATAAGAATCTGCAGTCTAATAGGTGATTAAAAAATTATATGTATGTCGGAGACCGATCGGAAAGATCCTCCATTGAGCCCGTCGGAGTTTGATCGGAGACGTTCTTCGCCGATTCACTCATTTTTCCCACGAAAATCAAAGAACAAGGAAACAATGACCGCTGCCGACCACCCTAATTCGCGATCCCGTAACGCAACGGCGAGACACGTCAACGAGTCCACGAGCCTGGCAGAACCTCTTACACAATCTCTCGTCTGTCCGTTTCTGTTTCTGCTCGTTACGATAGCTTTCCAAAAAAAACTCAAACGCTCTATACTGCAGCGTAGCCGAAACCGTTCTGCCGCTCGTGGTCACGTTCAACAAGGCCCCAGTCCATCCCTTCGAGGGCCTCATTTCGCATCTCTCTTTGCATCGGCACGTAAAGGGATGCAGGTAATGGGAAACGATTTATTGCTCTTTCGCTGGGAAATTCCTAAGACACGACCACGCATCTGGCTTTCAGCTGTTCGACGAGAAACGCATAAACTAAATGTCTAAATTGTTACTTTAGAACTAAACTTAATCCTACGCAGACGTGTAATTCCAAAAGACAAAATAATTGTCTTGTACAATAGATAAGCGTTATTGCCAACGGGTTACGTCGCTGCTGTCGCGTCCCGACATGTATGTCATCTATATCGATCATCGCAAAATTAGTGAACTATAGGTACTTACACTATACCGTTAGGACCATAACTGATCACACACACTTTAAACCAGAAAACTTTCTTATGAATGGACCAAACGTCTTCGATTTCTCTCTAAGGCTAGAAGAATTAGTTGTAGTAATAATGATATTTGGTCCCCTCAGGGTTTCAAATCCATTTACTACTCTCCTCTTTCACTCTCACTATCGCCTAATTTCAGCGGGACCTACTTTTCATTACGGTGAGTTCCGTACTACCTATTTGCCAACAACGCGCAGCGCGTACCCAGGGGGGTCAACCCCCGGCGTGTACCGAGCGGTTACCCATCCAAGCACTGCCTGCGCCCAACACTGTTTAACTTCGGTGATCGTACGAGAACCGGTTTCTGCAGCGTGGCAATGGTTGTTGACTGAATTAGTTTAGTAAATGAAATCTAAAAAATATGTTGAAAAAATGCATTTTGTCGGAATTGCGAAAAATAATAGTAAAAATTGGTTTTTACAACTTTTTTAGCCCGGCCAATAACGAAAATCTAAAAGATGTGTTTGGCCAATTCGTATAAATTATATACGTTCTGAAAATTTCATTGAAATTGGTAAATTGGTTTACGAGTTATAAACGATAAAGAGTGGTAAAAATTGCAATTTTTCAAGATTTTCGGCCTTCTGAACACTTGATTGTTTCTAACTCAAAAACCAATTAACCAACTTGAATAAAATTTTCAACATCTTTTAAATTTTCGTTATTGGCCCAGATAAAAAAGTTATAAAAATCAATTTTTACTATTGTTTTTCACAATTCCGACTAAATACATTTTTGCAATATATTTTTTAGACGTCATTTACTAAACTAACTCTTCTAGCTTCACAGAGAAATCGAAGTCGTTTGGTCCATTCATAAAAAAGTTATTCTGATTTAAAGTGTGTGTGATCAATTATGCTCCTAACTGTACATCCCCGACTACTTTTCCTCCGTTCAAAAGTGAAGCATACAGCAGAAGCGACACGTTAATTGTTCATTTCCTATTTATGATACTCTTTCCTGCTTTCAAACCAGTTTACATTATTCACATAACGTACAGTTATGGGATTAGCTGAACAAGAAAGTTACAAAATATTACTCACAGCTTAAAAAGCAAAATGTGTGTATGGGTCCCAGAAATTGAGAAAAGCTTTCAAGCGATTAAAAACCGCAATAAGTAATCTACTATATTTTAAAAATCAATTAATAACGCAATTTGAATTTAAGATAGTTCGCTCGCAACATAAAATACACACTTAGACAATGATGGCGGATAATTTGAAAGTAGACCAGATTAACAATAAGGGACTGCCGTAAAAGTTGGGACACCGTATAAGTTGGGACAGTGCTTTTTTCACTGGAAAATATTAACGCACTGGAAACACCAATGGTTGTCAACTTTATTTCTGTTTATAAACAAACTTTTCATAAGCATTAGAAGCAACAAGTCACGTTCAGTGTAATTGTGCTAAGCAAAGGCTAAAAATATGCCCTAAAGAGTTTTATTGTTTCTTATTGATTCGTTTTCACCTGAAAATTTCTCAACTCTGATTGTTCAAATATATCTACTTTGTTGAAAATTTAACGTAGTTTAAATGTGCAAAAAGAATCGTGCACTTATCGCGATGTGAATTTGCTTTTTTTGTGTGTGTTTCGAAATTGCTTTTTTTGCAAAGATTAGGACACTCGTGCCGTTTATGGGATGTCGTTGTTTGCCCTTATTTGAGCAAATTTTGGGCTGGGTGAGGGTTT
>CM052269.1:2287454-2309387 GCA_028455795.1 Lasioglossum marginatum
TATTGTAACCTCTTGCTTTAATTACTGCTTCTAATCGTCGTGGGATGCTTTCCACAAGTTTTTGGAGGTAACTTCGATCAATTTGTTGAAATTTTAATTGCAATTCGTTTAAAAATACTGTCTTATTATGACGTTTTTCTAATGGTATTTCCGAATCTAATAAGCTCCATAAATTTTCTATAGGTTTAAGATCTTCACTTTGTGAAGGCCCATCGAGGACATCTATCTCACAATAGTGTAAAAATTTTTTCGTTTTCTTCACCGCATACTTAGGATCATTATCCTGTTGTAGCATCCATCCCTCATCGAGATCCATTATTAGGGTTGACTCTTCCATATTTTCATTTAAAATGTCAATAAACTTATCTGCATTCATGATGCCATGGATGGGTGCTAAATTTCCAACCCCATACCATTATGGGTCCCCTCCATGTTTGACGGTATAATTTTTTTCGAAAATGATAATGGCGTATTCACATATCTTTTTGCAAAAGCTAAACTTTTCTTTCTATGCACTTTACTAATGTGTGGGATCCATAATGGTATGGATGTTTTTCGAAAGTATATAAAATCGATTTTTTGCTGCCTTGGCACCACTGTGCAGCGACCCGCACACTTTTTTTCATAAGTCCGAATGGTGGGAGACGCTGGTAGGCACTGAGAAGAAAGGAAAGAAGTGGTGTGCAGTATCGCCAGATCAGGGAAATCGAGGGGAATAAAGTTTACCCCTCTCTGATAACCAGATTAATACGTTACATGTTACACGTGCACGATGGGGACGCAACACGAACTCAGTCGCGCGCGGCACGTCACGTGACCAGTCTACGGCTTAGTGGGGAATGTTGGAGTATGCTCATGGTGGTGGAATGGGATATTGGAAGGGGAGAAGGCTGAGTGGGAAAATCGACTGTTTCCGGTCGATTCTGGCGACACTGGTGGTGTGCGGCCCGCGAGTCAGTTGCCCTGCCGCTAGAACAACGAAGACACGAGGCGAACGCGACAAAGGTGCACGCTGCCTAAAAGAGATGTTGGTGGAGGAAGCAAGCTTTCAAGGGGCCCCAACCGTTCACAGGCCTGCTGTAGACATATGGAATAAAATAGTTTACGAAAGTTTGAAGTCGTTTTTTAAAATATCCTCTCCACTGTAGTAATCTTGGCTCAGGTATATCGGTGTGAAGCCAGCACAGTTCAAAGGCCCGCGCGTCTTCACAATGTAATACCAATATAAACATTTTTTTAGTATTACTTATTTTTTTATGAAACTTTCACCAATATATTTGTGGTATTTTTCTGATTAAAATAATACAAAACACGATATAATTTCAACTGTATTTAGTGGTTTAATTGACAAAATTAAACCCGAAAGTTTCGGGCGCAAGGAAGGACAGCGTATGGAAAAGAAAGAGACGCGGAGAGTTGCAGCCGCTTCGGCCGCGCGCGGTCTCTCTTTACACGCGCTGTCCTTCTCTACGTTCGGCTCGGTCTTTGAAGCTGAAAAAAATAGTGTCCGTCTGCGAACTTTGCAAACGAACCTCCCCGAGGCTTTTGCGATTATAGAGAATTTACTGTAGTTCCTTTGAGACGTTTGTTCTTCGTGACCAACACTATACGACGCGATCAAAAAGTATCAAGAGCATTTTTGCAGCAAACAATGTTTATGAAACTCCATGGATTCAGAGATGTGGAATCATGCTATGATGGTCACGACACTAATTTCTTATATACCCTGTACACTATTATCGCAGCTTCATTGCGAACGCAGCAAAGGAAGAAATTTTTAGCAGCTTTTATCGTCACTCTGATCGTCGGGACAGTTTCATAGCTTTTATTGCAGCTGCAATATAAAATTGTTGTTAACAACGTTAACAACTAATCCTAACCAACAATAACTGTTCTCTGTTACTTTAGTCCCCCCGGATTATGGGTTAGGTAACACTTTCCCTGGTTTCTATTCTTTATGAATAACTTGGATATTAATATATTATAATAATCTGAGATCACACACACACATTGCGTAAAATTTTGATATAAAAATTTGTGTGTAATCGTAGTCGGTTCGTTACTTTTGATCTCGGTCTCCTCTACAATATTGGTTCTTGGTTGTTGGCGCGTGGTCCTTTTATTGCCGTATCGCGGAGAATAAATTGAGACCTTTATTTTATGTCCTTTTTGCTTACTTTTTCCCTATACACAGGAATTCGAACAATATTCAGCGCTATGAACGGATGCACTGTGTACGAGCTGTTTGGATCAGAGGATCAGAGGTACCAGCTTATTCACTGGATATGACAGTTGTTAGACCGGCGCGTGGTAAAAAGGAGAATTCCATTTTGAAATTGAGCGTTTCGTTTCGTCTTAAATAATTCGCGGAATGAAATGGAATATTGGAAAACTTCTTGTGGATAATCTCGTCTTTATTGCGCAATCTTTTCAATTACGACGGAGTATGAAGTTTCAGATCGACGCAATATTTTACAATGAATAGATGATTATCCTTTATTGTCCATCGGAATCGAGTAAGCGATAATGAATATAGCATTAAAAGAACTTTCTGAAATCATTTCAATTTTCCTTCGAATACTTCAGGCCTCCATCAAACAACTACTTCATATATTGAATTGAGCACATTAGTATTTCACCAACACACACAAAACGTTATCAGGTATAATTGAATCTTCGATAAATGCACTATATGTATTCAGATTTCTCTACCACTTCTTCGCGGCGAAACAGATTGTCCTGAATCATTCTATTTATCACTTCACTTTTGTCACATTAGTTGCATTCGATTCGCACTCGATACAAAGTTTTGCATCAACAGTGAATATTATCAATATCTAGAATCGAGTTGCTGGCATCATTTTTTCAGTAGCAGACTTCATGGAAAAATTGTTTCGTTCGATACAGGGTACCTATCCCCTTTATAAGATATTTAAACACGAAAGCTCACAATTAAAATATAAAATTACCGCATAAAATTTTGGGAATATATGTCTGAGATGCTACACTTCAAGAAAATCCCCTTAACTTCTCAGGAAAAATTATAATACACAAAAGGGTTAATAACTATTTACATTAGCTATGCAAATTGCTTACCGATTGTTCTCACCGATTCTGATGAGATTGAAATATGGTACTTCATGCTCGTATTTCATGTATTGCATAACAAAACATAATATGAAACTTCATTCTCAATTATAATCGACATAATACAAAACACGCTCGTGAAATATGTTGTCTGTGACTGTCTACATAATGTTGTGTGATACAATGATAATATTTATACCATTATTACTTTACCACAAACCAAATACATGGCACCAGAAGAGATTAATTCTTAAATCAATACCGATTCGTAGTGAAGAAAGTTATTAATGAAGTTGTTATTCATGATTACAAATGTAAACATCATTGAAAGCAATGAAATTTGCTCGTTAAAGGTCCATAAAACACATGTATATAATTATCTCGATAACATGTACACACATAAAAATTTTTTTAGTTGTTTCCTGTAATGAGACTCAATGTTTAGTACGGTATTTGTGATGTAATCGTGTATTTTTTATACATTAAATATCACATGCTATACTAGTATACAGATACAGTAAATATTCGATCTAAGAAAAACTGCAGACGTACGCCGCGAGAGGCCAAAAAGCTTGAGCTGCCTCGGTCGTCCAGCAGTGTAAAGTGTAAACATATCGCGTAATCCGATACAGGGTCCGGTATCTCGTTGTGAACCACTACTAGTATTTCATTATTCATTTATGGGACTTTCACCAAATTATTTGTGGCATTTGTCTTATTAAAATGGCTCTATACACGATATAATTTGAGCTGTGTTTAGTGGTTTCATTTATGGTATAATATCTAGTAAGTTTTGAACGTAGAGGAGAATAGCGAGTGAAAAAGAAAGAGAAACCAAAAATTAGAAACTTATAGTATTGTTCAATTACTTATTGTATTGTCTATATATTTGTATTTCACCCATATTAAGTTTTTATGATATGTAACAAATCTATTATAGAAAGACTCGTAAATATAAAATAATATCGGTTGGATAAAAGTATGTGGCAATAGTGTACAATAGTGTACATACAGTGGCCGGAATTAATATTCGGGCTCTAAAAAGCACGATAACTTTTTTAATATTGTACTATACGATTTGAACTTTTTTTGGAAGCTAGAGCTATTATTTAGTTTACTACTGGATGTGAAAAGAAATTTTTTCAAAAATCGCAATAGATCGGAATTGTAGAAAAAATACTAAAAGTTGCATTTTATGGGGGCCTATATTGAAAATTTAAAAAATACGTTTTGTAGATCTGTGTCAATTATATGCACTGTGAAAGTTTCATCGAAATCGGTTGGTGCGGGAAAAAACGACAGGCATTGAAAGATGTAAGAATCCTTAGATTTATTGCATTAAAGGCCGAAAATCGTGAAAATCTGCAATTTTCACCATCTTTAAACGTTTGTAGCTCATTGCGACGTCGACCGATTTTGACGAAATTTTTAGAATATGTTTAATTCACACAGATCTACAAAACGTATTTTTTAAATTTTCAATGTAGGCCCACATAAAAAAATTGTAAAATGCAACTTTTCGTATTTTTTCTACAATTCCGATCTATTGCAGTAAACTAAGTGCTCTCGCTTCCAAAAAAGTTTCAAATCGTATAATACAATATTAAAAAAGTTATCGTGTGTTTTAGAGTGTCCGAATATTAATTCCGGCCACTGTACTTATCCTGTTATATTTATAGGCGGTTTAAGGCGGCCCATAAGCAGTACTCTTTACTGTGTGAATCAATAAAGATTGAATTTTTATCCTACAAACTCTCATGTTTCTCCATTTAGTTCGGATAGTCAAGGTTCTACTGTATACATATATTTCCTACCTTTAAATATAAGAAATATACGAATTCTGAGCCGCAACCGGTCTTTTAAAAAGACCGAAATTCAGTTTACTTATAAAAACATCCATTTGACATGGAATCAAATTAACACGTATGCAGGGCACATACCTGGAACTCAGTACATTGCAATGGATACCTACACAATGAAAAAATATCTGCTTTATCATAGCCCAAGGGTCGGCAACCTGCGGCTCGCGAGCCACATGCGGCTCTTTAGTTCCATACGCAAATATTATTTATTTTATAAAAAAAAAAAACATTTAAAAATCGTTCTGAATCGATTAACGAGGATTAGGCACCGATTCTATCTCTCAGCCACTTGTAATTTTTGACTCTTCCGACTTAAAAGGTTGCCGACCCCTGTCGTAGCCTATACGTTCACCCAAATAAATGTTATCGAAAATTGTTGAAGCGATTGCCTCAGCGACATGCCTCAGCGATTTACAAGCATGGGAAACAAAAAGAAAGCTTTGAAAAAGGAAAAACGTTATTGCATCGGAATAGAGTTATTCAGGCCAAGAAAAGATTGGAAGAAAAGGCTGAACTCATTATTAAATAAGCGTTACTGGATATGTATAGGATAATGATAGATAGATAAATTGATAAATGCGTATTATTTTACAAGCGTGCTATCATTTTATGCTTAGTATAAAATAATTTTGTTTCGCTCTGTACAAAATTTCACAATCTTATTTGTTACAAACATAAGTCAACAATCAACTGATCTTCTCAGCTGTTCACACGCGACAAGAACGTGACGAAATGTGATTATTGTTTGCTTTTTAAATGACGCGATGCAACAACTTGGTAAATAAATGTCGTCCGGCGTAAGTAAACTTTCCCTTCATTGTCACGGAGAAACCGCCTGTGTTATCTTTTTAGCTGGGAGTGTGTGATTGCCAAAAAGTTTCCCACGCAACCGCAGTTTCTGAGCAAGGTCACGCAAGGGGCTGAAAGGACGCCGGCCACGTGAGTGCGTTGCCATCGTCAACCGTGGCGACATCTCTGTCGTCCGTGAATGTTCGCACGTCGACCGTTACACGACGGCGCACCCCCATCGGTTGACCTCGCGATACCAACTCGTACACGAAGTTCACGGACAGGTGCGCGGCCGTGGACAACAAAACGCAATGGTTTTCGAGAGAAAAGAAGAAATGGCGAACGGCACTCACCTGAACCATTGATTTGTGTTGGCACGCGAGACAGACTTGCCCGCTTGGCGGCAGTCTGATGGCGCAATCAGTCCGTGCCAGCCGCTGTCGTTGGCCTCGCGTCCCGTGCATTCAACATCAGGCCGCGCACAACACCGGTGCAAGCCATGCACGCATACGCGCACACACACGCACCCACGCACCTGCACCTACACGGTCACACGACCACGCCCAACCGCTACCGGAATTTCCACGAAGCCCGGATCTTTTCACAGAACAAAAAATGCCCGCGTTTTGTTTACGCCTATGCCGAATCAGTGACAGCCCGGCCAGCTACCTATCAATGCCGCTAGAGGCTCTGAGCACCGCACTTGTGGACGCGCAGACGCGGACACCGTAAATCGATTATTTCTGACGGTCCTCCATGGTCAATCTTAATCCAGCCGCTATAAATCCATGAGCAATGCGTTGCTAATTTTTGCGCGAAGCACCCACTGCCACGCTGGCCAATTTCCCCAGAAATCTGGACAAAAGACGCATCTTTGTTAATCCTTTGCACTCCTTTGTCGAGTGTGACTCGACATCAGAGAAAGAAAAATGTAAATAAAATGAATTTTTATATGTATTTGTCTTATTTTTTAGTTAAAAACAAATAAAAGTTCCATAAATATAAATTACAACAAAGTTTGAGAGCTATATTTAATATAATCAGTGAACAAAATTGTTTAAAACAAGTAGCAGTAAAGGAAGCAAATAGGATACTTAAAATAGTAGGCAGTTGTTGGCAACAAAATTGAAAAATAATTCGGAGTGCAAAGAGTTAACCCTCATCTGTCCCGTACTTTCGCAACTTAATGTGCTCCCCGCAGACCTGGGCGAATTTATTTCGAATAATAATTTGTAAATAAATTCTAGAAATAATGCTCTTTAGTATTTGATCAATAATGTATTTCAATTTATGACATGTATCTCATTTGGTTAATTCAAGGAATTTGAAGCTATGCAAATCATTGGGAAAATAATAAATTGTAGAACTGATTATTTGAAAGAATAATATTTAATTGTGTTTATCGAGAAATTGTCTCTGAAATAACATTCAAAATAAATGTCAACGAAATAAAAATATTGTCTATATATTTATAAGTAATATCAACAATACCTGTATAAATGTATATATGTATAAATAATATCAAATGTCAAAAAAAGAGAATAATCAATGAAAATCAAAATAATTTATTTGTTTATGTTATTGTGGCAGAAATTTGTTTTGGCTTTTAATAGGGTTCGTTCCTCAAACATTTGGTCTGTTAGTGATCGAAACTTGAGGGAATCAATTAATTTCGAAAATGAAAATAATCTCTCTACTAATGACGAGACAGGGGCGGAGGGAGTGTTATACTTTGCATATACCTTTTTTGATGGTTGTAAAATAAAAATATCGAGCAGTGTCCATTTCAACGTGTGCCCGTATTTTCTCCTTCTGTCTATCAATCTCAATTGATAAATCTACAACAGAAATTATTAAATTCTTCTAATATAAATCATTTACTCTTTTACACAAACAAAAAAACTATAACACTGAATAATAAGTGTAGGTACTAATAAGTGTAGTTCTTTCTATCAGACTAGTTATTTCTATCAGAATCAAATAACAAATAAAGATTCGAGCAAATAACAAATAATTTATTTCGATGAATAACAAATAAATACATTTTTTTAAGTATTTCGTATGAAATACTTAATGATAAAATTTTGTTATTTGAAAAATAGGTTATATCTGAAGTAACTTTAAAAAGTAATTTAAAAATAATGTTGTTTAAAAATTTTACTAAACGCCCAGGTCTGGGTCAAATTGACACAATAGTGAAACCTCAAACGAAATGAAATGATAAATAATTTTGCTTTGCTAATTATTTTATTCGGAATAAAGTAATAAATATTTACACAATATGTATGTTGCTCGCATGTTCGCATTTCTCAATTTCATTCACACGTGTTCGACTTCGCTTTGTTTCGATCTTATTGTTCTTAGCTTTGTCTTGCAAATACGTAACCTTCTCTCCTTCTCTTCCTTAAGTTCTAGCTGCATTTTGAAGGTATTATATAATGAATGCGTAATTGTCGTGTAACAATTACAAAACAACGATTTAATCGTCAAAGAACTTGAGAAAACGTGAAAATTGTGTGTCAGATTGACATACCAGGGCCCTTTTTGTAACAAATATCACATTTTTCTTACGTATGCGTTGCTATTAACAATACTAAATATAATATTATACATATACATACATATACCGTATGATTCACGAGAAACAGAATAACTAAATAACTCCATTAGTCTTGAAGGTAGAATAAAATATTAGAGAGAAAAGTTGTACTGTTAAAGGAGGCAAATATGATGAAATAAAAAAATGTTCTGATTGTTGTCGTTTTCAATATCTTCTGAAGGTCATCAATGATTTTTAAATGGCATCGTATATTTTTAACTGCATAGTGTTGTAGACATGTCAACACAAGTTCACTGATGTGGTACACTAGTACCTTCTGTTAAAATGTACTTCGTACATAAGAAACAAAATAAATCTATTACCCTGCACAAGGAACTATCGGTTCAATTTCAGTTTGTTTATAAAACCTTTGTTTGCTTGTTCATGCGGTTGTCCTCACTTAACGAGTTCCTTTCAAACAATAAAGTCGCGTTTTGCTTCTGCCTTTCTCGCTTCTGAATAAACTTCGCTGATTCATTTATATAAAGTGCGTTTTATTGTAGTTCATAATCTAATACCTTCAAACATTAATATTTCATATTATAGTATAATAAAAGCCACAAAGTTTCAGGTCAATTATTCTAAATGGCAGAATAACATTGTCTTTTACGTAAAAATTGTGTAAAATTGGGAATAGCTAAGGTATAGCTAAGGTTCATCCTGATGCGTGTACATTATTAACCATATTATAAATTCTCAGCTTCTATAATTATGTGTCCGCTTTAATAAAGTTATTTTATTTCTGTTTCAGTTTTATATTTACTTGATGACGAACCTTAATTAGAAAATAAGAACGTACTTCGTAAAATTAAGCATATAGAGAGATTATAATTTCCCAACCTAATTTGACTCAGAATTGCTTTCTCGAATCTTTTCTGTTCAGCCTCCACAGTTAAATTATTTCTAGGAACAATATTTCCAAATATTGGTGTGTCTGTAATTTTCAAATTTAAAAAAAATTAGATTGAAAATTAAAAAATCATAATAACTTGAAACTGAATTTTTGAACCCTCTACTGCAGAGCCCTTGTTCTGGTCATCCAGTCTGGGAAATGATTTCTGAAGCATAAAATTTCAAGCATCAACTGATTAATAATGGACACAAAACGCTTGAAATTTGATATCAATAGGACGTATCCATGCATTTATACTCTGACGAGCAAAATTTCATCCGGATCCAGTTCAACTTCCATTCACCATCAGTGCGACGTTTAAACCGCTGTGAAACAATAAACAGTTGTTATCGTATTCGTTCGTTTAACGTTTCTGTATCACTAAAATAACACGTTAAAACTTAAGCTTGATACGCCACACAGCGCGGAAATTGAATAACCACATGAAAATTCAACTAGCAATTCTAAATGAGGGTTACACCTTTCATCGACTGCAAAGTATTTCGCACGAAATAATTATTGGGCGTGTTAAGGTGTTCCCGAGTTTAATGCTTGGATTAGCAGTCAATTTTTGAAAATTTTATAAAAATTATGTATTGAGCATTATAATTCCAAACTCGGTACACTTATTAACCCATAACTCTCTGCACTCCTTTGTCGAGTGTGACTCGACATCACAGAAAGGAAAATGTAAATAAAATAGATTTTTATATGTATTTGGTTCTTCTTTATTTATTTAATTGTCTTATTTTTTAGTTAAAAACAAATGTAAGTTCCACAAATATAAATTACAACAAAGTTTGAGAGCTATATTTAATATACTTAGTAAACAAAATTGTTTAAAATAAGTAACAAGTCAAGTCCTCAACTGTCCTTTGAAGTAAATTTCATATGGAACACTTAAAATAGTAGGGAGTTGTTGGCAACAAAATTGGAAAATAATTCGGAGTGCAAAGGGTTAACACAAGAACTACCAAGCCCGTCAAAATGACGAATTTCAGATTTCTTATTTTACAATTCGTAATGTCATAGAAATATTTTCTTGAGAAATTGTTTAATATACTTCTTTATTTAAGGCGGTAGACTCGTTTCCAGAATTGCAAGGGTGCGGGATTCGCGTTCTCATTTCAGTAGTCAAAAACGCTGGATAGAAGATCGCTAGTCAGTATTCAGAAACGCTAGATACACACATAAAAAAGTTGTAAAATGCAACTTTTAATATTTTTTCTACAATTCCGATCAATTGCTATTTTTGAAAAAAATTTTATTCGCGTTCTGTAGTAAACTAATTGCTTCCGGCTTCCCAAAAAAGTTCAAATCGTATAGTACAATATTAAAATAGTTATCGTCTTTTTTAGAGCGTCCGAATATTTTTCCGAGTCCCTGTATTTATTCAAGAAGCTCAGTATAGAACATAACGCTTTTCCATCAATCACTCAGCAGGTGTCATATTTTACTCATCATAACCTCTTATACGCACGTGCACACGTAGATGTCAGTCTCCTCTCCCTCTCTCATTCTCCATCTCTCCCTCCGCTCCTCTCGTCCTCCCTCCCTCTCACTGCCTACCTCCATCCCTCTCAGTTTCATAATTCAATCGACGGTGTGTGTTCATGAATAAATTTAATTATTTAAAATTTGTAACGATCAACCCCAGGTACGGTGACAACAAGCCCAAGCTTGGGGTACAGTGTCACAAAATCATTCCTGAAGATAATTTAAATTATCCTTCTATATAATCGATAATATCCATGACACTAATGTTTTCTACATATAAAGACAGACATAGGTACTCTGTATTAGATTTGTCAAAATTACCTTGCCGGTAACCTATAACTTGCAGAAAAATCAAACTAGAAAAATGTGACAACTATGCCCGGTTTCCCCTGGTAGGATATTGGCAACGTTTCTGAAATTATTCGTGGATGCAGCCACGCTGTGATACATACCACGGAAAACAGGGCGAAAGGAGGAGACAAAGCTGTCAGTCCTTAATCTCCAAGACCTTTAAATACTTTCCCCGCGGATAATCCGCGGATGATCACGGATAAAAATGGTCTCCGCTGGTTATGTCCGCTTCGTGAATCCTCCGCGAGACTTAAAGCTCCTGGAAGATCGCTAGACGAGCTGCGCTCGGTGCCGGAGACGTCAAAAACCGTTGAATAATTCGTGACTTTGCCGAGACAGGTTAGCTGGGCCCATGCTAGCTCCCCGGTGTGCCATACAGTTGTCTGCATGAATGGAAAAGTGTACGTAGTCATGCGTGGCCGGACGTGTAACCGTCGCGACGCACGACGGCAGGAATCTACGCTGACGAACACCGACGCCGCGCCACAGTCAGAATGGATCCCAAGATAACATTCCCTGAATAAGTCACCTCGATGGAATTAAGTTTAAATATTTCATCATCCAACTAATCTCAACGGCGCGTCGCAAGACGAAACCCCTTGTCGTGGACCAACCACCGCACCGGCGCGGCGATGCGATAATCGGGCACCGGGAAAAACGATTCGATATCTTCGGGGATCCCAGGGCAAGAAACTTGGCTGGAAAAAGACGGTGGCCGAGGAACGGGAGGCCAGAACGAAGCCAATTTATGCAAATAATTCGATAACGGCTTTAAATATTCAGCCCTCTCGTTTCGTCCCAGGGAAATGTAAATCAGCGGCTGTTTAATGTAATTAATAGTTTGAGACGCTTAACGGAGAGCTTCGCGCAAGTTAATATAGATGGACGAGTTGGTAGTTGATGTGCATTTGCTTATTTTTAGTAGAGTGTGAATTTAAAAATAGGTAGCAGCCAGATCTCTCAGAGCTACTATCTAAAATACTATTTTAGTAAATAGTAAATAGTAAATAATTCTATTTATTTTAAAGTATGCGTACAATTTAAAAATAAAATATTTTATTTGATGCAGTAATTTTTGAAAATTGTATTTGAAAATAGTATTTTATTTTACCAATATTGGAAATATTTGTATTTTGTCTTTATTTTGAATTCCAATTTTAAATATTACTGCTGAAAATAATGGTCGAAATTGAAAGCTCATTTTATTCAGGGTGAGACCCAAGACTTACACCGAAAATATCTGCGTTGTTTCAAGTAATACAAGAAATTATTGTTACGGGAAGTTTTTTTTCTAGGTCATATTTTTCGAAATTTCAAGGTCATCGTCGTTTTTTAAATGTAACGACGTATTTTGATTAGTGTAACATTATTGCAAATGAAAAGACCAATTCAACCATGTATAATATGTTGACCTTTAAATGACATTCGAAGGGGTTATTCTTCAAAAAGCATAACTTAACGTACGAAGACTATGTTCATGCTTACCGTACTCTACCAGGGTTCCGTTGATGTAAACACTGATGTGAAAGACATTTCGAAATGTTTACAAACCGTGCAGCACTTTGTGTCATATTAGGGTAAACTGAACTATTGCTGCCACTGCAGTAGTTATTGGCACTTCTGATTTAAACGGCAAATATTAAGAATTCCTGGTATAGAAAATCATTTTTTATTGCTTCTCATTTACATTTCAAAGCAACGTTGTAAGTTTTCATAACAGAGTTCCACATATGACTGTTACCATATGTGCCAATTACTGTACTATTTGTCTTACGATTATTCACACAATATATTTTATAATAACAGATTTATGACTTGTAAAACTGTTTAATTTTGCTGAAAAATCTCTATTAGCTTATAATAATAGAAAGTTGAGCTCGTTTAAACATTTCAAAAAAAGATTTTTACTTGGATTTTGGCTTAGGGTGCCAAACATTGTATAGTTTACCCTATATCGGTATGATTTCAGTCTCAATTTCGAAATTTCGTGTTCGGTCGGTGAAAAATGTGGTATTGTAACCGTCTACTGCGAATGTAGACAAAACGCTGTGCAAGCTCAATTACAATATGCAAGAACATATTCTGATCGGAGACATCCTAGAGTTCAAATTATCAGGAGCATCTTCAAACTTTTTCGCGAAACAAGATGTGTAGAGAAGAAAAACCGAGTACGAAATAAACCAAAAACAAATCTAAATAATGAAATAGAGTGTTTACATCAACCCTGGTGGAGTACGTTAACCATGAACATTGTTCATAAAAATAATTGTACAGTAAAGTCGCATTATTTCTCAGCGACCGCCATCCCAGAATTTGTCAAGTGCCTACCCCCCTCCCCCCCATCGAGGGGCAACACCGCAGGGGCCGCGAAGCTCGAGCTGCCTCGGTCTCCATGCAGTCTAAACATGCCGCGTAATCTGATCTCGGCTTGGGTATATCGGTGTGAATCACTACTAATCCAATTAAAAAACTTCTTTATTTTTCATTATTTTTTTATGGGACGCTCACCAACTTATTTGTGGCATTTTTATGATTAAAATGACACTAAACACGATATAATTTCAACTGTATTTAGTGGTTTAATTGACGATGAAAGTTTTGGGCGCAAGAAAGGACAGCGCGATCCGTGTTTACACGCTGTCCTTTTCTACGTTCGGCTTCCTTTGTACTTTTGGAGCGGTCGGCGCGGTAAACTCAGTCATAAAAAAATAGTGTCCCTACACGATATTTCTCCAGACAGAACCCAGCCGTTTGCAAAATTACGCGACTTTACTCTATGTGGAGCTTCAAATGGGCCATCCTATAATATACAGTGTATATTGTTCAAAAAGCTTGATTTGTTAGGGTGTATTGGAGGATTAATTAGAAATGCACGTCGCATACAATTCTCTTTTGAACGGGAACTGAATTATGCACGAAATTACTGGCGATACATATGTATAGTCAAGGGCATACTGTTTGACTTATAATACGGTCCACCATCTTCTTCTCGTAAATGTGACGCTGCCTTAGGGACTCCAAATAAGAATTTTCACGCGAGTTTAACAGCAAGCTGAAGCTCGGCGCCCGCGTCCGCTGGAATTTTTTAGACTTCTCCGACGGAGATATTTTGTCGACGTCGACGTCCCTCTTGGAATACTTGCTACAATTTGTACCGCCATTTTGTGAGATAGCATCCTGGTCTTCGAATATTGTCGAAGATATTGAATCGCCTTGCGTCTGCAACGATACCGAAAAATATGTAAAACACAATTTTTGGGACACTATTACACGTAATGCGATTCATGATGTGAAGTCGATTTAAAAGTACATATCGGTTATCGATATCCTGTTAATACTTAACGATATATCGATAGTATCGTTAAGGCAAATATTACAATTTTCTTAAAATCGTTATTGTGAGAATACTGCATTTTTTATAATAATAATGTAACTACTGCATGATTGCATAACTGCATAATTTGTAATAATAATAGTGTAACTACGTTTTTCTATAGCATTTAAAGATACGTTCGAAATGTTGACCTAATCCGTAGGTCAGTAAACGATACAACCTTGAATAATCTAGTGCAATAAAAGCTCTCTCCGCTGCACAGTGTCGAGAACCATGGGCAAAAATCGGAAATGTCACTGCTTCATATTGATTCAAAACTACGTTCGTACTACGTCAAAATGTCGAAATAAATCATTCTTTGAAAAGAAAATTTAGAAAATTCAGTAGGAAATTAATTACAAGCGAATATTAGGAAGATCAAATAGTAGATCAGTTCATAGCGTAACTTGTTTAGAAATAATTTTTTAGAAAATGATGGCTAAGAGTTGGCTAATTGTAATTCAGCTTCAAAATTTTTGTAATACTTATATGCAATATAATAATTAACCTGAAATGAAACCATTATGGTGTAGACTCGTTTCTAGGATTGCAAGGGTGCGGGATTCGCGTTCTCATTTCTCGATAATACAAAAAGGAAGTTTTTCAGTAGTCAAACACGCTAGATAAAAGATTGATCTATTGCCCTCAAAAGTCCTCTTTTTTCGTTTACGAGGCGTAATTTGCATTATTCGGCAGCATGTAGCTATGAAAATAGCTGCCGAATAATGCAAATTACGCCTCGTAAACGAAAATAGAAGACTTTTGAGGGTGATAGCAGCCTAGATAGATCTTTTATCTAGCGTGTTTGACTACTGAAAAACCTCCTTTCTGTATTATCGAGAAATGAGAACGCGAATCCCGCACCCTTGCAATCCTGGAAAAAAGAATCTACTCTCTTAAGTTTTATTGGTTTCCCTAATCTCTAGAAGAGGATAAAAAAAAAGTTCTTCAAAATATCCTGGGAATTTGATTGCGTCGTACTAGTAAAATAGTATATTTTGATATTATATAAGTTTTAATTGCTACTACTTGCAATGATCAGAGTTATTTAAGAAAATATGTAGCAAGAACCGAGTGATATAGCGAAGCCGAAATCGCAAGTTTTTTATTCTTCATTTTCGTCTTATATTATCGTCGAGAATCACCCCTTAAATTTTCTCTCACCTGTTGTCGAACACCCTGTATTTTAAGAACACGTTTCACATTTTCTCCTAGGCAGTTAACGTGTGTAAATTTGTCCGCAGTAAAATGAGTGTATTTACGAATTCTGGAATCAGATCACACTCAGGATTTTTGACAGGTCGTTGCTATTGAGTTGAAAGTCAGTAATAAAGTAAGTTTTGAGCCTTGACTTCCTTAATTCGGTATGATTTTGTTTATAAAAGCGAAGTATGATTGAAGAATGTTTAGTTCAGAGCGAATAGTCCTATTTTTAATTAGTTGCGGCAGGCATAGCAGAAGAAGAGTGTATGTGTGTCGAGGAGGCGAATGTTTTAAGAGTTTAAAATGAAGTTTCAGTTTCGGAAGAACTGAACTGTGAATTCATCTACTGAAAACCAGTAATATAACAAAATTTTGTTTATAAATATCGTTTTACAGTGTTTAAATAAATGACTATATTTATAATAATATCATATTGAGATTGCTTTCAATATAAATTAAAAAAACCCACTTTGTTTCATGTCTCTATCATAAACAGAACAAAAGTTATTGAATTTTGTCCAAAAAACAGGCATTTCGCGACACTGTGCGCTGTAGCAAATTTTTGTTCTCTTTGACAATTCACACGAATGTACAATGAAGCGATCATTGATGACCCAGCAATGTCTGATACGGCTCAAAGCGCGGAGACTGTCGAGGTAGTTGAAAGTATATCAGAGACTACCGGAAAATCCACTTTTCGGACAATCGCGCAAGAGGATATCAGGGAATGGATGATCGTCGAGCGTTTGAGAGAGGGTAAGAACTCTGATTTACCTTTACGTCGACTTCCTTATCCTTCAAAGGAGGCAGAGAGCATTTCTGAAGGGTGCTGTGCAGCGACTGTGGATACAAAGAAATCGATAGCTGAGAAGTCTGACTAAATAATATTCTTGAATAACATGAGAAAAACGGGCGGCGAAGAAGGGGGACATATAAATATGCACGGTTCCGGGGACCCTTAACATTAAAAGCTATTGTACATAAAATCGCGGCGTCGCGACGCGAAACCGGAGGTAAAAGCTTGACAAATATTACCTCAGCCGAGACCTCAATTGTTTCTTTAAAAATCACACGGGACGCGGTGCTCGAGCACTCGAGATTATTTCGGAATAGTTTCCCCGCAAATTTCCCGTGTAGGGAGCCCTGTGAAAGCAAGCCATTCCCGAATTCCTTTGAAAATTGTTTTGCGGCGACCGGCGCATCGACGCAACCGGCCGAACAAAGAAAGTTCGTAGGGGGCATGGGATGGTGGGGGGGGGGAGGGGGCAAATATGCATAAAGGGCGTAACTCGTTGAAATTCAGGCTGCGATTATCGACACCGAGGGAACAGACAGATGAGGATACAAACGGAGGCTACTCTCCCTCGCAAGCACGAAAGTAAGCAAAATCTAATTCCGGTGACGGTAGGCAAGTCACGGGACCCTGTCCCCTTTTCCGAGATGTAACGTAGGTTTATCCACGTGTAGAGAATTTCTGTGTCCGCCCTTACCTCTTTGGCCCCTTCCCTTGGTCCACGTCCTCCTACTTGCCGAGCCCATCCCCTCGTATCCTCAATTTCTGTCTGTCCTTGTGGTAGTTGCGGACCGCAGTCCTCGCTTTGTGCATATAATTGAATTTAGGTTCGGATACCAGTCTCCACTTCGCCCACCGGCATCCACGCCCGGCATCCTTCGTCCTTTTCCAGCGCTGCGCCCGCACTCCCCTATCTTATGATTAGGTCCGACCCACGCCTAACGGGTAAGGACTAATTTTGCGTATCGGGCTACTACGGACAACTGCCTGATAAAGGCGCCGTTATTAATAAACCGTGAAATGCGTTTGCACCTGCATCCAGTCGCCTTTTGCAACGCCCAGGTGTTATTATTGAGGAAATTTGATTTCGTTTGCGGGAACTGCGAGCATACACACTGCGCTTGCTTCTGATGGCATGTACTTTGGATCAACGTCAATTCATGAAGCGCGCAGGGCTTGATTTTCGAGAGAAATTGTATTTAGCTTGCGGCAGCTTGGAAATTTATTTATTAACATTGCACGGACAAGATGATGCAATATGGGTCACAGGCTTTCCGAAATAATATTGTTATTAACCGTTCGCCTTCGTTGTTTCTCTCTTTACTACTAGAACCACTCTCAAAATGACAAACGTCGCATTCTTTATTTTATAATTTTTGAAATTGTTAATATGGTTTTGTGTGTGTTTGTATAGTTACTAGACACACTTATGTGTTTATTAGATAGTCCTAAAAATTCTCTTTGTAATTTGCATGCTTGATGTTGTTGGATAACACGAACCTATACATACAGCTTGATTATGTCGTATGGCTGCGAAGTATAATACAATACATCCTACTGTGCGACGGCGATTAGTACTCCGTTGTATTAGTACCTCGGAAAACTTGTCTAATTATTGAAAAAACAAATTGGTTATGGTAATACAATAGTAAAAGGTATGTTTTCATCTTCAAAACAAGTCCGAAAACTTTCCTTCATACGAGATGGGAAAATATTTTAGGACACCGATGTCGGGTAATTAATGTCTGACAGTCACGCGTGGAATAACACATGAGTTGACAATAAATAATGGAATAACAATGGTAACGACGATAACAATGAGATAACAACTGAGAAAACAGGATACTACCGCGATAGCAACACTTGAACAAGGATTTAAAGCTAAACCTACCGAGCCTTAAAAGTAACTGGTACATGTTCCCTTATAAAAATGACAAGATTGATTTTGTATAGACTTTGTGCAGCTCCTATTGTAATATGTGCTCCACTAAAGATATCTATACAATCATTTCTTATGAAATTATTTTTATTGTATCAATAATCGTAAAATAAAAAATATGGAACCGGTCATTTTGATCGGTGATGGTAGGTTTAGTGTTAATGAATATCGTGGCGATGTCAATCGTAGAACGATGTTCCTCTATGAATACAACACACTTTCTGTTCCTGCGGTAGGTATCACCTGTTTTCGTGATGAGCCGACGACGTCCGAGCAACCTAAATGAACGGGAAATGTCCAACCCCACGAAGGCATGGGGAATGTTTCCACACAAAATAATGACTCGAAAAGTCGTGACCATCGTGGACTCTCTAACAACACGACCAGGGTTCTTCTGGCAATCGTCAGTGACCAGTCCTTCGAACCTAGCAATCTACGGTACGCACTTGGGAAAGCTAGTATTTCCGCGTCCGAAAATTCCTTCTTTTCCACGTTTAGAGTCCGCTACTATATTATGAATTTAATAATTATTGTTAAATGGAAAAAAAACAAAAAATCCAAAACCACGTTATCTTCTATTTTTATTTATATATTACGAGTTTTTATAAAAATTGCAAAATAAGTTTGAATTTTTAAGATATTGTTTAAAGAAATGATATTTGTTTTTCCAGATCTATTCCTTAATAAGAATACTCTAATAGTTTCCAAGATATTCAATAAAATATGTTTTCGACCCCTAACTTTGAGGGCTGTTTCTACCCCTTCAATGTAGACAATGGTCGATAAAAGAAAAACATGTGTCGAATATTTTTCTAAGATCTACCTCCCACAAGAGTTTCATTAAAATCGGCTTGTGTAATTTGAATATGTTCCCTTGCAAGTTAAAGTAATTCGCTCGCATTCTATTGACTGTAACCTGTAACGATTAAACTAACGATTAAGCTTTTTGTGAATAAACGAGATCACAAACCTTTCATTCAAAAGTTTCTGAAAAAATTGTTTGCCTCGATTTAGAAATAAGTAGGTCTTGATTTTTCATCATTTCGATAATATGTAGTTTAGCTCGTTTTTGAAACTTTTCAAATAGATCAGTGTAGGAATTGAAGATCTGTCAAGGGTATTCAAAGAAATAGAAGTAGTCGATTTGGCTGTTCTAACCGCGTCATGATTACCCTGGATTTTGATATACAATGCGATCCAAAACAATCAATGAAACTATTAGGGTAAGTGTACCGATTACTGCGGTATTATTGTTTGATCATACTTTATTTTAATATTATTCCTCATTTATCATGAAATAATAATATGTGTACCGATTACTGCGGTATTATTGTTTGATCATACTTTATTTTAATATTATTCCTAATTTATCATGAAATAATAATATGTGTAAGCATTTTATGAAAGAATTATGTGTTTTAAATACAAAAAAAATGGTGGCTCTCAAAACCTAATAGAATATAAGAAAATATTAAAAACCAAAATCGATAACATTTTGTACGTATTACTGCGGACCAAAAAGAAGTCGTGTACTAATTATCAATTTCGCAGAAATATTGGTTTTAATTTAAACCCAGGAACTTTACTACTATCAGTGCAAATTCTGTAACTGTCACTGTTCCTTAAAGCTTCGTAGAGACCTGAATATTTCGTCGAATCGAACAACAAGCGGAACGAGTTTGTGCTGTTCCCCCAACTGATGGATCGACCGCGCGCATGAAAGCGAACGGGTAAATCTGTTCGCAAACGCATTCGTGGCCCCGTCCAAACTAGTGTTCCGTTTGCTGTTCTGCTCTGTGTTCTGTTTGTCATTCGACGCAAGTTCGGCGAAATGTTCAGATCTGTACGAAGCTTAATAGTTTTGTCGCGGGACGTAAGAGTTGACGGTCTTGCCTCTCGGTAGTCATCTTCGGTACCATCTCGTACTAGCTTGATGAGATATCTTATTAGAACCATAAGCGTTACAAAACTGACTATAACTTTCAGAACAAGAACACTCTTTTACCCAGAGAAAACGAATCGCAGCACGGATGTCGAATTGGGACGCAACTCCCAGCGGGCATGCTATGGTTTGTGATTGGTAACGAATAAAAAGCTACTGTAACATTGGAAGAATTGGTACAACTTCAGAGTAGACGTATTAACTCTTTGAGGCACACGATTTTAAAGAAAATAGAAAGCAAACTCGCACAGAACTTTTTTTAATATCAATATATAACTTCAACTTTTCGAGGCGGGTTAAAATATATCTCACTATGCATAAAAAGCTAAATAAGCAAAAGGTGGGACAGTTTTTAACCCACCTAACCCCAAACAGTTAAACATTGTTTTTGCCAAGTTTCGCCGAGATCTTTAATACGCAAAAAATACCAAGCGGGTGAAACTTTTTGACTGACCCTTGCATAATAGGATAATACAGTTTTCCACGTTCTTCACGTTTTGAAAACTACGTAGAAGGTAATTTTAAGGAGTCTACAGCGAGATCCCGCGACGTTGATGGGATTACGAGGTAACGAAGAGGTAACGAAGACGGGTGCATAAAACACGTCGTCAAGAGGGAAAATGAAACGCGTGGCGAATAGAAAAAAAGAAGATTATTCACGGCATTGTTAACAGGAAAGTGGTGCCTACGTAATTAATTTCATTTATAAATCTTCCGATGGGCCATTACTGGGGGTTGACTTTCTCCGCGCGGAACGAGTAAAACGAACCAGTTCCCGTCGCGACGCGGCGCCTCCATGCATTGCCTAATTGGCAATTAAGTATCGATCGTAACGCTACCGAATGCTGGACGACGATAATACGTCCGCCCAGCTACGTCTCGGCTATCGTTTCTGTCCTTTTTTTTTCGTTTTTATCCATTTTTTTGTGCTCTACCGCGGTATTATGTTATACTTCCTGGAGCCGACACTTGATTCCGATTCACGAGTGCCGCGAGCACGACCGATTATCCTACCCGCATTTTAACGAATTCACGCTGCGTACCAGGATCGAAGGGAACTTTTGCCGTTCCGATTCCGGGGATTCGTGTCGGATTTTACAAAGTTGTTACACATTGAAATTGCTTTCCGCTGTCTGTATCGACATTTTCGGCCATCCCGACTCCCGTAATATTTTCACGCGCGGACTGCGTGGGATCGATTAAAAGTTTCCCTTGGAACATCCAAGAAACGCCAAGCAATAGGTTCCAAAGGATGATGTTTGTTAATCGTTCAATCGTCATTTGCGGTACAGAGAATGATCGAGTTATTAGAACTATAGTACGACAAACACAGTGTGTCTCACTTACCCAAATAGCACCAGGGATTCATACCGGTATAATACCGGTATAATACCGGTATACAAAATAACGATATTATACCGGTATTACCCCAATAACCTTTATAGAAACCGAAATACCGGTATGACGTCATACCGGTAAATGGAAATACCGGTATATTTCAAGAACTTATATCGGTATTATACCGGTATTTTCGGTTGTACGTTGTACCGAAATACCGGTATGATACTATTTGGAAGTACCGATATATTTTCTGATATTTGCCAGT
>CM052269.1:2309487-2345118 GCA_028455795.1 Lasioglossum marginatum
AAGGAAAAAGTTGTTCAAAATGTGTAGCTGCATAACATATTTAAATTAAAGGAGTGCCTCTTTATAAATAATAATAAAGTAAATAATTACCAAAATTTTTTCTTTAGCATTATAGAATATATGTATACATATACAAGGATGGATCAATAAATATCCGTGTTTGAAAACAGACGGCGTTGCTGAGGGAAGTTGGTATTACTATAGTATACTGTCATCAATTAAACGACGCCATACAAAATTTCATACTGATTGATATGTTAGTTTTGATTTGACAGCCATTTGTATTAAACATATTTGGTGTTTTTCACAATCACGACATCGCTCAATCTCACTCATCCCGAATCGTCGCGGCCAAATTGCAAGAATTGCGCTTCGAATTGCTGCCGCATCCCAGTCGTTGTCCACAGTCATACTACCACTCAGCCCCCATTCCTCTCACATTCTTTCTTTCATACTATTCTCTCCTTTTCTAGCGTCCAATCATTCTTTCTAAAATTTTATCACAGATTACTTTTTAATATAGTGTCACAATCCTAGGGAATGTCCCGAAAAAAATTCGGAGGTCGAAAAATAAGGTCCACTTCTTGCTATCGTTCTCCGCGAAACTACAGCGATCAGTGCGCACCGTTCGCCATTCGGCGTGCACCAAAATCAAGCGCTCTGACACGTACCTTCATCTTCTGCGCCTGGAGCACTATCCGCTGGCGATTATGCGCGCTAACCGAGTTCCCGTATGACCTTCGCCGCATTAGCCACTCTCTCTGCAACAACAAACAATCCCTGAACCCGGCGACGCTTCGACGAAACTTCCGCAGTCTAAACACACCGGGGGTTTCGCGCGGGTTACGCCGCGGGCTTTATTTACTTTTTACGGAGCCGTGCGACGCTCGCGCTCCACCCCATCGGCCGTCTCACCCCCTGCATGTTTCCGCTTCCGCAACTAACGATGCGGTGCATAGTGGTCAATTTGACCTAAAACGTGGACGAAATTGAACAAAACATTTTCAATGTTTTCAATTCATGAAATCTAATTAATATAGCAGACCGGGGTCAAAAGTAACAGGAGCGAAAGTAACATTGCAAATATTTCAATATCTACTACAGCCATTTTTGGAAATTTTGGATATACTATGTAAAACTACTATTCGAATATACCCCGCGACATAACTGTAACACATGTAAAGAAATAAAGAAAAAGTGTATTTTAGTAAAAATTCTTTTCTTCCTTTACACATTACATCTTTACATATTACATAAAATATTAATTTCATTGTTTTCAGTAGTCATGGGATTCTTTCGTTTACGCTTTCTTACATCGACACTTCCAGTATTTCTAAATAACTTGTAGATATTTGTAAAAGTCAGCCTAGAAGGAGTGTTTCGCTCAGGGCACCTTTCTTCATAAAGCAATCGGGCCTGCGCAATGCATTTTGTCTACGTTATCATGTCACTTTCAATCATTGAGTAAAACGTAGCGGAATCGCGTTTGGAAACATACTGTTAGTAAATAAATCACAGCGTAATCGGCTAGAGGATGTTTGAAAACATTCCATAGCATTGAAGGACCTTGGCATGTTTACTACAAGTCCCACTGGTGATAAACGTATTCTGCTTCCATATTTTAGTTTTATACTTTTTTCTGTCTGTGATCTTGAATGACCTTGACTAAATTATAGTCACTGAATTCGAAATGAAAGGGACTATCATTGTAGATGTTTACAAAAGGATGATTCCATTTTAAAAAAGGGAGGTGACCTTGATATCTCTAAAAGAAATTTCATAAAAACAAACATTTTTTTGGTATCGTATGAGCCCCATTTTACCATTCAACTTTGTCCTCAAGACATTTAATGTATCTTTGAAAACAACAAAAATATTTGAGGTGATAATGTCAGGTGACTCACCCTGTATATTTCCAGTATTACTGTTTGTATTGTATAGTAAGTGCATTCGCGCGTAATAATCGTAATAATAATAAGCTCTTGTAGCTGCGACAAACTTGCGACATTTTTTAGAAAGGATTAAATCATAAATATTTTTATACGAAGATCTGAATTCTGTCCATATTCTCAGGCAAATTGACCACTATGCGAGTGGTCCACGCTCTGTTCCAACGTGTTCGATATCGTATACGTATTAGGGGTATGACGAAAAGTTGAAACCCAGGGAAGCATGCGAACTCGTGATAAAGTTCGAACTCTTTACGCGAATTCAAACAAGTACGAACTTTCAAGCTTCCGAGGCTTGAAGCGGCCGAGTCTAGGTCGCATACTCAGTCCTTGGAACTACGACGAAAGCAGACTATCGATAGTTCACTTTCAAGCCTCGGAGGCTCGAAAGTTCGAACGCGTTCGAACGTCTCGAAACGAGAGCTCGAACTTTTCCTTCGTATTCGAACACGCTCGAGACTGCTCGCTCGCGATCCCATCGCTAATCGCTAACACTCGCGCAACTATTCGCTTTTGTGCTAGTCCCGTGCACTGTTCGATCAACGTTTAACACGTTGGTTGCCATGTCACTTGTATGTCGATGACACAATTTTATATTCATTTTCAATTTATTTCATTAGTGTTTAGACCGAAATAACGTTAGGTTCACCTTACTTTTTGATTTGATTCAGTAGTAACTGATTCTTTGCAGTGCAACTAGCAAAACACATGTAGTTCAGTTAAAGTATAACTTCAATTAACACGGATTACAAATCTCTATTACAACATTTGAAATTTATATGCGAAATTTATTTTCTCATCAAACTTTCAACACAAAATTCCACAACAACAAGAAAATATAAGTTAGTATTTACATAGTCGATGCTCCTTTGTTTTTATTTCCTTCAAATATTCTCTGCGATATTGAATCTATTAATAGTAGCGTTTGTGATTTAATTTGAGACCATGTTTCTTTCATACCATTTTTTAATTCATTAACATTAGAATATTGTTTAACATTGCCATATCGCTTCCGTGCGATGGGGTTATATGTAGGTCCGCGAACTTCTTGTTGGCCAAGGCTAAACCTTACTATTTAATTTGGTCTCTGAAACTACATCCAAATTTATTTTGTACGGTTTATTGGGGCATTATCATTTTGAAATATCAAATCCAGTGCATATTCGAATAATTCCTGATAGTTCTCGACATTCGTCTTTGATGAAAACCACATGACCGTCTTACTGTTATATCCGAACGCAGCCCATATCATTACACTACCTCTTCCATAGTTTCTCCTCGTTTTTTTCGTTTTTGTCACACGAAACCAAAAAATTTCATATCTTATTGTTGTGATTAGTTTCAGAGATCCACAAGCAGTGATCCAATTTTATAAGAGAGATTTCATAGGATGAGAATTGCGCAAAAATATACAGGGTATTTGCAAAATCATAGTATAACCGAGCAGGGGGTGATTCTACATACAAAAGTAAGTCGAAAAAAAACAATAACATTTTTTCGTTTGGCAGCTCGTCTTCGAGAAAATCGAGTTTAAAGTACCGCCAGGTTCGCATGCTTTAGTATATGCACAAAGTAGAATTGGTTGATTATGGTCAGACACGTCAGACGATTCCTATGCAACAGCACGTGTATTCTGAAATTTCGTGAAAGCTGCACTTTCAAACTCGATTTTCTTGAAAACGAACTGCCAAACGAAAAAACATTATTCCTTTTTTCAACTTATTTTTGCACGTAAATTCACCCCCTGCCCGGTTGTACAACGATTTCGCAAACACCCTGTATATACCGTTGAAAAGGTATAGTTATCCGCTACATTTTCGCTGCAGAAAATATAATGATAGTGTTAACGGATAAAAAGTTATAGCCAATTTTCTAAAAACAATGTTTTCGGCAACAAAATTTTGTCGTATAATTTGGGACAGAAACTCTGAAAAGTAAGTGTTGAAATAAAGTCAGAACGCCTTACATTCAATGTTTATTGAGTATTTATTTCTTAGGTCATGATTCAGCACAAAAAGACATTGTTCACTCAATAATAACTGGCTTAATCGTCTGATTCACTTTCACAATGTTTGCGTGTGAAATAACTTGCAGGCATATTAGCGCATATCAAGTGCACAGCTTTCTTGCAGGTATTGCATTCGATGAAATTCGAGTGACTCAACTTCTTTGGCATGTTCTTCATACAGACAATAAGAAAATGTATATCTTCTGAAGTAGATGAATTCGAAGAGTAAGATGAAAATGACGATTCCCGCTTCGCTCGTTTTGCTGCTGACGGTTTTGATTTTATGGATCATGTCCGTTTCAGTGTAGCCTTTTTTTTATTTTTCTCCCGGTTATCTCCAACGCAGCAGCGCTTTTTGCTTGCAGCGATTTGTGTTTCTCTCTTAATATCGAAAGATTTTCTGACGAAATCAAAACCACTTTTCGCTGCCGTCCACGATTAGACTTTTTGGCCTCCTCGACATAGTTCTTGCCTTAGAAAATTGATTATTTTATATAAAAACACTTAAAACATGGTTTCCATTCATAATAATGGCATGCATTTGCAAAACAAAGAAAAGAGTTTGCGTCCCAACTTATACCGCACGAGTGTCCCAATCTTTACAAAAAAACAAATTCACATCGCGATAAGAGCACAATTCTTTTTGCACATTGAAACTACATTAAATTTCTAACAAATTAGATATACAGTGACTCCCACTAACATTCGGACACTCTTAAGAAGACGATAACTTTTTTAATATTGTACTATACGATTTGAACTTTTTTAGCAAGCTAGAGCAATTAGTTTGCTACAGGATGTGAAAAAAAATTATTTCAAAAATTGCAATTGATCGGAATTGTAGATAAAATACTAAAAGTTGCATTTTACAACTTTTTTATGTGGGCCTACATTGAAAATTTAAAAAATACGTTTTGTAGATCTGTGTCAATTATATGCACTATGAAAGTTTCATCGAAATCGGTTTATGCGGGAAAAAACGACAGGCATTGAAAGATGTAAGAATCCTTAGATTTACTGCAGTTATAGGCCATAAATCGTGAAAATCTGCAATTTTTACCATCTTTAAGAGATTGTAGCTCATTGCAACGTCGACCGATTTTGACGAAATTTTCAGAATATGTTTAATTCACACAGATCTACAAAACGTATTTTCTAAATTTTCAATGTAGGCCCACATAAAAAAGTTGTAAAATGCAACTTTTAGTATTTTTTCTACAATTCCGATCAATTGCAATTTTTGAAATAATTTTTTTCACATCCTGTAGCAAACTAATTGCTCTAGCTTCCCAAAAATGTTCAAATCGTATAGTACAATATTAAAAAAGTCTTTTCGTCTTTTTAAGGGTGTCCGAATATTAATGGGAGTCACTGTATTTACTTTCAATGATAGATGAAAAATTTTCAGTTGAAAACGAATCAATAAGAAACAGACTAAAACTTTTTAGCAAGTATATTTAGCCTTTGCACAGCTACACTGAACATGCCTTGTTGCTTCTAATGCTCATGAAAAGTTTGTTTATAAACAGAAAAAGCGTTATAAACAGCAAAAAGATTGTCAAATCATATCATTGGTGTTTCCAGTGCGTTAATGTGGAGGAAACGCATTGTCCCAACTCATATACGGTGTTCCAATCTTTACGACAGTCCCTTACTTGCGAAAACGATTCGCCGTACGAGGGTTACATGGCGTCGACGCATTATTGCCATGATGGACCTCCGAGAACCGATATCTGTCTCATTACTTTTTAGACATGCCTCATATGCAAAAAGATATCGATTTTTTGGAACTGTTACACTAGAATACCCCTTTAAGGGGCGACTCCACTTATAGTTCCACTTATATCTGCCGCCGCTCGAAAGGAGGAACGGACAAGCGTTGTTCGCTCTGTTAAAAGTGTAGTAAGATAGATCGATCGAGCTACACCGAAAATCGTGGAGTGCCAACTCCACCCCGGCTGAATCCGGCACAAAGTAGATTATGCAAATGCTCTCCGAAAGAGGACGACACGAAGGGCGCAAGAGGAAAGGATGAACTTGGCGGGAGATAGGGGCGGAGGGTGTGGGCGAATAGATAGATTGGAAGAATAAAAGGACACAGGGGAACGAGGAAATCGTATCCGGCGAAAGAGTTAGGCACTCGATGCATAGGCCTCGATGCGGGAGGCCTTGAATTCTTTAGCCCTTTTAAAATCTTTTAACCCTTCGCGAATGAAACGGTTCAAGGTTAACGATGAGTGCTGCCAGGTTCGCCAAGACAAGAACGCATTCGTTAAGGGTGCATTCTCCTATGAACGTCGCAAAATTTAATAGTCTTCGTGGATTTTATACGAAATGATGCCACGTCTAACGTTACAATCGTTTATCGTAATTAATTTAACTACTTTCTCGTTATACAGAACACTTTTTGTTGGATTCCGAGTTCAACTAATCGGACACTTTAAAGAAAAAAGTTGTTCAGAATGATGGACCTTAATAACATATTTTAAGGTTACTGAAACCGGAGAAGAATCCGCTATTTTACTTAATTACCCAACGTTTTTTGGGCCTGTATTGGAAGTTTAAAAATCGCGTTTGATACCAGAATTGTGCTAATTTAAATACATTGTAATTGTATTACATTGTATTTTATATACACAGTATTTGAATTACATTGTAATTGCATTACAAAATTCGAACCTTTCCCTTCATTTAATTCCTAATTACGCGAATTATGAGTGTAATCGAAATACAATGTAATTGAAATACAATACAATGCAAATTACTCAATTTGTATATTACTCGCTACGGTTTCGCATTCACAGACAACTCAATTTTATGTTTATTGTACTTTGTAATTGTGTTTCAATTGTAAAGTCGAATTACATCGTAATTTAATTGAATAAGAGACCAGAATTACGAATTACATTGTAATTTAATTGAATGGAGCGACTGAATTTCGAATTACGAAATAATTGAATACAATGTAATCGAATTACATACTTTGTGATTATAATTCGTCAAGTAATTCAATTGTAACTCAACACAACTCTGTTTGATATACAGGGTGGTCGGCTTAAATAAGGCCACCTAAATATCTCTTCAGGTTATCGTGATGCAAAAAATATTTTTTACGTAATGTGCATGGTGTCGATAGACCAAATATCTGGCAAGAATATTTTTTTCCGGAGGTCATTTTTTTCGGAGTTATCAAGGTCATCAATGTTTTTTTTATAAATAACTACATTTTTTTGTATTGCATCGTGTAACTGATCGAAAAATACATTCAGATATGTATGATAACATGATCTTGAAATGACCTTGATCTTTTAGGTCAGGTACTTCATCTCAAGGTCATTTCAAGGTCAGGTTATTATACATATCTAAATGTATTTTTCAGTTGCACAATGCAATACAAAAAAAATGTAGTTATGTATCAAAAAACATCGATGACCTTGATAACTTCGAAAAAATGACCTTCGGAAACGAATATTCTTGCCAGATATTTGGTCCATTGACACCATGCACATTACATAACAAATATTTTAAACATTTCTTCCGACCTAAAATAATTCCATTGTTTATTATTTTTTTCATTTTATGGATATGATTGATATAATAACTCTCATATAATACTTAAATGCTCAGTATTTGATTAACACTAAACCTACCTATAACAAAACTACCCTATAACAAGATTAAATTTATTTATATTTTGTGCGATTTTTACTATAATATATACTGGAGTCAAAAAATATATTCAATAAATTCCCATGAAAACACCTTTACGATTTACAAACCTTTACAATAATTGTCAAATAAAAAATCTGAAATGGGTCATTTGACCCCTCGTGGTAGGTTTAGTGTTAAATACGAACATATTTAATAATCTAAACAATATTGTGAATAATGGTATAGCAATTGTTAGTGGTGATTCTAAGTCATCCCTCGACTGCTAAGGGTTAAATCAACACACCGTTAAAGAAAACAGCATAAAGATATATAAAAAAGAGTATTAGAGGTTACAAAAATAAAAGTCTCTGTACATGTTGTCAATGAACAATAAAAATGAATTACTCGTATTCAGTTTTTTATGGAAAACGTCACGTGTCTTGTAGTTATGAAAGCATTTGACGCGCGAGAATTATAGCGAGCACTGGAAGCGTTGAAGGAACGTGAAATATAGCATTCAAAGTTAGATAAATCGACGGACAGGATTGGGTAGCCCGTCCAATCTTTCCGCCGTCTTTTATTGGCCCCCTGCCTATTTCACTCCCGTTCTCTCCTCGGTTTTCTTCGTTTCAACCCTCCACGCATCGTGTCACTCCACCGCGAAACCGCACCGTTAATGCACGTCCGTATAGTTAACATCATAGCGAGTTAAACCGCGGGCAATATTAATGCAACCTCTCAAGAGTCAGTATAATTATGGACATTATGGTATACCTCTGTTGCCTCTACCCCTCCCTCCCAGCGCCGCGCCGGTCACGGCACCGGTGTTTCATTTAAACTGTCCGCGACGGCGCGTCCACCGGGAACAAATTTATTCCCGTATATCGGTGTACTTATCTACGCTCGTACCGAGTTACTCAGTAATCCTGGATAATAGCGAGAGAATGTACGACAAATGTACGGCTATAAGAAACGGACATGGATAAAGTCCGCATTTTTCTCTCGGATACGAGTTACGGATCTCCCCATGCTGTGCCACGAGCGTACGTGCACCTTATCCACCGCTCGTTTACCTTCCCGAAACGTGATCCTTCGGTGGTTTGAAATGTTCATTGTAATTACATACCCCTTAAATTGTTTCTACTATTGACACAGAGTGCGTTATCGCCGCAACTAGTATCGAATTTTTTTTACATTTACTGATGAAACATTTTTTGAAATTTCGCGTTTCTTCACTAGATCAATATGTTTCATTTTATTACAGTGAGTGTAAAAAGTATTCCTACGGCCTCTAAAATAGAATAACTTTTTTATAATTGTACCAAACGACCTGATTTTTTATAATCAATTAGAAGCATTGATTTACGAAATGATATGCAAAAAAGATTTTCCAAAAATTACAATTTACAAGGTTGCATGCAAAAATAAAAAAGCATTTTTTATTTGGGCCCTTGATGAAAATTTAAAATATATATTTTGTAGATCTATGATAGTTATACACATGCTGAAAATTTCATCGAAATGGATTGACGCAGGAAAAAACGACAGATTCTTGCATCTTTCGATGCGTGTTGTTTTTTCCTGCGTCAACCGATTTCGATGAAATTTTCAGCATGCGCATAACTACTATAGATCTACAAAACATATATTTTGAATTTTCTTTAAGGGCCCAATTAAAAAAGTTTTAATAAATGCCTTTTTTATTTTTGTATGTAACCTTGTAAATTATAATTGTTTGGAAAATCTTTTTTGCATATCATTTCGTAAACCAATGCTTCTAATTGATTATAAAAAATCAGATCATTTGGTACAATTGTAAAAAAGTTATTCTATTTTAAAAGGCGTACGAATACTTTTTACGCTCACTGTACATGATATTTAAATAATATTTTATGAAAAGATTGAGATGTGTGTGTAAAGCTTCGATCTAAGGAAAACCGTCGGGTCCATACTGTTTCCTAGATCGTACAGTTCCACTATTTTTTATGATCTCGCCGACCGCGCCGAACGTAGAAAAGGACACTCGTAAGCTCTTTACCACCATATGGAAAATATCGAAAAACCTAACTTTCCTTGTTTCAATTATACTTCAAGATTGTTTATATAATTCAGATTTCGTTTTATTAAAGATATTATTAAAGATATTGACAGTTTACACATGTAAGTACGTTCGTTGGATATTTCATGATCACTGCAAGGACAAATAAATAAAATTATGATATGTCCCCATTGACACCTTACAATTTTTGTTAAGACATATTTCATATATTCATATTTTGCAAGACATTTGAGCGTTTCAAGGTAAATCGAACAGACCGTATATGCTGCTGACTCTATTCATATTTTGAATATCATCTTTAAGTCAAAATTAGTAATTTAGCAGCAATTTTGAAGACATAAGTAACAATAAATAATTTGAAACGTTTATTGACACAATCTTGACACTCGCTCAATTAAATTATTACCTCAGTTATTGATCCTTTCTTAAATCGAAATTAGAAATTTAGTAGCAATCTTGTAGACATATGCAACAATAAATAATTTTAAACGTTTATTGAAACAATGTTCACACTCGCTCAATTAAATTATTATCTTAGTTGTTGTTTCCTTCTTTTAACTTTCCTATCTACCTCGTCCCCTAATATTTTAATGAAAATTCAAACCTAGCCAATAATATTTAGATTGCATATGATTCTAACCACTATAAAAATCTAAGATTAAATGCTCAAATAAAGAGGTAACATATAAAATCTCTATCGTTAGAATAATAAATTAAAGTCAATGGAGGTGACTTGAGTGACGCCCCCTATTTTAATTGCCTTACTTTCACATTTTGATACACCATAACGCATTTGCTTGATTAAGTTATGAAGGCAAACATCTCTTAAGAAGGTAACAAGCGAAGCCAAGAACTTTTCGAAGCGCCGTCCTGCACGTGCCCCGTTTAATTTTGCAGGTGTGTAACGTTCGAGTTAACAACGTCGTAACAATAAATACAATTCTCGGCAATCGTTTGAACAAAGCTTCTAAATTTAAGTGAAAAAGATTCTTATGTGCTCCGGGCAATGCGAGAGGAAACCCGAAAGATCACAAATTCCCATGACAATTAAAGAGCAGGCGTGTCCAAGTAAACAGAACTGGATAACGATTCATACTAACCCTTAAATGATAAGTACACCAATTAGATTGAAAATAGCATTCCTTTTCTATCAAGATTTTAGACTCAATATCTTTTTAAATTTTTCTTGTGGGATCTATTGTACTAAAGGGTATTTAGCAAGAAGGACATACCACTCTTAATAACACAAAGACTCATATCAGACATGCCAGTCAGTTAACTAGGACATGGATTTATCAAAAGATAACCAAGGATTGATAACCAAGGTTGCCGTTTTGCATACAAGAGGTACTGAACAACTTCAAGAACATTTAACGAAAGTAAATTTTAAACAACAATGAATGACTTTGAAAAACCAACATAGGTCAATAAATTCACCATAGAATGGACTATATACATCCATAAAAAAATACAGTTCCACAAGATGAAACTGAATATTAATTTTACAGAAAATTCACAGTTCACTTTGGGAGCACTTCAATTTTAACTGCCCGTTCTTGACCATTTGATGGATATATTAAATGTTAGTATAACATTAAATATAATATTAATATTAGTTTGACGGGAAGATAGTGATGAAATTAGAAGCAGCGAAAAAAATTATTCGAACTTAAGGGACATGCCGTAGTAAACACAGGTGGCCATTATTTGGTAAGATAAATATTTCAAATACTATTTAATATTTTAGATTTTATTTTGCTTAATGAGAATAGTACTGTAAATCAGATATGAAAGATGTTCGCGACATCTGTGAGCGAGTTAGAAAAGGAGAGTTTTGTGGCTTTCTTTTCGAGACACATGCGGTCATTCGGTTTTGCGTAAATGCACCGAGACGGGTTCGAACATTGTAACGGTTAATTTAGTTTCTACTTTGGGTGAATAAATGTATTTAGGCTGAAAAAGATTCATCAAGATACATATATACAATATATGTATCTTATATATGTATCTTATATATGTGTATTATATATATGTATCACAAAATAAAATATTTCTATTTTAACAATCTGAAACACGAAATAAAATATCTCTATTTTAACGCGCACAATTTAATCTGCAGACGTAATAAAAAATCTCTATTTTAACAATCTGCAACACGAAATAAAAAATGTTACATTTTGCGTCGTTATAATACTCTGAAAACCGCATAACTTATGGTAGATTTAATATTTCTTATCGTAGCATTAATTCAAAGAAGAAATGGTACTTAATATAAGAAACTATGTCGTTTGCCACATTTTCGTTTTATTTCTTGATTGACTGCGGCTATTCGCATGCAACAAGGTGCAACGTTCCAAATTTGCATTTGTACGGTGCTTCTTCGAGAAAACAGAATTAGCTTCCAGCAAAGCTAAAAAGTATCTCAACTGGGGCAGAGGGCGAAATAGCTATGTTGTATTTTAAAAATAATGTTTTCAAATATTTGTATTTTGTAATACTTTCACTTTGTGTATCACTATCGCTCAAATATTGAAATAATTCTAATTCTGCAATGTTTGTGACTACTATCACTTGTTTCTTTTTCCATAAAAACAAATCATCTACTTCTCTGTTTTGTGAAAATGAAAGTAATTGAATAATCTGGATTTGCTATTTGTTCCAAAGCATGTAAGACGATTTCTTTGATAAAACTACGTTTTCCTTCATTTAAGTTTTTCGGAATCTATCGTAATTTCCATTTTGGGTGGCTAACAATGACACGTACACTTACATATACTCGCTTGCGTGTTCAGAAAAATCTAATAAATTATAAAATCGAGATTTCAAACATGATAGTAAATGAAGTCTCAAAGGATCGCAATATTTATTGGTACATGAACGCACTTTAAAACAGTATAACTTTTTTATAACTGTACCAAACGACCTGATGTTTTGTAAGCAATTAGAAGCATTGGTTTACTAAATGATATGCAATAAAGATTTCCCAAAAATTACAATTTACAAGGTTGCAAAAATAAAAAAAGCGATTTTTTAAAACTTTTTTATTTGGGCCCTTAACGAAAATTTAAAATATATGTTTTGTAGATCTATGTTAGTTATATACATGCTGAAAATTTCATCAAAATCGATTAACATACCCAAGAGCTACAAGTGGTTAAATGTGGTGAAAATCATAGTTTCTCGCGACTTTTGGTCAGTTTCTGCTTAAAATCCATAAATTCTTACATCTTTCGATGCATGTCGTTTCTTCCTGCATCAACCGATTTCGATGAAATGTTCAGCATGTGTATAACTAACATACATCTACAAAACGCATATTTTAAATTTTCATTACGAGCTCTAATAAAAAAGTTATAAATTGTGCCTCATTTACTTTCTCATGTAACTCTTAGCAAATGCAATTTTTTCGAAATCTCTTATGCATGTCATTTGGTAAATCAATTCCTCTAATTGCTCAAAAAAGTCAGGTCGTTTGGTCCGATCATACAAAAGTTATACTGTTTTAAAGTGCGTTCAAATACTTTCGTGGTTCACTGTACACATATCATCGAAAAAGACATTATCACCTTGTAGTTTGTTCAAAGCGTATGAATGGGTCGCATACAACGTTCACATTGTTTTAAAAATTCTTTGTTTGTTGATAAACATACATAGTCTCTCTTTTCGTTAGCAAACTATTTATACTCATAAATGTATTGATTTCAAACCATTATTTTCAGCAATAATATTTAAAATTGAAATTGAAAATAAAGATAAAATACAGTGAACTTGTCGAAACGTTACTTCCTCTCGAAATTTGATGATCTTTAAATATGTTGTCAAGGCCGCCATTCTGAATAACATTTTCCGGCTGCTCTTTACTTTACCGGACTAAAAATTTGTGCCTTTCTCCTATAAATTATGATGTATTTCTGCTGGTACCCGGGTTTCCACCCCCTTTTCGTCCGGAATTCCCGACTCGAATCGTAAGAAATAAATAAAAATACTAATACAACTTGCTGTATTGCATTCGATTTTTATCCCATTTTGCACCAGTATACCCTCTGGTGTTCTGCGCACGATCATGGCAAAGAAATCGCATTCATTCTCAGGTTTGAGTTCGGAAAAATTAAGAAACCATCTCGCCAGCTGGAGGGTATTTAGTTCAAAGGCTCCTGGAATTTACTGTGTCTGCGAGTATGACGGCGACAACTATTTTATCAGCGTAGCAACCTCTCCGCCGGCATGCTGCCGCGCCACGCTGCGCCGCCTAGAATGCTGTCTGGCAAGAGCGGCATTTCATCCGACTTCATGAAAACAATTCGCCGAACTCACGACTCTATCGTGCTCGATGACGGATTCCTCGGAGGAGTATAGCCTTGGAAAACGATGGAGGCGTGTGGATTGACTCAATCGAGATACCTGGCGAGTCCCGCCGTTCCTCGCTGTCTTAGCACATTTTTGTGGAACAGTACAACGCACAGTGAGCCAGAATTGCAAAAAGATTAACAAAATGTACAAGGTGGGCCGGAAATCGTAGTACAACCGGGCAGGGAGTGATTCTACATGCAGAAATAAGTCAAAATAAAGGAATAACATTTTTTCGTTTGGCAGCTCGTTTTCGAGAAAATCGAGTTTCAAGTTCCGCCAGGTTCGTGTGCTTTAGTATATGCACAAAGTAGAATTGGTTTATCATGGTCAGGCGCGTCAGACGATTCCTATGCAATGGCACGTGTATTCGCTGCATTTTCAAACTCGATTTTCTCGAAAACGAGCTGGCAAACGAAAAAATGTTATTCCTTTTTCTTATTTTTGCATGTAGAATCACCCCCTGTCGGGTTGTACTACGATTTTCGGTCCATCCTGTATATCTCTGCTAGACGTTAGTAATTAATGAATAACGTTAGTAATGAATAAAGAACAGTTCTACGGTTTTCGAAGTCAAAAATTCTTCAGGTGCACCGCTTCAGTGGCGTACATCATTTCTGGGTACTGAATGAGTTGAATCCGTCACGCTCCGAGGTAAAACGGTATTCGAGTAAAATCGGGGGAGCCGAGTTTAGCCAGAGTTACACTAATTTAAATACATTATAATTGAATTACATAATTGAATTACATTGTATTTTATATATACAGTATTTGAATTACATTGTAATTCCATTGCATAATTCGAACCTTCCACTTCATTTAGAGAATCCTGAGTGTAATCGAAATATACAATGTAATTGAAATAAAATATAATTGAAATACAATATAATGCAAATTACTCCATGTGTGCATTATTCGCTTAATGTGAAAAATATCTTTCATTTTTATCCGTGTTTCTTCTGTTTCGCATTCACAGACAAGTCAATTTTATGTTTATGTTTATGAGAATGTTTTCTTATACGATGACCAACCTTCGAAAATGCAGCAATCTTAGTGACAAGATGCTTGAACAATGAGTGTTCACTAAAATTAATTTAAAACTTGCTGACAATTGCCATCAGTGAATATGACCGCATAAGTGATTGGTGTCATACGAAGACTGTTCTTGTTTTAGGCCTATCCTATTAGTGTTACTTTTTTCTGTAATAATTATATCCTATGTCCTTCTAGAATTTATATTTCTTTTCTGGAACGAACGTAATAAACAAGTTTAATTTTGATCGCACAATATGTACGTACGAATAATATCATGTTCATCATTGCTAATTTTTTTCTTTTTCCACCTCTTATTTTTTTATATATAATTCATAATTACACTATACTTTATAATCGTGTTTCAATTGTAAAATCGAATTGTAATCTAATTGAATAAGAGAGCAGAATTACAAATTATATTGTAATTTAATTGAATGAAGCAACTGTGAATTTCGAATTACGAAATAATTGAATACAATGTACAGTAAAGTCGCGTTATTTCTCAGCGACCGCCTATCCAGAATTTGGCAAGTGCCTATCCCCTCCACTGAGGGGCAACGCCGCAGGGGCCAAGAAGCTCGAGCTGCCTCGATACGTAATCTGATCTCGGCTCGGGTATATCGGTGTGAGCCAGTATTAATCCAATTACAAAACTTCTTTATTTTTCATTATTTTTTATGGGACTTTCACCAACTTATTCGTGGCATATCTCTGATTAAAATGACACCCAAACGATATACTTTCAACTGTATTTAGTGGTTTAATTGACGATGAAAGTTTCGAGCGTAAGGAAGGACAGCTGTCCTTTTCTACGTTCGGCTTCCTTTGTAAAAAATTAGTGTCTCTACACGATATTTCTCCGTGCAGAACACAGCCGTTCGCAAAATAACGCGACTTTACTGTAATTGAATTACTTTGTAATTATAATTCGTGAAGAAATTCAATTGCAATTCAACAAAACTCTGAGTTTAGCCGATCAAGCGAGAAACAGGTGTGTTTATCCTATCCTAACCCAACATTTTTTTAAAGGGAAGTAGTATTGATTTTTTGTTATTGTGATATCTTTTATTAAACTCAATCGAATTTAGTTGCATGAACCTTTTTTTTTATTGCGCGACTTGCAGACTTTATTTAATGGTTTAATTGACGCAATGGCGTTCTTCGGCCGGGCCGATCCCAGTTCGGGGGCAATCGCCGATCTTCAATGGCAATCGGTCGCAAGCAGTGATGAGATTGTTGGCGCTTTTCACGCGCATGCGCGAGTTTTGTCAGGAACTTATCTACGTCTGAAGTTTGTGGGGAACTATTATACGGGGGGTTAATTGACTTTTCGGTCATGAACATTTAGAGACACGTAATGCAAGACACATAATATTGACTTAACAAAAATGTTTCTGCAATAAACATAAATGCGATATCATTTATACTAATGTGGATATTGTGATAAAGTGAATTATTTAATGGATATGTGGACAAAATTAATAGTTATCGACAGATGGTAGTAAACACGAATAACGAGTTAACTCGCCGTCCCCACTTCAAACACTGCTTTTCTGGAGAAGTGTAAATAAATTCACGCAATTACTATTCTCCCTATGACCGAATTATAATTTCACCTCCATTAAATAGGGCAAATGTACCTATTACTGCGGGTGTACGTTTTACTGCGGTATTCTTTCCAAATGATATTAAAATACGTAAAAATAAATATTTTGCCCTGAATAAATGTGTACCACTATAATGACGATATATTTTCGTTGACAAGGCAAACAAAATTGTCAATCATTCATAAAAGATAAAAATAAGACTATTTTTCTCCTATCTCGATCGCCAAAGGACTGTCGTTCACATGATTGCACATTCATTATATTGCTTTAAATTACACCGGGGAAAGTGTTAATATTATTTAGATACCTACTTCGGTATAATAAAAATATAAAAAGAAACTTCTCTTGCCTTTTTAATAAAACAATTAAGCCTCCAGCATTACGTGCGTTAAAGTGAAGGAGAAGCTCATTACTGCGGCACATAATCACTAGGAATGTCCCTAATACTGCTGTGTAAACTGCACCCAATAAGCTATCTGCTCTTGATTAAGTATGAATTTGGCACCAAACTTTGCAAGCAAATACCGACCCATCTGTTTCCGCATTAGTCTCAGTATCTGCTTGCAAAGTTCGGTGCTAATATTCTATGCCAAGTGAAGGGCAAAACGAAGGCAGAGCCTCCCCTCGTTATATATAGAGGGCAGGTCGGTCGTACTAAGAGCGAACCTAACCGTGCTTTCAGAGTAAATATCGAGCAAAATCGTTATTGTCATTATTTTAATATTTAAATGATTGAAAATGCATGATACTTAAAATTACAAAATTAAAAAATTTAACTATAATACGATTTTCCTTCCTACAGCAAGATTTACTCCGATTTTGCTTGATATTTACACTTACAACAAAATTAGGTCCGCTCTTAATGCGACAGACCTGCCCTCTATGACGAGCCCTCGTTTTGCTCTCCATTTGACATGGAATTTTGACACCAAACTTTGCTAACAAATACCGAATTATCTGTTTTCGCATTAGGCTCATTATCTGCCGACAGATTTTGGTCAGCAGATTCAGAGCAAATAAGGACCAAATCTTGCTCCTCCTTTGCAGACATTTGGTCATAATCTGCTCAAGCAGATTTTGACGTCTGGGGCAACTAAAATGTTCACTTCAGCCTAATGTTTTAGGTTAGGTATCTATTCGATACATGTAAGTAGGTAGGATACGATTCTAGATGAAGAGTATTATAAAGAGTATGATAAAGAATAATGAAAAAACAGTAACAAGAATAAACAAGAAAGTAAAGTGAATTACACAAAAAGATCTACCTATGGAACTGAAAACATAAGAAACAAAGAAAGAATGGAGATTTTGAGAAATAAAATGGAAGAAAAATGGAGAAAGTCAAAGGAGTTTATATTGTAAATGCAATTGTCAAATGTTGTAAACTTCACAATGTTTTTACGTTAAAACAGCTGCAAACTAAAGATAATAAGTATTACTCGAACATTTGTTAAAATTCAGTTATTTGTGATATTGTACTACGGTGTTAAAATTAATAAATAGTTTATTACATTTAAAATTAATAAATAGTTTATTACATTTAAAATGTAATAAATAAAAAAATGATTTGTTACTCTACTCAGGATGTATCTAAATTAATAATGCCTAGATACGTAATTTGTTTCCGTACGCTCGTATATTTCGAATTCTAATCCGCAGTAATGGGTACGTACGTACGCAGTAATTGGTACATACATGGCTCTTTTTCGTCCGCAGTAATACGTACAAAATGTTATCGATTTTATTTTTTAATATTTTCTTATGTTGTATAGGTGTTGAGGGCCACCAATTTTTTTTGTATTCAGAACACCTCATTCATCCATAAAATACTTGCACTTATTATTGTATTATTTCATGATGAATTCGGAATAATACTAAAATAAAGTACAATGGAAACATGACACCGCAGTTATCGGTACAGTTACCCTATACGATAGCTAGTGTCTGGATCGATGGAAAGAAAAAGACAAGAAGATGCAATCCCACCTTCGCTTGCGCTTCCACTTTATCGGGCCCAAGAGATCGATCCAGGCTCGGTATCGGCAAGGTCTTGTACTCCTCGATGGTGTACGGTCTATACCCGATTCTCTTCGATTTATTGCTGATCGCGTCTCCTTTAACCGCGTGTTGGCTATGGGAGTTCGTGTCGTCTGACACGTGTTGATGTAAGGTTTCGGAGGATCGAGCGGTTGTGACCGTGCAATCGGTGAATCCCTTGATTAGACGCCGGTAAAAACTGAGCTCGCTGCGATCGTCCCTCGGGGTGCCCGGTAAACACGTATCCTCGTCAGTGTGCTGCTCTTGTTGGCTGTCTCCAAAAACCGACAGGGTGGAACCCTCCGGGGATCGGGTATTGTACTGTGGCTGACCTGCGAGCAACGAGAAATAGTAGATGCAACGTTCACGTAGCGTTTTTCCACACGGACCGAATCCCTTCCAAATTAGTTTCCACGATCGCATGCCGCCGAGGGACTTTGCCTAGAGATCGTATGATTGGTTCCGCGGGAAACTGACGCGTGCGACTCTTCGTATCGAGTTAACCTTTACGAAACGATGCCGGAATTTTTCACCCTTTCAACAAGGCGTTGTATTTCTCATATACCGTGACTAATTTTTACTTTTTCTTGATCATTTCAACGTAAAATAGAATTAAGAGATGTTGTATAGGGAAAGTTCCCCTAACGCCAGATGGCATAAGACGTTTGATATATATATATGTGAATATTTCGTATAATTAAAAGAAGAAAATGTACACTGTGAGCATCCTATACAGGATGGCAATTATAAAGCGTTACAGACGAATATCTCCAAAAATATTGATTATACGCAAAAATATTTCAGGGGAAAGTTGTTCAGTACCGAGGGGGACATCATGTGGTGGGACTCTAATTTTTCCCGGTGGACACTCCAAGATGAGGTGAAGGTCAACTTTCTTTTTTTAAATGGAATGATATGTTTTTTTATCCACCATCAAATAGTGCGTTTTAAGATGAGTTTAATGACCTATGACTCAAGGCCATTCAAGATCAAACTTGCAGTGAAATGCAGAAAAGTTATGATCGTTTTATTATTATACAAAAATCCTTTTGACAATCATCATTTTAGTCGGAAAGGAACCTATTTCCAAAATTTCATTCAATTCTGAGCATGGACATCTTCGGAAGTTCAGCCACGAAGTTGTCCTTCAAATCTCCGAATGCCTCCACTTACAAAAAATATATGAATTACATAATGTATCCCCTCAAACCATACAACTTTACTCGAAAAAGTTTTTTCATACAATGCATACTTTGGAAGTTATTGAGGGTGAACAGGTTGCGTGGACGACCCTGTATATGCGAGTAATCTATAATATTTTGCCATAAACAGTACTATTTAGTAACAAATAGATACTTGAAAGTAACTTATTCTCGTGACCAAGAGAAATGTCGAAAAACTTCTGTTAAAGAAGTGATTTTCTTATAAGTTTAGTGTGTATAAAATGGAGATACAAATATACTTAGGATGTAAAGTTTGGTATATGTATAGAGTAATTTTAGGACTTTCTGTTTCATACTCTTTGGTGGTTTTGATAGAATAAACAACCGTAAGTAATATATTTTTTTCGGAAAATTAATATACATATGTATATCATGTAACAACTTTTTTACTCCGTAAACTCTTTATTTCTTGTTGATTTTTAATCTGTTGACATTGCTTTATACAATCCTTAAAAGTTTAGATGCCAACAGGTGCCTGAACAAAATATTTTTAGCTGTTTGTGTGATACACATCAGTATGGCATGAATTTCCCGTAAAGTACCTCATATGACTGATGTGATTATAAAATAATTGAGCTGTGGTTGATATATACTTGGAAGTAATCGAAGGCGAATGAATATCAGTATTGTTGAACTATGATTTTGTTATTAAAAGTTTGTGTTTAAATCTTTATCACAGCTACGTGTGGGATTTTCCTTGCAATAGTAATTTCCGTTAATCTGACGAAAAAATATTTCAAACAAATGTTTAACAATATTCACACATGTACAAACTTCAATATAAACTTCGAAAAAATTTTGTTTAAAAGAAAAAAACAAGATCGCTTTGATTTTTTAAATATTAAATGGTATTTTTGATTTGATAATGTTATAGCTGGTGTTAAGAAAAACATTAATTATATATGTACAATATTATGACTTTGAAACTATTAACCCTTTCACTACAATGTACGAGATGTCTTGTTTCCACGATGTCGAAGAAACGATGCTATGGACGGGACATATCGTCACCATGCTGTCGTACATACGATGCTATGGACGAGACATCTCGTCACCAAGATTTCGTCGTACCATGCTATGGACGAGATATCTTGTGTATCTTTATTAAGGATATTTTGTGTTTTATTTGAAAGTTTGTCGCAAATAGTCGATTTTTACATAATTAGAGTTTATATTGCTTAATTGTATGGAATGCAGAGGGATAATTGTAATCGATATAGAATATCAAATATACAAAAATACAACCCACAGAAAAAAATCTCATCCAACAATAGAATGTGTAGTTTGCAAAACAAATGGCCGACGGAAGGAAACCAGATGTTTCTGTAAAAATTGTTCCGTCACATTATGCATTTCATCATGCTTTCAAGCATTCCGTATCAGTAATACTTCATATCAGTAATAAAGATACACGAGATATCTCGTCCATAGCATTATATGACGAAATCATAGTGGCCAGATACAGTGAACCACAAAAGTATTTGAACGCACTTTAAGACAGTATAACTTTTTATAATTGCACCAAACGACCTGATGTTTTGTAAGCAATTAGAAATGACCTGCAATTACTAAATGATCTGCAAAAAAGATTTTCCAAAAATTACAATTTTCAAGGTTGCATGCAAAAGTATAAAAAGCACTTTCTAAAACTTTTTTATTTGGGCCCTCAATGAAAATTTAAAATATATGTTTTGTAAATCTATGGTAAAAATTATGCTAAATAAAAACATATGCTAAAAATTTCATCAAAATCGATTAACATACCTAAGAGCTACAAGTGGTTAAATGTGGTGAAAATCATAGTTTCTCGCGACTTTTGGTCAGTTTCTCCTTAAAATCCACAGATTCTTACATCTTTCGATGCGTATCGTTTTTTTCTGCGTCAACCGATTTCGGTGTAATTTTCAGCATGTGTATAAGTAACATACATCTGCAAAACGCATATTTTAAATTTTCATTAGGGGCTTTAATAAAAACGTTATGGTGCCTCTTTTACTTTCTCATAATTCTTAGCAATTGCAATTTTTTCAAAATCTTTTTTGCATGTCATTTGGTAAGTCAATTCTTCCAATTGCAAATGGACACAAAAAAAGTCAGGTCGTTTGGTCCGATTATAAAAGCCTTACACTGTTTTAAAGTGCAAATACTTTCGTGGATCATTGTATCTCGTCTATAATACCGTACATACGACTGCATGGTAACGAGATATCTCGTCCGCGGTAGTGAAAGCGTTAATAACGATGTAATAGTTTTTGTCGGCTAGAATGGCCAAATACCTCACTATGCGGCGTGGGCCCTACGACCTCTATAGCAATTTACAAGCCCTCGTGACGTCTTGCGGTGAGCATTATAAAAATACTTGTCATTCCGGAAAGGATTCGTTTTCTGCTGAAGCTGGCCAGGAGACGCGGGTCGGTTTCAAATTACAGAAAGATTCAACGCGTCCAAATAACAATAAAGTAGAATAGCGCAGCGTCAGCAAACAAGCGAGCCGGGGTAGGGAGCAAACAAAAAGGACCGTCCTATGGGGGTTGGCGTGCGTTTCAATCCCCGCGTCCCTTCGCCGTGTAGGTATATATATCACCGGCGTGGAAACGACATCTAATCACGGCCAAAGTAAACGTCCTCGGAGAAAATTGCATCGTTCCGGTACCGTTTTCGAGCATCTCCGCATAAACGCGTCCCACCCCGCGCCCACGGGACGCCGCGCCGCGGAACTTCGCGTCGGTCACCAGCCAAGAAGAAAGAACGTCATCTCGTTTCGGACTAACTGAATCGCCGACGATAAAGCTCCAAATAGGAACGCGGCTTCCTCGCCTGCTGGATCCTCGGGGCAAGCACGTTGCCTAGCTTCTTATCCGGCTTCATAGGCGTCGAGGTTTCCCTAGAACAAGTTCGCTTCGTCGGAAACTGTTTCGAGGAACGCTTGCGACAATCCGACGCCATCCTCTTGCTCAGGCTGCTTGCTTCTTCCTGCTTTAAGCTGCTTACGTTCTGAAAGAGAGTTTCGTGCGTGAAGAAAGATTTCTCTGTTTCCTCTCCTAACCCAGATATGCTGGGATTTTCTTCAGAATAATGTCACTTTCGCCCGACTCGAAATTCGGATGGAACATTCTCACAAGAGGAATAGTATAGAGTACGTATTATTAGGTGTACAAATGTTCGGCGCCTTTACATATATTCAATTGTGATTCCATTTAAAATTGAAATTTTCTCCCGCCGCTTTGGTGTTTTAAAGCATCGATCTCGCCCTACTAAACGCACTATATAAATTTACGCGAATTGGTACATAACCGCAAGAAACAATAATTTGCACTATGGCGTTTAAGAAACAGCACATTCGACACTTTTGCATTTGAGTCAAAGCAAAATACTGCTGAGGCTACGAAAATGATTTGTTCCGCGTTAGGTGAAAATGCTGTAACCTATAAAACATGTAAGAAGTGGTTCTAAAGGTTTTGTGGTTGTTTTGATCTCAGTGATGGAGAACGCAGTGCAATTGAGCAACAAGCAATATCCGTTGGCTTGAAGAAGCTTGGGAGAATACAGAAGGGAGATACCGAACTTATTTGTACACCTAACATAAAGTCCTCCTTGAATTTTTTAAAGCGAGGCCCCATTTTTTAATCGCGAAGTGTTTCAAACATTTCTAATAGACCTTCCATCAACGATAACTAGTTCATGCTAGTTACTAAACTCCATCTGCACATCGCTTTGACTATAACTAGGGGTGTGCGAGAACCCGAAATATCGGGAACCCAATGGTTGTTAGGACGAGTCGGGAAGAGATCAAGTCGGGTCGGATCGGGTTCTCGAAAATTTTAGGTGCCTCGCCCTGTATAATTTTATATGCACTATGAGTACTTGTGACAATTTCTGGAGAGGCAGTCTTACGTCGTTCTTCAGTCGATTCGTGACGTCCCGTTTCTCATTGTCTTCTTCCGTGAATTTATCGTTCGCAATTATCGCAATCTTGACTGTTCTTGCATCTTTATCGGTATCGTTACTGGACGCAGCTATATTATATCCAGTATCTGGTTTCCAAGAAAAACAAAAATTAAAACGGTAGCTCGGTATGGTACGATATAATGAAGGTAATTCAAGGAATATGTACCAATTATATTATTTATTTTATCTAAATTTCATTCGGAACTTTATTACAGTGCTGGACACAATTGTAAAATCACTTCTTTTTTTACTCCTTCATAGTCAAGAGTCAGAGCAAATAAAAAATCAATAGAATCATGAAATGGAATTTTGTAACATTCGTAGAAACAACTAATTATTAGTATTTTTATGGGAGATACTGTTTATAGGGTGGGCAGAAGTACAGTTACAAACAAAGTATTTATTTATATACAGTATTTTATCGATATAAGTCCCCAGCGCGGGTCTGCCGAGGGACATTTATGCGCCAGGGATAATATTCTTTGCCGAACGTAGAGAAGGACAGCCGAGATGCCTCGGTCGCCGAGAAGTGTAAACATAACTAATCTGAATTTCTAACTTCTGTATTTTTCATTATTTTTTTATGGAACTCTTATTGACATATTCGTGGCATTTTTCTAATGCAAAATCATACCAAATATGATATAATTCCGATGATATTTACTTGTGTAATAGACGATTAAAGTTTCTGGCGCAAGGAGCGCGAGCCTTTGAACTGTGCCGCCGACTGCGACTCTCCGCGTCTCTTTCTTTCCCATGCGCTATCCTTCCTTGCGCTCGAAACTTTAATCGTCTACAACACAAGTAAATATCATCGGAATTGTATCATATTTGGTATGATTTTGCATTAGAAAAATGCCACGAATATGTCAATAAGAGTTCCACAAAAAAATAATGAAAAATAAAGAAGTTAGAAATTCGGATTAGTGTAATCTCTGCGGGGTATACCCCGCAGTAGTGGGGATAGATCTGGGACATTTACAGGCCAGATATTTGGGACATTTATGGATAAGATACTGTACTAAGTTGTAATGGAAACACAGTTTCGCATAATTACTTACTAATTTCCATTACAATTGATTTACTGAAAATTAGCTTTATGCTGTTTAACAAATCGTGCCATTACCTTCTTCAGTCTTTCATAAAGTTGCGAATGTTGCAAAGTATTTTTCCATCATTTTAATTTATCGTATAGTTTTATACAATTCTACAAAACGAAAACGGCAATATTTATAACTACAACAATAAATGAACACAGATGAAAGTGAACTTATAACTTTTATCCTCACTGTATTTAGTGGTGCATACACAATGAAGGCTCAAATCAACTTTTATAGCTAGAACATTAGTGTTATAATTATTTTCCCAGCTTGCACTCTTTGTACAATAATTGTTTTGATATAAAGTCTTATACGGAGATTAAGAAAATAGTGTTTACACCAAGGATGACTCAAGAATTCTAGAGAAAAATAGTGTTTGATTCCAGAGGACTTGACAGGTGACCTCAAAGTGCAATAGATTAGAATCCAAAAACGCTATTGGAGGTTAATTAGATCATTAAATCATAGAAACAATAATCAAAACATCGAGATTTTTTCGCTTGCCTTGCTTCCGATACAAATGATTAAATGCATCAGTTGGTTTCAAACGAAGCGGTGCATCATCACGAGGTGTGTTGGTCAAGTTCGTGATTGACACTATGTTACAACTGTCATTCTCATCACGCGAGGAATTACTGTTGTAAAGCGTGATGTTGTTTGTACCCTCCAGCGAGTCTATCGAATAAACTGACATTTTGCCGACGATTTTAATTTAGCACAAACAACCACGGAATGTAAGAAACATGAAATCGCTATAAATTATATCCCCTGAAGGTATGTAGCAACTGTGCGAGTAAGAATGTTGATTTCGACTACTGTATCATGAGACTGACTTCAAGGACTTCTGGAGCTACGAACTTATTCAAGGGTAAGGAAACTGCGACACGAAATTGTTACGACACTGTTCAGTAAAGGGTGACTTGAAAATTCTAAAATGAAAGGGTCTAGCAGGATAAGCATGGTCCACTGGCCCCTACCACAATTTTTATTGATATCGCATGCAAAACAATGCTTTTAAAGATAATGAAATTTGGATTTGAAAGATAATTCCCCAAAATTTTAACTCGCTAACTCCTTATTTTTAGCTCCTCGAGTTTAACCGAGCGGTTAATTATTATTAGGAAGTAGTATTAATTTTTTGTTATTGTGATACCTCTCGTTAAACTCAATAGAATTTAGAGAATTTAATTTTTTTACAGAGTTTATTTAATGGTTTGATTGACGTTATGTAGTGCGTTTTCGGCCGGACCGATTCCAGTTCGGGGGCAATCAGCAATCTTCGGTGACAGTCGGTCACAACGGTCCGACCGCGACTTCATAATACAGTAAAGTCGTCATGTGCCATAGTTGTCAGGTGCCTACCCACTCCACTGTCGGCCAAGGACGGACAGCATATGGGAAAGAAAGAGACGCGAACAGTCGCCGTCGCCGGCACAGTTCGAAGGTCCGCGTGTTCTCTGCGATCCGTACTTATATGCTGTCCTTCCCTAGGTTTGGCTTCCGATTGAACTCTCGGCCGGTCGGCGCGGTAGATGCAGTCATAAAGAAATAATGTCGGTATGCGATAGTTGTCCGTGCAAAACACAGGCTGTTTGACAAGAATCGCGACTTTACTGTATTGGGATCTGACATGGGGGCGTGGGCAATATATAATATAGCTGACCAATATGGCGACAAAGTAATTATTAACAACATTGTGATCTTTGTATATTTATCTCTGTAGAATTGACTTGCATCCCAAAATTGAACGAAGGAGCAGGAGTACTTGCTTTTCTATATTTACTTGTTCATCGTACTCACCATCTTCTCTCTCTCTCCCTCTCCCGCTCCCTCTCTCTCTCTCTCTCTCTCTCTCTCTCTCTCTCTCTCTCTCTCTCTCTACATCTACATCTACTCTCAGATCTACAAAATGTATGTTTTAAATTTTCAATATAGGCCCACATAAAAAAGTTGTAAAATGCAACTTTTAGTATTTTTCTACAATTCCGATCAATTGCAATTTTTGAAAAAATCTTTTTCACATCCTGTAGCAAACTAATTGCTCTAGTTTCCCAAAAAAGTTCAAATCAGATAGTACAATATTAAAAAACTTATCGTCTTTTTAAGAGTGTCCGAATATTAGTGGGAGTCACTATATGTATAATCAGATTTCTTGAAATGTCGCGAGCACACTTTCGTGTTGGATGCAATTTTATTTATTTTTAAAGCAATTTGTAATGTTGGCTACGCGTTTATTCGGCTTTGGAAAACTGTGGAAACGGAGCAACAAATTTGTACTCGCTCTACTATCATAATCTTTCACTGGACAGTGATCAAAATTTTTTTACTACGCGGTGGAAAAATTGCAGCTTCCATAACGTTATTTTTAATTAACGCTGCAAAGTTATACGCCAAGCTTATAGTATTTCTACTTTTCGACTGTAGACGGAACCACCCAAAATGTCAGATTGCAATACGCGAAAGTCAACGTACTTTTGGTTATCTCCGATCCACCCTTCTGTACCTGTCAACCGCGTAGATTGTTACCGGAACACAGAAAGTATACCAGAGTTCAGACATTCGATTGCTTCAAATAGATGGAATAACTATAACTTTTGAACCACAAGAGATATCGAGATGAAATTTGCACTAAAATTCATTAAAAAATTATTCCTATTTACTGATAATTATCGTAATAAATATATATTTTTTTGTAATAATTTTTTAATTAATTGTTTAAATTTGATTGCGTTAAAATAAAATTTAAAATTGTTTATTTGTTACGTATTTCGTAGTTTTCGTCATTGGTTATAAAGTTCTTTATAAATACAGAGAAATTTATAACCAAAGACAAAGTAATAAAAAACAGATTAGAGCACTGTATGTCTCCCAGGAAACCATGCAACTTTTGTTCGAAACATTTGTGCTTACAAATAACTTGCGACTTATTTCGTTATTTGAGATCGTCACGTTCCGACACTCACCCTGTGTATTACTTAGAAATTCTAAGTTAGAATCGATTGCAATCGCCATAGAAGTTTTCACTTCGGTCGTGTGGTCTTATGCGCACACAGTATTGGTCTGTTTTTTTACCCTTCATAATTTGAGTAAATTCGACTATTATCGTCTTTTTTTTCATCGTAATACCTTCATTTCCAATCGAGAAGAAAAAATGTGGTAAAATGATAAAGTTTAGGATTAGGTTTACCCTCATATTACCCTTAAATGGTGGGTTATAGACATAACAATTTTGGGGGACTATCTTTCAACCTCAAAGCATAGTTTTGCAGACGATATCAATAAAAATTGTCGTGGGGGTTGTTGGACCATCCTTATCCTGCTAGACCCTTTCTAGCAGAGTTGTGCTAATTTAAACACATTGTAATTGAATTACGCAATTGAATTACATTGAAATTTATATACACAGTATTTGAATTACATTGTAATTGCGTTACATAATTCGAACCTTTCACTTCATTTAATTGCTAATTACGCGAATCATGAGTGTAATCGAAATACAATGTAATTGAAATAAAATATGTACGAGTACATTACTCGCTTAATGTGAAAAACATGTTTCATTTTTATCCGTGTTTCTTCCGTTTCGCATTCACAGACAACTCAATTGTATGTTTATGTTTACGAGGATGTTTTCTTATGCGGCGATGACCAACTTTCGAAAATGCAGCAATTTTAGTGACAAGATGCTTGAACAATGAGTGTTCATTAAACTTAATTTGAAACTTGCTGACAATTGCCATCAGAGAATATGACCGCATAAGTGATTAGTGCCACACGAAGAATGTTCTTGTTTTAGATCTATCCCATTAAGTAGTGTTATTTTTTTTCTGTCATCATTGCTACTAATTTTTTTCTTTTTCCACCTCTTATTCTTCTTATATATACTTACTTACTTATATATATATATAATTACTTTGTAATTGTGTTTCAATTATAAAATCGAATTACATTGTAATTTAATTGAATGAATCGACTGAATTTCGAATTACGGAATAATTGAATGTAATGTAATTGAATTGCTATAATGTAATTATAATTCGTGAAGTAATTCAATTGTAATTCAACACAACTCTGGTTTCTAGTCTTGGAGACGTTAAATTATGATAACCATCAGTTGCTTATTCTCCGTATGTAACCTGATTTGAGTAGTCGTGGCTACATGAAACTCGAATTCGAGGAAGAGAACAATGGTCTATGGGGCATTCCGTGCCCCACCTGCTGCATTCTCTGCAAAGAACTAAAGTCTTAACTATGAAGATATGACGACCCTCCGGTGTATCATGTCGCTGCCGAACTACATATTCGAGGTAGACCTATACACGGGCCTACGTCCAATTGCATCACCGCGATTCCAATCCCCGTGGGCGGGTCATGTTTGTGTTTAATTAATCGCGACCCCCGGAGTCGCGAAAACGACTCTGTTCAAGCTGAAACCGTGGAAATACTTATTATTCAATCAATTCAGTCGTTTCGACACGACTCCACTGGAATCGAGTGCCCTTGAACGCGCGCGAAGTAACTCCGAATGATGGAAACTCGGATCTCGTTGGGACGTCGACCAAATTAACTCGCCGCGCCGTGAGAGCTGATAAACACAGTTGTTGGATAGGTGTAGACAAATTGAAATAATCTAGAAATGCAACGAATGTTGGTCTCACAACAAACAGGTTCGTATGCAGCGACCTAATAATGCTGACGAGAGCCATTATATTGAAGAGAATACGAGATACAGTCAGAGAGTCTCTGCTCTCACGGGACATCGCGATTAGGGCTGCAGGCGAGCTCAGAAATGCGGGCCGAGTTCGAGTCGAGTCGAGCCGGGACTCGCTTTTCGAGCCGAGTCGAGTACTCGCACGAAGCGAGCTACTCGCATCGACGTCATCGGCTCGCATCAATTGCGAGCTGCTCGAATCGGTGCGAGCTACTTGCATCGATACGAGTACTCGACTCGGCTCGATCAATCGAGTCGAGCTTAGCTCGACTCGCATTTTGCGGGTACTCGCATAGCCCTAATCGCGACCTCCCAAAAATTTCGCTACTTTCTTATGCCCTCTAGGATATATGTATTGTGGTCGGAGTAAGGGACAGAAGGCCAGCAATCGTCGGTGCAGAAGACCACTGAAGAGATTCCCGTCGGTGAGAAGGCGAATCATCACGGAACCACCACGTCTGTGACGGAACCACCGACGAGATACCTCGTCGGTAACGGAATCATATCTGTTATCATCAAATGTTACATTCTCCGGCGAACGTATTCGAGCACCGACGAGATATTATCACAGATGAGATATGGGAATAGAACTGACACCAGGGCTGCCGGCGAACTCAAAAATGCGAGTTCGAGTCGAGTCGAGCCGGGAATCGATTGGTCGAGCAGAGTCGAGTACTCGCACGAAGCGAGCTACTCGCATCGACGTCATCGGCTCGCATCGATTGCGAGCTGCTCGAATCGATGCGAGCTACTTGCATCGATACGAGTACTCGACTCGGCTCGATCAATCGAGTCGAGCTTAGCTCGGCTCGCATTTTGCGGGTACTCGCATAGCCCTAATCGCGACCTCCCAAAAATTTCGCTACTTTCTTATGCCCTCTAGGATATATGTGGTCGGAGTAAGGGACAGAAGGCCAGCAATCGTCGGTACAGAAGATCACTGAAGAGATTCCCGTCGGTGAGAAGGCGAATCATCACGGAACCACCTCGTCTGTGACGGAACCACCGATGAGATACCTCGTCGGTAACGGAACCATATCTGTTATCATCAAATGTTACATTCTCCGGCGAACGTATTCGAGCACCGACGAGATATTATCACAGATGAGATATGGGAATAGAACTGACACCAGGGCTGCCGGCGAACTCAAAAATGCGAGCCGAGTTCGAGTCGAGTCGAGCCGGGAATCGATTGATTGAGCCGAGTCGAGTACTCGCACGAAGCGAGCGGCTCGCATTGATTGCGAGCGACATATCTCGGACATACGGACATTATTCGGACGTCCGTGGGATGTACAGAGGTACAGACTCCCGTCGGTTCCGAATTCTCCATTGAATACCAGCGTCGACGAACTCGAAAATAGCTTTAAAAAGTTGCACTTTGAAAGTAAGATATTTATAATAGGATAAATATAACGCACGATTTCTATCGCAATACTTGCAATAATTTTATTTTTATAGGTCCTGCGGTATCCAAAAAGTCTTCGCTAGAATCAAGATCCGAATCTATGAAAAAAAGCAGGTATTAGCCGAACCCGAATACGCATAAAACAGTTGCTATTAAAATGGGAACAGTATCCGTTTGCCTCAAGTTTGTCTTGACGAATGCGAATATTGGTTTCTGTGATACTTCAAAAACTCGATCAATGTACAATATATATATATTTTTTTATTTCTGTGTATACGCGACTTGTAATAAAATGTCATCGACAACTTACCGTGTAAATGTAATATTCACAATTTTTTTCAAGTACGTAACTAAATTCGTAAGTTTTCAAGGCGTGCCAGCTTCTTTTTGTTTTATAATTTCGAAAATTAGTTCTGCATTTGTGGTGGATTTTTATCTTATTTTTATATAATTTCTTAATCATGAATATAGATTTTTTATTGTTTAGGAATGTTATTTTTAATATTACAGAACTTATACCTAAATAATGTCGATGCGTGATCATGTTTAAGATGATTGTAACGAAGTTTTATAAGTACGGTGTGTGCAGTGTATTTATTTCGTGTAGAGTCTTTATACTATTGCAAGTTTTTATCACATTAAACGTTCGTACATTATAAATAGAATGTCCAGAATTAATGAATTCCTGCACCTAACACGTAGGCAATTGTTTGTTTATCTCTGGTTGAAGGATATAGTTCTCTATCCACGTCATATGGAGAGAAACCTCGGTGTACAGAGAATACGTGGAACTGTCGCATCGGCTAATTCCTCCTACCACCTTTGTCCCAAGACTGAGGCTAACAATGCCCTTCAAATACCATAAAGAGCCCCATCTGAAAATTAGTCCACCGCCACTGTCACCGTTGCAAACTGCTGAACCTACAATTTTCACGCTTTATAATATACTTCCGAACAGCCCGAAAGAAATACGTATAATATGTACTTACCGTTCGTGTAACCCGCACAGAACTTATCGTATGTGATATAGTTCTCACTCGCGTAGGTGTAGCTAGCTTCTTTGCATTTTTGGTTGGAGATATACGGTACTGTAATTGTTTGCAAGATGTAGCTAGACTCACCTGAAGCAGTTATGCCGAACCCTGCTACTCTTCCCAACTTATTGTGTACTAATAAAATGTCGTTGGAATAGTCCAAGCATATCGGTTGCAAGAATTTTGAAAACAGAAAGGGCTCAGCGACCTCTAGTACAGCTATATCTGCTTTGTAATTTCCGGGATTGTAGCCGCAAGAAACATAGATATTTTTTATCTAAAATCAAACATACGGTAAAGAAAATATCGAACACTAATTTTGAAAAAATCATTTCAAATATATGTACCGCAGCTTTCACCACCATAGCTGGATTATGTAAAGAGGAGTTATAATTCCTGTAAATGTTGCCCGTTGCTATGAAATATTTCGAGGGGTCGTCTGGACGATTGGCATGGTGATCGTAAACGCAATGCGCCGCAGTAATTAATAATCGCTCCTGAATAATGGTTCCAGCGCAAATAAACTCTTTTTCTGCATTCGGTTTCGCCGCTTTATAAAGTGTAGCATGCCAAGGAAATTCGGTAATGTCAGCGAGAGTTCCATTTACGATAAGCGGAGTGACTGGTGTCGGGATGATACCGCACTCTAAAACACGCATTCAATTATTTTATATAAAAAACATGCAACTCACAAGTGTATATAATATAATAATAAAGTAATATAATAATAAAGTAAAACAGAGATGATTCACGTTTATTTCGATACATAAAAACACTTCGCATATATAGTCAGTTTAAAGATAAATAAATAAATCGCATATTTATTGCTTGTACAAGTGTAATATGTTACTGGCAATAAATAAAACCTTTTTTAACGTATGTGATTTATATATAAATGTATAAACAACAGCAAACTTCGTTATTTGGAAATGATTTGGATAATTTCGAATCTCACATATGAGTATTCTTTATATTGATTTTGGTTGCACATATTTCAATATTCTATTATAATAATTCTACACGTATTTCTTTCGAACTTCTAATATCGATGTCTGGTCTAAATAAATCATCTTTGGTTTTGTATATAATGATTTTGTCATCTAGAGCCTCTATCGCAAAAAAGTTACTCTGTTCTATGTTCAATTGCAACGAATGCGTAGCCCAATTAATATAAATATTTATTGGCGAACCTGGAACGCATCTCAGCGGTTCTGGAACCCATTGCCCGGTGTCGCTACACATAACGCTTTTGGGCGACGGCAGTGTTCTATCCTCGCGATAATTATTACGACATTTCAGAGTTGCTACCGTACCAGGCCTAGGCGAGTTGCATGTCACGTAATCTGGTCCAGGGTATTTGCAATCGGCAGCTATCGAAGCTGAATTTAGATCTTTACAGCGTACCTCTGAAGTACAAAAAGTTAAAGAATGTGTTTTCGCAATCTCACAATCGCGTGTGCTAAGTTTAAACATTTTTCTTACCTTCGCATACAGGGATATCGTTCCACCATTGACCATCCACACCGCAGAACACATAGGGAAAGCTTTTAATCTTAAAACCGCTATTGCAACTATAGATCAAATGTGCTCCCGGTCGAAACTGGAACTCTTGTCCGGAGTGACAGTGCTCTGGAGAGGGGCATTGCGTTTCATCCAATTTCCAGACACCGTTTTGCGGTTGCGGCGGTGCGCTACAAGTTGGTCCGTTCGTGGCAGTGGTAGAGCTTGTCATCGAAGGTGGACGGTACATAGAAGTAGAAGACGTTGAAGTAGTAATTTTCGAACATATCGTTGGATGTTCATCCGAGCCATCCACGCAATTTACTACTCCGTTGCACTTTAAAGCACCGTCGATGCAGGCACCGTACCGACATTGAAAGAATAATTGTTCGCAACTAGAAAAATTATAAGAGAAAAGTAAGTCGCTTTTGCAGACAATACGCGAGCGTAATTATTAGAGCTGTGCGAGAACTCGAACATGCTGGGTACCCGATGGTTGGGACAAACAAGTTGCAAATTGCAACTTACAAAGTTCCTCCGCACTGAATAAACGTTTCGTCCGAGCCATCAGGGCAGTCTGCAACACCATCGCATATATTGCTCGCAGAGATGCATTGCCCACTGGTGCATTTAAATTCATTCTTTCTACACTCTGTGTCTGAATTATTGCACTTCGACAATGTTTCATCGCTGTTGTCGATGCAATCTTTTACTCCGTTACAAGCTGCATCCGCATCTACGCAAGCACCGTATGCACAGCGAAACGCAGTATGCGGGCAAAAGATATTTGGTTTAGTGCACTCTGCGGTTGTTTCGTCGGATTTATCCCTGCAATCTGCTCGCCCGTCGCATAAAAGTATGCTTTGTATACATTCTCCGTTTTTGCATTGGAATTTTTCCACTCTATCAAAAAATTATTCGAATTTTTTATCAACAATCAAATAAAATAAATAAAATGTGTCGACGAGTTTGACTCACCCGCACTGACTTCTTTGTCCATGTCCAGCCTTTAATACAGCTGCAAATGAGATAAAGATAGATTTTTTATTTTTGAAATCTTTGTTGTATTTTTTATGTACATTTTCTGTGTTTTATCATAAGAAGATAAGAAGAATACCTCTTACGAATAGCTGTTATACTTCATTATCGTTATAAATTAATATTTTAATGAAAACTTCAATTTCTATGGATCGATTTACCAAAATTGGAATGAAATGAAAATTCTAAAGCTCCAATTATTTTATGCATTCTGTTGACGTTTACTAGTTTAAACGAGACTGCTTATGACAGAATGTAATTTCATAATACAGTAAACGCCCCTTCACTGCAAAACACACCGCCGTGTTTTGCACGGATAGTGATCGTACCCGGACACTATTTTTGATTTATGACTGCGTCTACCGCGCCGACCGCGCCGAGTGAGACTTCAATAGAGAGCCAAACATAGAGAAGCACTGAACAGTGATCGTGCCCACGAACTCGGACAGTAAAGGTAAAGGGACGTTTACTGTACTTGCGATTCTGATAAAGGAATCTCTAAATACAAGCGAATGGTATGCGATTCATGTTTGATTAAGATAAACTATAAATGAGCCGTTCATTTTGAAAGTGGTCTAAGTCCATTTAAGTTTAAATTGAGATATTTAAGAGTTTGCGTTTCAATGAAATTAAAAATATACGTATAGGATACCAATGTATCACATTCCTCAAGTGTATCTAAGACAGTTAAATTTACAATTCCTATTAAAATAATAGCAATTATTAAGTGAATAATATATGTCTTCTTACCAAGAATGGACTTAAGTCACTTTCAAAATGAACAACTAGATTTGTCATAAAATTTGAAACAGTTAAACTTGAAAGGGTGGTTTCTCAAGATAAAAGTCTGCTCTATCGCGTGGTATAGTTCGATTTTCTGCTGGACCCTTATTTTTTCAGATAAATTGAAAAATATCATTAAAAAAACGGTGCAAAAGTGGTACCTCTCCGTCTTTAATGATGTTAATCTAAACAT
>CM052269.1:2347332-2394096 GCA_028455795.1 Lasioglossum marginatum
CCGAAAAATCGAAAAAAGCCGATTTGCTGTCCGACGTAGTTAAAGCTCTGAAAAATGAGGCTTCGGTATTGATTTTTTGATTTGTACACCCGTGAAGTACTCTACTTCATCGAAAGTGAAGAGATTTTATACCACGCTTTGCGTTCTTAAACAGTCTCTGAAAGAGCGTTCATTCATTAGCGATTTTCAAGTGTTTTATAGAAATCGTGTAAATTCTTATATTGCAGAAGCTTTTGAAGTTGGTACACAGAGCACATTCGCCCAGATTTCATTTCGTTATCATTTAAATTAGTATAGTTATTAATATTTGAACATAATCGATCAATCTGTATGTTTCTTTATGATTATAAAAGTTCATTGACGATTTTGTTATACTATTGAGTAATATCCGGTGCTCTTTCTGGTATCATTACATTCGATAAAGGTTTGTAATCATAGTGCACAAAGAATTAGTCCCCGATTTGCACAGATTGAGACTTATATGTAAGTAAACAGCGGATCTCTATGCAAAATAAAAATTTTCCGCTTGAATTACAAGAAACTGGAATGAAATAGAAACTTATTGTCTCTCTTAAGTTATGTTTATTAGGTTGAAAATAATGTAACAATATTTTCAGATTCTTTTAATGTTCTCACTATTTTGAATTGCACTTACTCATTTTTGTCATGAATGTATAAAGTCTGCTGTCATCTTAATTATAACTAGTTTAAGTAGAAATGAGCATCAACAGCGTGTGTTTTCTGATGAAAATTAATAGCAAGAATTTAAAAATTTCTTAGAATATATATTTACTTAATCAAGAATTAGATGATCTGCATATGTAGTATTAAAATAATAACTTACATAATTTCAAAATAATTTACATGTAAAAATAATTTTTTCCATCTTTTCGGTGGAAGCACTCCATTATCATCACGATTTTTCGAGGGTTTCCGATAATCTGAGGAGAAAATGTTTCGTATGAAGGAGTTGAAGAGTATTTAAACATCTACAAACTTGTATGTATAAAATTTGGAAAAAAATTTTTTTCGAGAAAAAATCAAAGTCGTTCTGATTTTTTAAATGTTAAAATACATTTTTGATTTCATAATGTTATAGCTGACGTTAAGACGAATTCAACGACTTACTATGTTATGACCTTGAGCCCACAAATACTGCTAAAATAAATTTTTCCGACGTTCCGGGTCAAATACCCCACGGTGCGATCTCAGAAATCCCTAGAACCGTTCCGTTTTTATTGAATAATATACAATTAACAGAGGCATGAATTTTGTTCATCTATTTGCGCTTCTGGCCCACTGTACGTTGGATGGAATATCAAAATTGCTAGAGACGATAGAACAATCTCTGAAGCTAACGAGCCATAACCGCATCAGTTCCCTCAGATGAGTAGCACGATAGTCGAAAAAAGAATCTTCCTGAGCCGGACCCAGCGCGCCAAAGGTTGGAAGCAAATATCATTACGCGGCTCCACGGCGATTCGATTAAAACGCTATTCACGTGTGTCTCGCCATAAACCTCGAATATAAACTGGCCGATAGTAAACTGGCGTAACGTAATTCGGGCCGGGGTTGAAAAGCGGCGGGGTGCACAGACAAAAGGAGAAGGGCTGTGGCAGTAGCGGGCCGAAACGTGACGCAGCGTGACTCGTTTACACGCCACGGTGGCACAATGCGTTCGTCAGTGGCGTAACGTTTCAGCGTTACAACTAACGTTTGTATCTCCACGTCGCCTCGGCACACGCACACGTACGCATTCATCTTACACTGCACTTGGTCAGATCCTGGTCCGTAACCGCTCGCATTTCTATTTTTATGCACGGTGATGAACCGGGCGAATATTAACTAGCGCTGGGATAAACTATGTACTGTGCGCGCGAATGTCGATCAATTTGATATGTAAGATCGATTCCGTTAGATTCGACCGATAAATCTCATGTGTTTACAAAGTATTCGTGTAGGATCGAAATTATACTGTAAAAAGTATTCGATCAAAGGGTCAAGTGCAAAGAGTTAATAACTGGATATGGCTTGACTCTACTTTCTTCAGTAACCAGTGTTTTGACCAGAGTCGCCAGATTAACCCTTTGCACTCCGAATTATTTTTCAATTTTATTGCCAACAACTCCCTACTATTTTAAGTATTTTACTTGAATTATGATTAGTAAACAATTTTGTTTACTAATTATATTAAATATAGCTCTCAAACTTTGTTGTCATTTATATTCGTGGAACTTGTATTTGTTTTTAACTAAAAAATAAGAAATTAAATAATTAAACGAAGAACCAAATACATATAAAAACCCGTTTCATTTACATTTTTCTTTCTCTGATGTCGAGTCACACTCGACAAAGGAGGGTTAACATTTGTGTCCCCACTCTACCTTCCCCTTCCACGACGCTGTTCCCCACGCTTTCGCCGCGATCTGATCAAGTGACGCGTTTCGTCTCTGTCGTCATTTGTCCGGTACTGGCAGAGAGGGGGTAACTTTTTCCCCTCAATCCGTGCTCCCTCCCCTCATCTGGCGACTCTGCCAACAGGTGAGCGGCTTGGAGCGGTCGGTCAAACCGTTTACAACCTACGAATTTATCGAAATTACGATCAAAGATGACAACTTTATCACTTCCCATTTCCTCGAGTTAGACGATATTCAAACACACCTACAAACCAGTACACAAACTCGTACACAACCAATCACGGCAGACAGAACGACGGACAGAACACCACTAGAATCGACAGAACACGTTCAAAAATAATAAACAATACAGTAAACAGCAATAGAAAGTAAATTACGATCAAAAACACGAAATGTCATACGATACGAACATCGCGAAATAGTACACACGAATTCACGTCAAACATGTGAAAAGGCTCTACTCACCCTAAATAAAGATTCACGTAAAACGTCAAATACATCGCAACCTCCGCACAATTCATTCTTGGAAGTTCTGAAAGTTGGTATTTAAACTTAAATTGCGGCCAAGATTGGGCGATGGTGGATGAGAGTTTTTAAACACAGTTAGTTCGATATTATACCTTGTCAAAAGAATCAGTTCCACAACGTAGCAAGCCGACGCATTTTTTGTATGCCCCTATAAATTAAAAAAGAACGCAACGCGGGGGGCGGGGTGGAGGCTTCCGATTAACCTATACATATTATTTAATACTTACTGTTTAACAACTTTCTTAAACTATTATTTTGTCAGATATGAGAATTGTATCTGGTTTAAGCACGCTTTCAAGAAATTTTCTAACAAATTTCTTGAACAGTTTCGTTGTTACGGATTTTTTGAAACTTTTTCGCCAAAGCGCACTACTGCACATGCACATTGGGGTATTTGGCCCGAAAAGTCGGAAAAAACTATTTCAGCGTTATTTGTGGGCTCAAACTCATAATATAGTAGGTTGTTGAATTTGTCTTAACTTAAATTATAACATTACGAAATCAGAAATGCATTTTGACGTATAAAAAATCAAAGTAATTTTTATTTTCTGCCGAAATTTTATATATAGTTTGGATCCGATTTTATATATAGTTAGTTTTTAGATGTTTAAATATTGTTCAACTTTTTTATTCGAAACATTTTTTCCTGAGATTATCGGAAACCCTCGAAAAATCGTAATAATGGAGTGCTTCAACTTCCACCGAAAAGACGGAAAAAATTATTTTTACATGTAAAATATGTTAAAATGATGTAATTTATTATTTTAAAACTAAATATGTAGATCATCAAATTTTTGATTAAGTAAATATATATTCTAAGAAATTTTAAAATTCTTACTATTAATTTTCATCAGAAAACACGCGCTGCGACTGTTGATGCTCATTTCTACTTAAATTAATTATAAATCTTCAATCTCTGCAAATCGGGGACTAATCCTTTTTGCACTATGATTGCAAACCTTTATCGAATGTAATGATACCAGAAAGAGCACCGGATATTACTCAATAGTCACAACAAAATCGTCAATGAACTTTTATAATCGTAAAGAAACATACAAACTGATCGATTATGTTCAAATATTAATAACTATACTAATTTAAATGATAACGAAATGAAATCTCGGCGAGAGAATGTGCTCTGTATACCAACTTCAAAAGCTTCTGCAATATAAGAATTTACACGATTTCCATAAAACACTTGAAAATCGCTAATGAATGAACGCTGTTTCAGAGACTGTTTAAGAACGTGCTATAAAATCTCTTCACTTTCGATGAAGTAGAGTACTTCACGGGTGTACAATCAAAAAATCAATACTGAAGCCTTATTCTTCAGAGCTTTAACTACGTCGGACAGCAAATCGGCTTTTTTCGACTTTTCGGGCCAAATACCCCACTGTGGGTCGTAGAATCTAATTCTGGTATTACTTAAAAAACAAATCTAATGGGGTTAAGTTGCACGTATTACTTATTTGCTAGAAGGAGAAACTATTCTTATACAACTAGACTTATAGGGAGTGTTTCAATCTACGAAATTGAACTTTGCTAATTCAAACCGAATGCGATTTTAAGCAATTACTGTTAGAAGTAAATAGTTAAAGAGTAAATGTTAACGTGAGTTTAACACGTATAAGCATTCGTAATAAAAGTTTGTGCGACTTCACCCCATTAGATTTGTTTTCATAGGGTTTTTTTAAAGTCAAGTCTATGCTAACAAGCCACAACATTCGAGTTGCGATTCGTGAAATAACTCCAACAACATGTCGAAATGTCATTGAAAATTTCAATATTTTCGAATTAATGACTAGATAGATGCAGTCAGGGTGCGCATTTGAATGATATTCTATGTTCCATATTTAATTGTAATAGATCATACTTTCGATAGAAAAAATAGCTTGGTAAAATTCCAAATAGTTTGTGTTTTGTTAAAAGAAAAACGTGGCTTTTGGATACCTTCCAGATTATTGAATTTCGTACGAGGAACGGTAAATAAATAAGCCGGCAGAACAGGCGTCTCTTGCGGTATATATTTTATAAGGATGGGGACGGACGGTCCTGAATTTCTGATTATATTAACGTAACCAGAATCAATTCTTTGCGATGCCCGTCGCCCCTCCGGCCTACAGGCCCGTTACACGATTACAATTAGTAGCACCCACAGCGTATTCCCTGATTACATCAGAAACGAACCTCCGGAGGCTGTACAATTGGGTAGTTATCAATATTGGGGTGTGCAACCATGTTTTCGTCGCGGGCAGTTAAACGTTGTGACTTTCATCCCCACAGTAAGTTACGTGATCCACTACTGGGGGTTTGCGAGTAAGGGAGACCAGCTCTAGTTGACTAACTTTTAAGATATTTAATTTTTACCAATGAACCATTAGTATTTTGCTGACTTGTACACTAAAAGTTTGCACATTGACTTGGGTATACAGATTTCATTTTGAAAATCGCGTTGATTAAACCTAGTTGTAGTTTTAATCAAATTTAGATTAGTGAGACCAATAAGTCAAAGAACGTGATCAAGAAGTGGGGTTAGTTGACATATTTGATGGGATTAGTTGACTTAACAGTTACTTTTAAGTGTTTAAGAAAAAATAATAGTATTAACAATACTTCAATTTTTATTTGTTCATACACATCTACTGTAGTGAATCAGATGATGATTTGTAGGTAAAATTAAGCGAAATTAGGCTTGCAAATCATCCGATTCACAGTTAATACACACATCTGATGCATTTTTCCCATTTGCTGCAACGTGTGCACTCAGTTACTGCACTCAGTTTTCACCACAAACGCTATCAGTGTAAGATTCATTGCAGATCAAGCATTCTAAATCATCTTCTGATTCTGAGGACAAGGAATCTTTCTTGAATGACGTAAATCCTATGCTTAGTCAAGTAGCCCCGTTCGATATTTTTATCATTGTAAGGGCTACACGTGCATAATCTCGATGCACCGGATAAAATGAAATACCTCAAATTATAGTCAATTTATCATATTTCCATAAACCAATCATGAAAAAATATCAAGCAGTACTTAATGGACAAAAATTGATAAATGGTCGAAACAAAAATATTTACTTACCGCCGATGTTTTCAGATTTTTTATTTTTATTGGTATAACACGCAAGTTTCGGCCACGACAACACATTACATGGTGAGCTAGTCATTCTTATGTTTCAATATCGCGGAAAGCAGCATCATCTACTTTATAGTATTACAATTAAAATGGATTAGTCAACTAATCATTTGTCCATTTTCCTGCAAGTTTGATCTTGAATGATCTTGAGTCATAGGTCGTTGAATTCGTCTTGAAACGCACTATTTGATGGTGGATAAAAAAACGAATCATCCCATTTAAAAAAAGAAAATTGACGTTAACGTTAAATCTCTAAAGTGAACACGTACTTCCCACATTAAACTCTATGTGCTTATCCTCATACAGTGCAGATAGATTATTGTATATCACTTCCATATCCACTGCAAGTTGTATAAAACTCCAACAATAATCTTTCTAAGAGTGTCCGAATATTAGTGGGAGTCACTGTTCTGAGAAGAAAATTTTTACTGCTTTTACTGCTTCTAAATGATGTATTAAATAGTATTGTGTGTTGTATTTTCATGAATCTCTACATTAGTTTTTTATGTGTTTTCAAATAATCAAAAACCCTGTGACACCCTCATATTGGGAACAAGGTGTCCCCAGTATGGGAAGATAGGTGCTCTCGATTTGGGATAATCTTTTGTAATAATAAAGTCCCGAATATGATTTTCTTTTTTTTGAGAAATACATTTACAACAATTTTTTACTCGGTTTGGTAGACACAATAATACCATGCAACTTCTGTTTCAACTTTATTTTAATAACATTTGTTCGTCTTGAGATATTTCACGGAATAGAAAATATAGAAAATCTTTGATGACCTGATTTCACCCCTCTAATGCGAGAAGCATCACGAAAATAGGCTTGTATCAGTATAACTTACTCTGTGTGCAAAGTTTCATAATTTTTTGAATTTATAGGTTCGATAACTTCCCTTGTTAGACTCTTTGAAGAATCACGAACAAATTGACAAATGTCTTAGGTAATTCCTCCAAATAAAATAGAAATTGAATTTTACTAAAGAAGAATTATATTCTGGTATTGTATAAATACAGTGTATTTATTCAGAAAAATGTAACTAACCCTTCATAGTAGGGACGCTATGCATAATTGGGTGTTTTACCCTAAATATAATATCGTTCGAAGATTCGAGATCGATCGGTGGTTCCGATCGAGGGTCAAATATTTTCCCCAGTTTTTCCCGGAGGAGCTGGTGCCCGAGGAGTCTCCAGCTGGCTGGTGAGTAAACACTGGCGTGGACTGTCGAGAGCGAGGCGTAATTTATGGACAGCCGTAAGGTCGTCGAACAACATTATTTCCCTGAGCAGGAGCAACACCGGCAACGTCTTCATTCATTCATATCGCCGGTAGAAGCGAGGCAGCGATTCATCGTCGCTGCACAATTCGTCTCGTTCTATTCAGCCGGACGAAAAATGGAGTCAATGGGCCGTCATCTTTGTTCGTTCCGGGTCGAAGCTTATTATTACGGCTGGAATTACTTCGCCGGAGTATAGGTTCTGCACGCTACAGGTGTACCCGTTCATGGATACCCGCTCGTCGAATACACATTGAATCGGGTCGTTCCCCGTCATTGAGTAAAAAGTTTTTCCCGCCAGTGACGAATCGTAGGTAGGCGAATCCTCCGGGGAGCATCCGGAATCGTCGAGGGACCCGACCGCCATTCACCGGCTCCGTTTCGAGCTTCGACGAAAACGATCGTGTCCCGCCGGGTGAGAAAGTGTCCTGCTCGTTTCATTTTCCGCCAACAAACGATCGGCCATAATTGTAAAGGTGGAACCACGATGCCCGGGCACAATGACGACATTTGTCAGGAGAGTATCGATGAGCACTTCATTTTTCGGAGCGGTGAGAAGTCCTCGAGAGCACACGCCTAGCTTCTTCACCACTGCACGGCGACCTACAGTGACTCCCACTAATATTCGGACACTCTTAAAAAGACAATAACTCTTTTAAAATTGGACCGTACGATTTGAACTTTTCCGGAAGTAACAATAATTGGTTTGCTACACAACGTGAAAGTTATCGGATTTGCAGAGTGTTAGTAGAGCAGTTGTTTTATTAAGTAGAGCAGTGGATTTTACTTATGTGGACAGCAAATGAGTTTATTAAGAATGTGTTCACTGTTTGAATGTGTCTTTACGTCTGAGTCACTGAACGTAGAATCTAGACGCATATCAATGCTTGGTTAATTGTACAGATGTCGTGGATATCATATTACGTAGTAATTACAATCGACCTTATCGACTGTAAGATTTACAGTTACTTGTTGTTTATACATATATGAATATACCTATATCAAACACAGAGAACATTCTAAAAGTTGAATTTTGCAACCTTTTTATGTGGGCTTATATAAAAAATTTAGAAAACACGTTTCGTAGACCTGTATCAATTAAACATATTCTGAAAATTTCGTCAAAATCGGTCGGTTGCAATGAGTTAACGTTTAAGGATGGTAAAAATTGCAGATTTTCATGATTTTCGGCCTCTAACTGGAATAAATCTAAGGATTCTTACATCTTTCAATGCCTGTCGTTTTTTCCCGCATCAACCGATTTCGATGAAACTTTCTGTATAATTGACACAGATCTACATTTTGACACAGACATTTTTAAAATCTTCAATATAGGTCCACATAAAATAGTTGTAAAATGCAACTATTAGTAGTTTTTTTACAATTCCGATCAATTGCAATTTTTTAACAAATTTCTTTTTACATGCTGTAGTAAACTAACTGCTCTAGTTTCACAAAAAAGTACAAATCGTATTAAAAAAGTTATCGTCTTTTTAAGAGTGTCCGAATATTAATGGAAGTCACTGTAGCTTTCATGTTTAGAGGGGAAATTTTTATAATTATAATTATAAAATTAATATAATTTCAACTGCCATAATTTTATTCCGTGTTATTTCGCTTCGCAATTTGCTTTAAAGAGAATAATGAAACCCGTTGAATTAATTCTGTTAAAAATAATGGACATTTTACGTTCGATGCGTCTTGGAAACGCAATCTCTGGATCCTCGAGTTCAAAGCATCCCGACGCGACGTCTCGCGACGTGATAACTGTACCAGTGGTCCGATCACCGGAGCGGCCGAACGTGATTTCCGCGTGATGCAAGTTCCGCTAAGGGATATCATGATGGCCGATCGATCGCGAGGAGGACATCAATACTCATTAATGTTCGTCTCATCGGCATTCGGATCATCCTGGACAAAGATTTCACTGACTCGACCGGTAACCATAACGGATGACCGGCCGGTGAACGTGCAGGTCTTGGGAGGATGACGATGTCAGGACCACTGGTCACGCAAATCACGGCGTAAGAGAAAACCATCCTGGAATGGCAAAGGTGGTCAACTCCGAAACTGGAAATTTAACAAGTGGAAGCAGTCTTTGATAAATAAAGTTAATTTAACACTAGATCTACGAGACTCGATAAAACGATCCACAATTGTTTAAAATCGACAGAGTAAAATTCGATTACAATAACTACATATTTTTATATAGAATGTCCATTTTATAACTATTTGATTACTTAATTATACGCTAATACCGTTTTTCTTTCGTAATGTATTAGGTTGGCTTTTTGATAATGCAGTATCTTTTACTTTTTACAATACGCAGATGGATAATGATACTAAAGAAATTGTTGTCACACCAAGAAGTACTGACTATTATACAATATCCACGGAAATAGCAGACTTTATTTCTGTAAAAAGTGAAAATTGATTTCAGAGATTTGAAACATCTACCACATTTTCAGAAAAAGATCCTTCAAGTCGGGAGACTGATGCATCGCGTATTTAGAAGGGTTAGAAGAAAGAACAAATGCGAAAGTAGTTAATGACACTGCAGAACGAGGTATAAAGCTCCTTACAGATTACAAGAATTTGTCAACTAAAGACAAAAAAATAAACAATATATTCTATAATGTTATCCAACTAAATCTGCGTTAAGAGAATAACATTGTTTAAAATTATAGTATATATTTTTTTAGCTTATTTTTGGCTTTTTACTTTCTTTATGTATTATAAATATTGTATTCTTTGTTAAAAAATAATAGAATATTTTTCTCCACAAAAAGTCCACACAAAGTTTCTCCACGCTGTGTTCCATACAAAATTTAACGGAAAATTCAATGGTTTTGAATACATTATTGAAAATCGCACACAACTGTTGCTATTATACATAGAAAATTATAAGATTATTAAAAATTATTTGCTGATACTTTCAAGATAAGGGGACATAAACATGTCTAAAGTTAACGTGAAATCATTATGTGAAATCATTACGGGTTCAATCAAACGGGTTCCATTGTCCAATTACTTTAAAATTTTGCAGATATCATTTTCTTATCAAGTGTCATCATTTTAGAAGTTGCAGCAATATAGAAGTTAAAAAAGTTTTTGACTCCAATAGCTAAGGACTACCTTAGTAGACAGCCTCAAAAAACTAAAACCTTTTTTAAAATTGGACCAAACGACCTGAGTTTCTTTGAAATGTCAGAAGGATTAGTTTACCAGGTACTGTATAAAAAATAAATTAAAAAATTCACGATTTTTAACTTGTTTATCTTTTAACAAAATATCCGTCGATGCGTTATGTACGATTTCCACTGTGAGTGACAGTATTTTCCGTTGTATGCGACGGCGCAACTGAAGTTCGCAGAAGATCTCCCCTAATTGTTTCGATGGTGATGTTTCTTCTGGCACAAATCTCGGTGTCGGGCAACGCGGGTGTCCGCCCCGAAATGATTTCACACCCCCAAACCCGGCAGTTCTCGCTCTCGAAGCCGCATCGCTGGCTGCCGTTTAGCGACTCGTGTGCAGCATGCCGCGCCGCACCGGCGGGGAATAATCGAGTGGCATTTTTGTGCTATTTGCAAACTGTATCGGGCGGCGGGAGGTCTAAGACCGATAAAAAGAGCGACGGGGGTGGAAACATGGGGAGCGATCCCGATCGAGGGGAACGCGCAGAGTTCGGGCGAACAGTTGAATGTTACGTGGTAGCGAACGGGGGTTGAGCGCGGTTCCACCCTCTTGCTCGTGATTCTACCTCACGAGGCTACAATCCTTCGACGAACGGCGAGCCTACGCATACACGCACAACACGCACGCGAAGAGGGTGCGTCGCTATTCGCCGGTTTCGGTGGTTGAAGAGCCATAGCAAGGTAACGCGCGAGATGACGTGTGGCGAACATCAAAGCGTCCGGCATCTTTCAAAGACCGCCACCGCCTTAAAACTCGCCTCGTCGAGCCGACCCGCTCCTTCTCGATCCACCCTGCCTCTCCCTCTCCGTGGATCCCCCTACTCGATCATCAAACCGACTCTGCTTGCCGTATCGCGGTCGCGGCCATGGACTTTCTCTCTGTGCCTCACCCCGCGCGCGCGACTTTCCATCTTTTTGCTCGTCTCTATCGTTCTCCTCTCCTTCGGTCCCTTTTCACTTTTGATTTCTTCCTCCATCTCACGTATACCTGCTCGCAGGACGACACATCCTGCGTGCGTGCCGACGCTCGGGACACTGGTGGAGCAACCGATGCGGTGGAAGGAGACCGAGCTAAAAGTAGACGCGAAACGGTCATTGATTGTCTTTTTGCGGAGATATCGTGCCTGTCTCTTGCCTTTTTCTGTATCTGATCTCGGATTTTGTTCAAGGCACGGGTTCTTATGGAAGTTAACGAATTATATTGATTGCAATTCAAAATTGAATATATTATGTGATCTTTTGATATCGTGTGATATCAAAAGGCAGTGGTCGGCAAACTGCGGCTCTTTGGCTACTTGAGTGCGGCTTTTCCACGAATGACGTGTTAAAATAAATAAAATTTTCTATTTTAATTTAATAGTTTAATTTAATATAATTAAACTATTAAATAACTATTAAATAAACTATTAAATTTAATATAATTAATTAAATATAAATTAAATTTATATTAAATTAAAATTTTAATTATTAAAAGCAGGGTTCTTGTATGGAAATTTGACTCTCAAAAGAATTTGGATCTTTTGACTAATGAGTTTGCCGAGCACTGTTCTAGGTCATTGAAAGTGGAACGTTTTTTAGTGGAAAATAGTAGATACAGTGGATCACAGTAATATTCGAACACTTTCAAAAGAAAGACTTTTTCAATATCGGACCATACGAATCTTTTTGAAAAGTTAAAAAAATTAGTTTGCTACATCCTTAGTAGCATTTATGGGTGGCCAACGGTGGCCAACGATTGGGATATGGTTGGTGGTTTTGTCTACAAATTCCCAACATAGAGCCTATGTCGAAAATTTATGACAATTTGCCAACGAAACTCCACCGTTGGGCCTACAATTATTATAGTTGGTTCATTAACAAGAAATTTACATTCACCAATGTTCCCCAACATTTATATTCCAAATTGATTTTTTTTTCTTCTTTATGGATATACATATTCGCAATTTGTTACTGTCGCGCAATGGCTGGCCCACTAAAGTTTTATTGTGTGCAGTCTTGGAATTTATTTATTTCTTTAATTTTCCGTAAATAAAATATTGTTCGTTAAAAGTCTTCTGTGTATTTTTTCTTGAACTCCGTAACTTTTAAATGCTGAGTAGACATTGTTTATAAACACGATACGCGTTATACGATGCTCGACGAACCGTAACTTAGCCGTAACAGCATACGTACGAATAGGATTTTCAAACTCGATTTTCTCGAAAACTAAGCTTTAAATGAAAAAATTTTATTCTATATTTTGTTCTTATTTTTTCATGAGGAACCACCTCGTGGCCGCTAGTACATGTTATTCGGCCGCATCCTGTATACATTGCCCAAAAATTGGGCATTCTACACAATGCCCGGTCATTTTACAAAATTCCCACGTTAAACACATTGCCGGTAACATATACGGTGCACTGGTTTTCACACAAAATTGTTGTTTAATGCGTTCACTGTCCCCTGGTTCCGGACAGAACGGTTTTCCCTATTGTCGGACAGTACAAATCTCAATGTGTTCTCCTATTTGTATTACTGTTTATTATTTTGGTTTCACTGGGTAACTTAGGAAATAAGTTTGAACAGACCAAAACACTGAAATCGAGAGAGATAAACCTAAACCAAGAGACTCTCTGCGTAGTGTGTTTGGAAAGCAACGAAGAAAACCGGATTCAATGTTCAAACTATCAAAAATGGACACAGGAGGCTTGCGCCGATATTCCCGAATGTTCGCATCATTATACATATTTGTGATCACTGTAAATTCTACTGAAACTGTACTAGGTGCCACTTAATGATCTCTCAAAATCATATACCAAAGTTTAACGTTTATTTAAGTTAACTATTATTATAATGTTAATTATTTTGTTCCTTTAATTGGAATTCTAATATTGTTAACTTATAAATAATGTAGACTAAAAAGACTAAAACATTATTTTTTCTTATTCATTTAAGAAAAATCCTAAGCATCCTGCACTAGGGGAGAACTCTCCCTACCGAATGGAGGAAAATTGTATTATAACTAGACAGCGGATCTTTCTGCAAAATAAAAATTTTCTGCAAGAATTGCAACAAACTGGAACGACATAGAAATTTTTATGTTTATTAATTTTCTTTCCTACTATGTTTAATTGGTTGAAAATACAACGGTATTTTAAAATTTTTCCAATGGTCTTGCAACTACTCATTTTTGCCATAAATGCATAAAATCAACTGTCTAATTATAACAGATTGACGCATTTGTGAAAACTTGGAAAAGAACGACCGAACTCTCCCTTACACATAATAGGAAACAACTCGCGGTAACCGCTAGCATCTCGGTATAATTTTGCACAACTGACAAAGGATAGTTTTCGGCGAACACAAATATCCGGGCAAATTGTGTGCATCCTTTGTGCGGACCTTCGAAGCATCTTTTTGTCGCGCACCGTTACAAGACCGACTAGAGCGCAAACCAGCCCTTCCGCCTTCTCCCTTCGTCCTGCCGTAGATCTGTACGAGAAAAGCACCTTTCGGCTTACCTCTCTCGGTGAAAACTCTGGTCGATGGTTAGGTCGATCCTCGACGCCTTTTGTTAGTGGCGGATCATCTTTCGCGGCGCATCCTTCGAAATCAGATAGCAGGTCCAGAGAACGAAGCGAGTGCTGGCAGTTGTCAGTTCTGTGGCCGAGCAACTTCATATTATTTGTCACCCCTCCATCAGGTATATTGGACTTGGAATCGTAGAAAAGGGATTAAGGGTATCCAAATATCCAAGTCCCAACTAATAATGAGGCTAAGCACGGTGGCGCACCGAGTGTCGGTGAAGTTCTGGCCCATTTTCCGGGCCTCTTCTTCCTCTGTCCCACTAGCACCGTTTACCGGACAACTCTAACCGCACAATAGGACCACGGACCCGAGCTGCTTATTCCCGAAGGATTCATTACACTTAACGAGGGACTTATTATTTAAAAAGGATTTACGTTAATTCGACAGATACTCGTCGTTCGCTGGTGAACAGAGGAAGATCCGACGGCCTTAAGGAGGTAGCAAACAAGCGATTATCCGTTTGGGTTGAGCGGAAACCGAAAATGGAAGGATACTTTTCCAACGTGCCATTTAATCGCTGCTCCGAGCGTCGCGTCGTTCCGACCGATTCTCTGGCTCGTTTTCACGGTGCTTTTCCTTTTCTTTTGTCTCTTTATTCGCCTTATCGTCGATACAATTACGACTGCCTCTTGTGTTTCTCCCCTTCTGTTTTCATTTTTATTTCATTTTACGTTCACCATTCCCACCAGAAGAAACGATGAAGCGTCTTTCCCTCTCTCTTTTATCTGCGCCAGGCCGAAAAATGTTTCGACCGACGACGCACAGATACGGGGAATGTTCGAAATTCTTCGTCTAGTATAACGCACCGTTGACACGATGATGGATCGTCCACCTTGACCGGACAGGTAGACGTACACGTTCACACTAACGCCCTGAAAGTGTGTAATCGTGCCGGCACGCAGGTACCCGTACAAGGGTCAACAACTCCATCAAAACGTGAAAATCATCTGATATTTCGACGGCCGGCTGCCTGCTCAGAGGCGTGTGCGACCTTGAGAATAACAACAGGGTGGCCAATAAAGCTCCTAATGCACGTAAATATTTGAGCTTCCCGGTTACCGCATTCTATTCGACTGTCGTCGTCCCTTTTCTTCGGTCAACACTTTCATTGTATTAGGAATTAGTGTAATAGGGTCAGCCTTTAAGTATAGTCACTCGCATTAATATTCGGATTCGATACTATTACAATACTATTATATTTCTGTATATCTTATTATTATTAGACTGCGGATCTTTATGCAAAATAAAAAAAAATGCATTAATTGCAAGTCACTGGAGCCAAGTATAATTTTTTTCTTCTTTTAATTATCTTATTAAGGTAAAACCAATACACTGGTGGCCTTAAATCTTTTTAATATGTCCATCGTTTTAAAATGTACTTACCCATTTTTGTCATAAAATCCGCAGTCTACTTATTATGTATTTATTGGTGGTTACTTGATTCTTTGGTACAGTCACGCACCAAAAGATTAGACACTCTATTCATTTTTATTTAAGAGATAACATAAATTAAATTTCTTGTACATATACATAATAGTTTTACACTGTGTTTATTTATTTGGCTCAGTTGGTAAAACTAAACGGTTACTAAGCTAAACTAAAAGGTTGTCGGTAAATTATGTTGTATGATATTTTCATTTTCAAATATTTTTCATCATTTAATAATACAAAGAATGAGACACGCACTGAGTGTTGCCATCTCTTCGGTTTTCCCCCGGAGACTCCGTTTTGAAACAATTTTCCGGGCTCCGGCTTTATTGGAAAAATCTCCGGATTGTAAAAACAATGAGATAATAAGACATTGTTACGCTTTGTATTGTTTTTCAAAGTTTTAAGAGTGTCTCATACAGCGATATTGGGGAATTTCTATAGTATGAATATCACATCGAAAACAAATAATTTGGAAGATTTTGTAGAATCGAGAAGATTCCTTGAAGTTGTAGTTGTATGAGCCCGTATTTTTTCCATGCGATAAAAGTGTTAAAAAGTGATATTTCTGAATTTTCGAATTAAAAGATTTTCACATTTGTTTTCCGAATATTCGAGAACAAACATATTTTCTTGCTTTTCACATCGCTCAAGTTTATATGTATTTGAATTTCTGAGTTCGAATGTGTGACACTTCGGTATTTACATGGCGATAAGCAGGGTAAAATAATATTTTAGATAGTAAATAGTAAATAACCCTATTCATTTTAAAGTATATTTTAAAGTATACAACTTTAAAAATAAAATATTTTATTTGATGCAGTAATTTTGGAAAATAGTATTTTATTTTAAGAATATTGATGATATTTGTATTTTGTCTTTATATTCAATTTCAATTTTAAATATTATTTCTGGAAATAATGGTTCGAATTCAATACATTTATGAGTATAAATAGCTTCCTAACGATAAGATACACTGTATGTTTGTCAACAAAGAAAGAATGTTTGCATATTTATATTTAAGTAATATTTAGTTTTCAACAAACTACAAGGTGATGTCTTTTTCGGTGATATATTACCTTGGATTTTGGAAATAGAGAATAACTTAAAACATATTGAAAATGTCGAAGATGGTACATGTACCAATAAATATTGTTTGTAAAGATTCTAATAAAGATTCTTTGAGACTTCATTTCGAAATCTGGATTTCGTGATTTTTCGTGAAAAACTTAAATGAAGGGAAACGTACTTTTATATCAAAGAAACCGTATTAAATGTTTTGAAATAAATAGTAAATCCAGATTCAAAGTTACGGTCTCAATTACTTTTATTTTCACGAAACAAAGAACTAAGTGACTTTTGTTTCTTCATGGAAAAAGAAACAAATGATAGTAGTCATACACACATTGCAGGAATAGAATTATTTCGATATTTGAAAAATTGTGATACACAAATTGAAACTATTACAAAATACAAATTTGGGAAACATTATTTTTAAAATACAACACAGCTATTCCTCTGCCCCAGTTGAAAGACTTTTTAGGATCCCTCGAAGGAACACCCTAACAGATGCAAAGGAATGTTGCACCTTGTTGTATGCGAATAGCCGCAGTCAATAAAAATGTGGCAAATGGTATAGTTTCTTATATTACGAGGGTAGATCAATAATTACCCATGTTTGAAGACAGGCGGCGTTGCTGAGGGAAGTTGGCATTACAATAGTATACTGTCATCAATTAAACGACTCCATACAAAATTTCATACTGATTGATAGGTTAGTTTTGATTTGACAACCATTTGTATTAAATGTATTTGGTGTTTTTTGATACAATCACTACAACGCACCACCTCACTCATCCCAGATTGCTGCCGCATCCACCGTACTCGCCCGACCTGGCTCCCTCCGACTTCTTTCTGTTCCCCAACATGAAAACGTGGTTCGCGAGAAAAAAATTCGGCTCAAACGAGGAGGTCATCGTCGAGATAGAAGCATATTTTGAAGAGTTTGACAAATCGTATTTTTTAGAGGGTTTAAAAAATGGCAGGGACGCTAGGAAAAGTGTATCCACCTGAAAGGAGATTGTATTGAAAAATGAAGAAAAAAAATTTCTGAAAAACTTGTGTTTTCATCCTAAGACGGATACTTATTGATCCGCCCTCGCAAGTACCATTTCTTGTTTTAATTATTGCTAAGATAGGAAATATTAAATCACCCATAAATAATGGATGATCTGTTTCTCAGAGTATTATAATGACGCAAAAAGTAAAATATTTTATTTCGTGTTTCAGATTGTTAAAATGTAAATATTTTATTTTGCGGTTCAGTTTGTTAAAGTAGGAATATTTTATTTTTTCAAAATTCTATATCTTACTTAAAATACTATTTTCTTTAAGTAAAATAAAATCTAAAATATCAAATATTATATGAAATATTTAATTCGAAAAATAATGCCCACCTCTGGTGATAAGGTGGCAACTCTGGCTGGCACTGGAATATTTAACGAACGACAATTTTCGCTGTCTATTCGACAGAGTTAATCAGATTGGTTACTGAGAGGTTTCTATAGTAGGAGCTACTTTCGTTCCAACGCAAAATTCCGAGAGCAGCTCGTTGAATACAGGGATGCGTCAGCATTCCATCATAATACGTATTAATTCGGTAGCCGCGGGCGCGTTATAGGATTCCCGCAAACTAGATTCGCCGGCAGAAGAAAGGGCGCAGGGCGAATGATTACAATAAAGGTCTTTGCACGAGTATCTAGGAGTTAAGTCGTGGGTAATAATTACCGATCCCTCGTTAGCGCTGCCAATAGAGTGCCTCGCCCACCTGCCTACGTTATAATAATATAAGCCGCCTCTTTTACGGTTGGCAGCCCTCGCACGTGCCGTAGCCAGAAACTCCTATTCGTCCTCTGCCCTTCGTTTCTCACCCGTTGTGCATTCGACCGCTGCTGAATCGGTACTCGAGCCTCGGTATTTCTCCATGCCGCTTGTCCTGTACTGTTGAGTATTATTCAAATACAATTTTATTTTTGAATTTTTATAACATAACCAGACCCGCCCCTTAACATTGATCTTATTCTAACCCTTTGCAGTCGGAGCTATTTTAACTCGAAAATTAAACATTTCTTCCGACATAGAATAATTCCATTCTATATGATTTTTTTCATTTTATGAATATGAAATTGATACAACAGCTCATACAATACTTAAATGTTTAGTAATTGGTTAGATACCAACATATTTAACCCTTAGCACTAGAATGGTGGCTCAGAGTCACCACTAAAAATTGTATGAGATATTATATCAATTTCATATCCACGAAATTCCAAAAATCATAGAGAATGGAAATATCCTAGGTCGGAAGAAATGTTTAATTCTCGAGTTAAAATAACTCCGAGTGCGAAAGGTTAATAATGCATACAATATTTTGAATAATGGTACTTTTCACGATTAAGGAAGTATTTGAAGAATAATTTCAATAAAAATTGATCAGTTTCGTACGTTAATTATTTGTTGAATTAAAATCTGTATTTGCATGAAATATTTCTCGTAATAACACATCCAGGTTTCTGCTATTCTTTTTCCATTTTCCTTCGGCTCGTCTGTGTAATTAACAGAGGAATATTCTCGTCCGATTAATTGCGTTATTCAGACACGGTCAATCGGCAATTAGGAATGTACTGTCCATCCCAGGGGATGGAAGCGAACTGAAGCGCCTCTGTGTGCAGTACAATTACAAATCGCGACGGTGGATTATTCTTCTTAGACGAAATGTATCATTAAATCATTAGCCGTCATACTTGAATGACCATTACGGTACAATACACGTTCAAAGGTACGCCTTCCAATTGCTGGACAATTGTACGACACAACGTTTTTCGTTAGGGTAACACACCTCCTATAAGGGTAGTTACTAGAGGTGTGCGAGATCCCGAGAATTCCCGAAACCTGATGCTTGGGTCGGGATGGGAAGACTCGTATCAGGTCGGCACGGGATCCCGAAAATATTCGGGTTTTCCGAGAATTTCTTCGGGATTTCTGATGTACCTGCGGAATCTTTTAATATTGTTTTTTTATAAGAAATCCCGGACATTTTCGGGAAACCCGAACCGGAAGTCCCGGTCTCGCACACCTCTAGTAGTTACCTATCCTCAATTTTGTTATATATGCATAAAATCCGCAATCTAGTACTGAACAACGTACAACCAACCAAGATACGAATGTTGTCCACGTTCTCGAGCAAATTGAGCATTGCGGTCAGATCATTTGTCGCAGCTCTCGAACATAAACGTTCCCTTAACGAAGTAACGAAGAGGAAGAACACCGGGAAGAGGCATAGGAAGAAAAACTGCACTGCGAAAAATAACAGAGATACTGACTCTAATTATGTGGGCATGAGAGCTCGACCACCCCTGATTGGTACGTTTACGTCGTGCCGGTCTCTTGTTTATTTTTCACTGCCAATTTGCGGCGAACCCCGTCTCTCTGGAAAAGACGCGATAGTAACAAGAAGACGAAAGAGGTGTGGAGGAAGGAGGCGACCGGGGAAGGAGGGAGGCGAGGATGAAAGAGGCGGAGGCACGAAAAACAAGGAGGACGCCGTATCGGACAAAGAAACAGGAAGAAAAAGGAGATCGGTCTGGTCACACATGACAATGTACGACGAAGGCATGATGGATGAGGGGGCGGCTAGTTTACGTGATCGGGACATGATCGCTGGCGTACGGGGTGGTCCGTCTGTCCATCCGTTCGTTTTCTCTGTCGTTCGCACGGAGCTGGATCGTCCTCGCGTCTTTTGCACCGTCTTCTCCAGGTTTCTTCCCCGTCTACCTCGGCGCGCCGGTTACCTCGTCTCGCACGTTACACGCACACCGGCGCACCAGAACGCACCCCTGTCACCGGTCTGAGCGATCTTGTTGTCATATCCTGCGGACGCGGCTGTACGACCACGAGAGAAGTTGTTCCCTTTCGAGTTCTACGTGCCTCTGCTTTTTATGCCGGGTTCACGCTGCTTCGAAGAGGCCATCTGGGTGCTACCATCGCGGAAACGCGGACTTTTCCCTACTTTTGTCGCGCTCCTCGACTTTCACCTGTTATTTCGTAGAACTGTTAGAGGAACAGGTGGTCATGTAGCCTTCTTTTACTTTTTGATATCGTAATTGAACACTTTATTACTTTTTTATTCAGAATTCACTTATACATATGTATAAGTGAGTGGGCAAGACGGTCTCGCCACCCGGCACGATTTCGGCAGTCGCTCCGTTGGCACTAAAAATGTAAGACGTGCGAATCAGATATTACATTTCTATGTACTCTAAGTACAGGGTGTCACGAAATTATATGTATGTCACGGCCACCATAGTGTGATTCTACACCTACGATTTAGTGGAAATCAAGGTAAAGAAAACAAAATTTTTTTGTTTCATCGTGCTCTACTGGTCATAAGGACCAACTTTGTGAAAGAAACCATGGATCGCATCTCAACCGTTCTCTTAAAAAATGATGTTGCATTTCTTATAATTTCTGCAGCTTCTTTATTTGCAAAATTTTTACATTCAGCAACGATATATAAGTAAATAGCGTACTATTGACGAAGCAGCGGGAATTATGCGTTAGCTCGGGAAATGTAGCGAAATGCAGTGCGAATTAGTGGAAGGCGACGATAAGGAATCGCATGAAAAACTATCAGCTATATGGTCGTAGTCGTCTCAATCAGAATAATTCGCATGACAACATTCGGCGGGTATCGTCAGTAAGCTATCTCGTTGGGTATGAAATTATCAGAATCATGGTACTTCAATTTCCCTAACTATAAAATGGAAGAACATTATGGATAAAGAAGGTCCAAAAATTACAAGAAATGCAACATCATTTTTTAAGAGAACGGTTGAGATGCGGCCCATGGTTTCTTTCACAAAGTTGGTCCTTATGACCAGTAGAACACGATTAAACAAAAAAATTTTGCTTCTTTTACCTTGATTTTCAAGGTCAAGGTCAATTTTGCGGGGAATTTTTATGTCAATTTCCACTAAATCGTAGGTGTAGGATCACGCTATGGCGGCCGTGACATATAATTTCGTGACACCCTGTACATTCATTATTAACCCTCATCCGTTCCTCATTTCACGAACTGAATCTGTCCCTCGGTGTTAAATTGACACAGTGGTAAAAGATCGATGAAATAACAAGGTAAACAGTTATTTTTCGATGATTTTTTTATTGAAATTGATAAGTTAACATTTGCATCTTGGGTTTTTCATTTATGTGTTTCGCATTACGAAAATAAAAGTCATACAGTTTCAGGCAAATTTATCTACAAATAGCAGAACAGTATAATTTATTTCGGTAAAACTGTGTCAAATTGACACGAGGGACGGATGAGGGTTAAACTATTATATGTATATATAACAAAAACGAAAGTGAATATCTCATTTACAAGTCCACCTATAAAAACTGCAATTACTGTATTGTTAATTGCTCTAAATCCTATAACTTTTATTGAAAACATTTTCTCATATTGTTTAAAATAACGAAGATATTTCTGATGGACAGAGTTCGCGGGCACACTGTGTTAATAGTCCTATGAGGGCGTATTGTACGTATATATTAAAAAGTTGTTTAAGAAGACTGTATACCTATATTTTGTACATGGCAATAAATGTTTCATTTAACCTTCATAATACCGGGGCAAAAGTCTGACATTTAATAAACATAATGCTTGGAATACACCTGTACCCCGGTCGGTATTATGAAGGTTAAGTAATTTTTTGATTGCGTTATACGGGAGTCTACTGTATATGCCTTTCACAGTCAAAGGGTTCTGAAGAAGATTCCGGAAGAGGTTTAAAAAATGCCGCTTTACACTAGTCTAGAGTGTATCGAGTCTCTCAACGTATCAGGCTTCATCAGCCTTTCCTACTCTCAGTACACACATATACACACACACACACGACGAATTTGTACGAGAATTTAATAGGTCCGAAACATCTAAAATTAAAACTCCATGACCTAATGAGGTAAGACGACGGAAGGAACGGTCCGCAAGATAGTTTCCGTTCGCACGATTCTCCGTCGACGATGATTTAAATTTCAAAGCGACCTCGGCCATCTTACGTCTTTACGGTAATGTGGGTTCACTTTCTGTCTCCTCTCTTTTCTTTCTCTCTCTCTCTCTCTCTCTGCCTCTCTCGTTTCTTCTCTTCTCCCCTTCGTTCAATTTGCATACGGAACGATTCGTCTTGGGCCGACGAAACGCCGCTGAAATTCGTACGGACGTCCAGGATAGAGGCAGAAAACGCGAGGCTCACGCTGTGACGCCGCCATCCGTGGCCACGGGCACGCTCCGAGTTTGACGAAGGAACGGACGACGTGGATAGTAGGTCTACTCGGCGGAGAAACCAGTAGCCCCTCGTCGAAGTATCCCGCTGACCTTTCTTGATTCTCTCTCCTTACGGAGGATCAGCGTCCGGTGAAGTCCTGACGTAAGGAATGCTTTGCCGGTGCCGAGTGCGCCGATCTGCTTGTTCCGTGCTACCGGGCCGAAATCTGAACCTTCGGCCCGATTCCTTTTCGTCCTCCTTTACTCCTTTTTCCATTTCTTCTGGTGGGTTCGTCCTCTTCTGCATCATCGTCCTCCTCGTCGTCGTCGTCCTCCTCGTCGTCGTCGTCCTCCTCGTCGTCGTCGTCCTCCTCGTCGTCGTCGTCCTCGTCATCGTCGTCGTCCTCGTCGTCAGGCCTCCTTTATTTGTTTGGTAACGACTTTGATTTCAGATATAGTTAGTCGTCCCAGGCGGCAGAACGAAAGGCTGCTCGACGTCCAGTTTGAAGAATTCTTAATTAAATCTTGCTCGGCTGTATCTCTGGCAGAAGCTAAAACGGGACACAAGTAAACTGCCCGTTCTCGTATGCGAGAAGCGGTTCGTATTGTCTGTCTATGGGACAGTGAGACCGGTCGGGCTATTAGAGGAATCGTTTGGTGAATATTTAGAGACTTGTTAAGGGCTCGTGTACGCACGCCTATTTTAAAAGAATTTAGTTAGCTGTTCCCGCCGCGTCCAGGCCACAGCGGTAGTTTATATCAGTTGTTTATTGTAGTTATACATATAGCTCATTATAAATGTCTGTGTTCTATTGTGTTCTGTATTCTATTCTGTTCTGTGACATGAAATGTCACATCATATTGTTATACATGTGTCAAGTTACCTCTGTGTAGCATTGTAAACCGTGGGCGCAACAATAAAGCTAGTACGTTGCGAAATCTACCCCCTACCCGTTTCCTCTCGAGAACATTAACCCTCGGACAACGGATGATTTTTATAGCTATGTAATTGGCAATATACTTTTGATGATATCTCGTGTAGACACATTAGTCTTTTCGATATCCTCAATGAAACAGCTATTCAGTTAGTCTAATTGCCACAAATTGAGTATTTAAATGACAATTTGGATGTTCCCGGTCAAAATAGATTTCGGCACAGTATACGGAGGGTTAACTAGTTGGTACATATGAATTTATTCATATGCGTGGAATAATTTCTTCAATATTACTTCAATATCTTTTTCCCTATGAACTTCTTAAATTTTATCCTTTTTAACAGTTTTTACTAGAAAACTTGAAAACGTGTAAGGGAGTGTCGTAAAGGTTGGAACAAGTTTTGTTTATCAGCTATAAAATTGATTAAAGATGATTAAAATGATTAGAAGAAAAAGAAAATGTTTTTATCTTTGATAATAACTGTTATATAAATTGTTTTTGAAGGTAGGTTTCGTAAAAACCCCCCGCCCAAAACGGCAATCTTTGATGGTCACTATCTTTCAAACAATTTTTAAAATAACAAAACGATGACTCAAATTTTTATTTTGTTTACGAAAGATCTGAATTCTAATGCAGTGTCAGCCTGATGATGCAAACATTCAATAATAATAATCATATTTGTAGCAACCGATTAACGTCACATTTACATATTACGACAACTGCAACATTTTTCGTCTAATAAAATATTCAACAACAATAAACGCCTAAAATCAGATAGATGAAAAATTTTTAGTTGGAAACAAATCGATAAGAAACAATCAAATTTTTTAGAAAATATTTCTGACCTTTGCTTGGCACAGCTTCACTGAACACGACTTGTTGCTGCTAATGCTCATGAAGAGTTTATTTATAAACAGAAAAAAGCTGACAACTGTGACATTGGTGTTCCCAGTACGTTAATGTGGAAAACACATTGTCCCAATGGATACGGTGTCCCTACTCTTATTAAAGGAGTGAAACATTGATCGTTCACCGATGTAACGCTATGGCCATCGAGTTTTCATTCGTAAAATATTCACGGGTGGCAGCGGGGCCGCGATAACGCAGGGCAATCAAGGAAATTACAGGAACGATGTTAAGCCAGGGGGGAGGTTAAGTCGAATCGAGTTTAGGTCGACGTTTCCCCCCTATCGAGACAAATGCAGGAGCTCGATATCCGCGTAGGAAGCCTATCGATCCTACCGTCGAAGGACATTCGTTTTCATCCTAAATCCGGCGAGATTGAGGGACGCGACTCGATAACTGCCGCCGCAGAAATTGATTTAGAAGATTTTCACGGGCCGTTTGACCGCGGAACCGTGGACAGAGAAACGGAGAACGAGAGTCGCTGCTTGGATCGCCGTCCTGTGTAACGCGGTCAATCACACACAGATGACCAATCAGAGGCCAACTGTTTCCCAAAGGCCAGAAACCTGCGAAATTGTCCACTATGTTATCCTTGCTTATGTGCCCGTGCCCGAATGATCCTTCTCCTGGATACCTTCTGTTTCCAAGTTGCGTTTTATGACGTCTCGTACAATCTCGCATTTTTGCCCAATTTGTCCCTTGCTATACATTTTTGTGGGGTCTCAGAGACCCCACCTTACTATTTATGTGTTATTAGATCTTACCTTGCGAGGGTTAAGATGCAAGTCTTATGTAATCGTCGCAGTGTAACTATAATATTATATTTTTATGAATCTTTTTTTTATGTGATGGTACGTCTTAAGTTATAATTTTATTAAAAATCGATTTAAAGTAAAGCCTTGATCTAAGACAAATCCTCGGGTCCGTGCTGTTTCTTAGATCCCGTGGGTCTACTATCTTTTTAGCCCTCGTCGACCGAGTCAACCTCGTCGATTTTAATCTATTTATGGCTCATAAAAATTTTCAAAAATGACGGAATATAGAATTTGATAGAATCTAGTCAGATTTTTATTTGTTTTGGATCTACAAAGGCTGTTCCCATTAAAAATGGGATTTCTTCACGTCACTTAAAATTTGTCTATAAAAATTGAAAAGTGTGTAAACATCCGCAGTGTAATCATCAGTGATTATCCATTGTAATTTTTGCAATGGAATGAATGGTATTCATGTATTTTTACTTCGAACGTTACCCCATGTTCCTAAATATTTTCACAAAGGATAAATACTAGAAAAGAGTGAAATAAAAAGACATCAATATTTGATATGAATTTTGTTGTTCCAAGCACTTCGATTTCAAAGGATGAATTTGAACAAAATTCATCCACACGACCAAGGTTAATTGAGACAGGAAATATTTTTTTGTTTCTCGTTCAGGTGAATGTATGGAGAAATAACTACGAGTTAAATTGTCAGTGATGTTTCCGTTCGAAATAAATTGTTCGTGATCGTTGTTCGCAATTGAAATATAACATTTTAACCCTTCAAATGTTTTATTTAATTTTAACAGCGTGTACCTGTGCGTTTAATTACTTTCATTTTCAAGCAATTGCGACTACACTCGACGAAAACTGGGTAACTGTACTTACTGTAAAGTGGAAATAAATTATAATAAAACGTCAAATTTTTCCAATTGTTTTTTTTTGGTGAGAAGTTTATATTTCAAAGATTCATTAGCGGTATCGAGAGAACTTAACATTTCATTAATTCGTAAACAAAAAAAGAATGAATTTTAACACGTTTTTATTAACTCGCTTTCTTGGGTGTCTGTTTGTCTGTTCGGTACAAATTTTGCAATTGATTTTAAACTAACTTCCTGATGAGCTAGACGCTTGAAACTTTAAACATTCCTCAGAACTGGATGACAATGCAATATTAACTAGCTTTCTTGTCTGTCTGTTCGTCTAAAAAGTAGAAAATAATTACCTAAATAAAAAAAATTTTTAATATACCACGTTTTTAAGACAGACTAAAAAATATAAAATAATTTTTCCTAGCCCCATATATGTAGATTCCTAACCCCATATACAGATAGTCCTGAAAATTTGTGATTGTGAATTTTGAATAGCTATGAAAATACTTGTAAGATTTAAAACGAAAAACGTGGGGCGCATGCAATAGATAATTGATGTATGAATAACTCACCTAAGTCACTAACAATTTTATTGCACTGATGATATGAACTGTTGTGTGAGTTTTCTGAAAGGCAGCTACTCTTTACACTCCTTACTATTATTTTGCGCCCCATGTTTTTCGTTTTAAATCTTACAAGTATTTTCATAGCTATTCAAAATTCTCAATCACAAATTTTCAGGACTATCTGTATGGGATCAGGAAAAATTATTTTATACTTTTTAGTCCGTCTTAAAAACGTGGTATATTAAAAATTGTTTTTTATTCAAATGATTATTTGGAACTAAAAATGTTTGTATACGAAATAATCAAATATTTGAAAAAGAAAACTTAGAGATTAAGAGACAAGAATGATTTTATTTCTTGTTTATTAATATTTAATTAGTTATATTACTTGTTTAACCTAGTTGTTATTTGAGATAGCAAAAGTAAAATTTTTTTCCAAGACGACCTTAAACAATAAATTAGCATATTTTCATAACGAGCATATTTGACATAAACATCGAAAGGGTTAACAAGATGATATTAAATGTTTTTAATATCCTTGGAAATCATTTCCGAGTCTGACGGAGATTAATTAGTTACTGATTAGCGCGTATGATATAAATCTTTAAATATCTTTAGAAATATCTTTACCACAAAAAATGTGTACGATGTATGATAAATGTGTTTCCGTAATTATACTTTCGCCGACTTTTTCAAATACATGTATAGTGCTTCCATAGTATGTCAATAAGGTAGAGAAAGGAATGTAAGAAAGCGTACACAGTTCATGTAAGTGTGTGCACATGTGCACAGAAGTTGACAGATCGCACAAGTTAAGATAATTGGTCGTACGATGATCAAGGGCAAATATTATTTCGCAGAAGGGCGTACAGAGATTATATTTGTATGATAATACTTCGTGCTTGAGCGGTTCCCTATAATGGCAGTGGGGGAGATATCGGAGTTAGGGGAGCACTCGCAGTGATTCTTTGCTATTATTCGTTGTAATCGCTACTTCATAAATAACTGCGAATTGACTTTTCTTCTCCTGCATGTTTGCCTAACTCAAGTGGCTGCGCAAAACTGCGATCGACGACAAATCGATCCGTGTGTTCAAAGGGGTGGTTTTATAATTGAGAAAATGAAGTGTTCTCCTGCTGTTGAGTGCTTTTAATTTTAACATAAGTCTTCAAACAATTCTTTCACAATGCTATATAACATATTGAGTTCCTTTTATTTTTATTTATTTGAACTTTCATTTATTAGGCGTAAACTTAGATCATGTAATTTGGCTATTTAAAAAGAGCTTTAAATTAACAAAGTCATTACTAGACTGCGGATTTTTATGCAAAATAAAAATTGTCCAAGTCAACTATACAAAAGAGAAGCAAAAACGAAAATGCATTTCCTTTTTTGATCATTTTAATCCTTTGCACTCGATTGTCCCCTCTGAGGCACCACTAAAAATGACTGTACCGTTATTCAAAATATTGTTTACATTATTAAATATATCGATATCTAATCAATTATTAAACATTTAAGTATTGTACGAGTATTGTATCAATTTCATATCCATAAAATTTCAAAAATCATAGGGAATGGAAATATTCTAGATCGGAAGAAACGTTTAATTTTCCAGTTAAAATAGCTTCGACTGCAAAGGGTTAATAAGTCGAGAATCATATAAAAATATTATATAATTCTTTTAATGTCTTTACAGTTTTGTTTTTGACCAATCCATGTTTATCATAAATACATAAAATCCGCAGTCTAGTAATTATTCATTTTAGGATACCAATTACCGCTAAACACCGACATGTTCACAGCCAAGCCAAATATTGAGGCACTCATCTACGTATATTCTCTCTTTTTCAAAGATTATAATCTACGAATTTGAATAATACGTTGTTAAATGCATATTTTCATGCATTTGCGTAGCTATGTAAACCCGCATTGGCTTGACATCAGATATTTATGTAAATGTGATGGATGTTTACCTCTAACTCTAACTCAATGAATATAGTGACTGCCGTTATTTTTGTAAATATTAACACAGGTATACACACTTCAAACCATATACAGTGAGTGTAAAAAGTATTCGTACGTCCTTTAAAATAGAATAACTCTTTTATAATTGTACAAAACGATCTGATTTTTTATAATCAATTAGAAGCATTGATTTACGAAATGATATGCAAAAAAGATTTTCCAAAAATTATAACTTACAAGGTTTCGTGCAAAAATAAAAAAGGCATTTTTAATTTTGCATGTAACCTTGTAAGTTATAATTTTTGGAAAATCTCTTTTGTATGTCATTTCGTAAACCAATGCTTCTAATTGATTATAAAAAATTAGGTCGGTTGGTACAATTATAACAAAGTTATTCTATTTTAAAGGGCGTACGAATACTTTTTATACTCACTGTATTTTATTTCTGTCTGATCATGCATAAATTGCAAGCTGTATTACACACAAGTAGTATGTATTGTACTTGTAAATCAATGTATTGTCTAAAATTATACTGACTATTTGAAAGGTGTAAATGTGGAAGGTTGCGAGAGATTATTGCACACACACACACACACACAAACACACAGTATTGCTGCAAATTTAAATTTGCCCCTATAACGTCATGTGACGTAGAAAGATCCTTTTCGGTCTATAAATTAATTTTACCCGTAAGAGGCACAATCTTATAACTGATAATAATTTAGAAAAACCTGTTGTCACGAATTGTAGTTTAAATTACAACAAATAAATTTTTTGAATATATTTTACATATATTTTGCATGTTTTCACATATTATATCTGCATAAAGATCCGCTATCCACTTATAAGAAAAAATAAAATGAAACGAACTGTGTAACTCTGTCAGTGATGTTTCAGTTCGAAATAAATTGTTCGTCATCGTTATTCGCAATTGAAATATAACATTTTAACCCTTTAAGTATTTTATTTAATTCTGAGAGTGTATATCCGTGCGTTTAATTAATTGTTTCAAGATGCCTTGGTGAATACATAATGAAATAAAAGGTGACAATACACTGAGATTGTGAAACCGAGAGAGAATTTTATCGAAGGGTTCTCTCGCGATGACGACACCGGTGTATCAGGAACTATTAAATATTTCTCACGACGTGGATATAAGACGTTCCTTCGGACCGGCATCGGCGAGCTTGGATCAAAGATAATTCCACCAGCAGTGAAAGCATCGAGCGGGTCGAGCTCTTCAAACAATGGTGCGCGCGAGAGACAGTTTCATATCTGTCAGACGGACGCACGCGCCCGGAAAAAATCCATGACGACACGTTCGAACGATTCGAAAATTCGGTAGCTTTCCGTTCGTTCGAAGATGATACCGTTGTTGCGTCCCTAGGGTGCCTTTGTGCCACCGGGCCGCACACCCTCGCGCGAAAGCCTGTGCTTAAGGGTCGGATAAGAAGAAGAAACAAATCCGCCACCTTTGGATACGAGAAGACGAGCGATGGCCGCCACGATAACCGACCGGTAAGCCGTCTAGGAATGCGGCCTCCTCGCTCAATCTCCCTTTCTATTTTATTCTGTCTCTCTTTCTTTCTGTTCCCCAGGCCTGACACGACATTCGAGAAACCTTCATCAGGGCCCGATATCGAATGCTCTCGCTGTCCGAAGTTACCCCGTCAACGACGGATCGAATGGAATATGCCTTTGACTGGATCCCGGTCAGGCTCGGACCCTTTCTCTCGACTTTTCGGAATTTCAAAAAACCTGCTGCTTCTTTTTAGACCACCTCTGCTGTGAAACACGCATCCCGATAGGATTGATTGAATCCTCCGAAATCATTCCGAGATGAGAGTTCATGTTTCCATTCCATCGTATCGATTTAGGTATACAATAATGTCTCGACATATAAGGTGTCTCAGCTCATTTTGACATTTGGTTTACGTCACTATTATGATGTATAGTAAAAATGGGTTACCATGGATTCGGCGACAACTGATTTCGCCGACTCTGTTTTCGTCGACACGATTTGACCGACAGTAACTTTCGTCGACACCATGTTTTCGTCGACACTATGTTTTCATCGACAATCCGTGTTTTGCGATAGGTTGCGTGTTTAGCTACATAAAAAATTGTTGTTGCTATGTGTCAGTATAGCAATATCACAAATCGGGGTGTATAATATAACAACAATTTTTTATGTAGCTATCAGTTCGTGGAAACGAATGAACTCATATTATACCTGTCGCAAAACACGGACTATCGATGAAAACATAGATGTCGACGAAAACATAGTGTCGACGAAAGTTACTGTCGGTGAAATCGTGTCGCCGAAATCAGTTGTCGACGAACCCATGGTAACCCAGTAAAAATATGTTGAGTGATTTTTAATGGCTTCTAAACGGGCATATTATAATATTATTAGTTTCTTACTTTCGTACTAAAGTGTAGTGTGTGTAGATAACTTTTTTTGATATTTTTACTTAGCAATTCTGTTACTTAGAATTCCAGCAGTCTCTTAATTTCTAATTGATGGTAGAACTAAAATGACAACTGTATATGAGAAGATGAGTTGCAAAGTAAGTCCAAGAATCGTTATTTATTTAACTATACGAAAAGATAACGAATTACAGATAATTATAGCACGATGTTACTCCTAACTAGTCACTTACTGGTACATTCACCCTACGTAGAATCTATGATCAATTAACACTTTACCTACCGAAAGCCTATTAACCCTCATCCGTCCCTCATTTCGCGAACTGAATCTGTCCCTCGGTGTCAAATTGACACAGTGATAAAAAAAATCGATAAAATAACAAGTCAAACAGTTACTTTTCGATGTTTCTTTCATTCAAATTGATCAGTTAGCATTTACATCTTAGGTTTCTGCGGTTATATGTTTCGCATTAAAAAGATAAAAGTCACCAAGTTTCGGACAAATTTACCTACAAATAGCAGAACAGTATAACTTATTTCGGAAAAACTGTGTCAAATTGACACGAGGGACGGATGAGGGTTAATAGGATTTTCCATAATTGTGCTGTACAAAAAGAAAGCATAGACATTTTCTTTTATATTGCAATCTTAAATGAAACTATTAGATGACGTTATTGAGGGTAACTTGTTAGTTCACAATAAAAACTGCTGTTGCTATTGAAGGTTCCATCAAAAAGTGTTCACCCATGTACCATAGATTTTTCAAAATTATGCAATAATCACCGGTCGGTAATGTGTTTAGGAAAACCTCCCCATATTAAGTAACTGTCCTCTACCGATCCGTGGAAGTGTACAAGTTCGCTGAAGGTTTCGTGACGTATCCATGGCGCAAGGAAAGTTGACAATGCACCTCCTGCGTCGGTGGACGAGCGTCTCGTTTCCGTTGTGCGAGAGGACAGGGCCGCGTCCACGCGGAAACGGACGCGGCGACTAGGATGATCTTAACCCTCCGCAGCACAGGCTTGCTTGCTCTCACGATTTTAATCCGTGGAAATTGTGTCGGTAAACACGCCGATTGTTCGCCGGTAGGAACGGCCGCGTTTACGTCACGCCGCCCATTCTGAAAAGTAATCTACACCGTATTGTCGGCCCCGTGGAAAAAGAGAGGAGGAAGGCTGTTGCCCGCGCGCCCGTCCATCCACGAGGACTTAGCGCGCCGGCTCTTCCTCGCTCTTTAGCGCTGGCTTAAAGTTCGATTCAGAGCCGCGCAGCTTGATCTGTCACGGGCATTGAGGATCGCGGTCGGATGATCACGCGTAAGCACGTTATTCGTAGCGGCTTTTCAGCCGCGGTATCGTTGCCTCTTATAGGGGTTGGCTGTTGCTTCGAACGCTGCGCCGCGCCGTGCCGCACCATGGCGAGGGCAGGAGGAGAGGGGGTAGTACAAGTCCCACTACCGTCGCTACTCGGATTATCTCTCGGTTAATACGGATCGAGAGCATCGACACCGGCTACCTGGTGTCGAAGAAACAGTACGTTTTACCTGGTGCGATACCCTGCCTCGACATGACAATGGCTGAAATTTGTCAAGAATAGAGAGACTCGAGCAGAGCCTTCTCCTCTGGAGTACTTTGTCCGAGATCGAGCACCTTCGAGAATCAAGCTTCATAGATACCTATCAGGTTTTCTATACGTTACACAATTTGGCGTGCGACGAATATACTATGTTGGGAGGAAATTATAATGCAACGCAGTGTACCTCTTTATAATGATTTATAAAAAAGATATTAACAAAGTATTACGGGAGTTCCCCTAACGCTGCACAGTGGTCCGGATCGAAGAATTTGGTGTCATTTTGCCATAACTTTTAGACTATTAAAGATATCGCAATGAAAATTTCACTAAAAATATTTAAAAAATTGTAATTTTTAATTAGAGATAATCAAATATTTTTTGCACTTGTTAAACAATAATTTTTACTAACTACCATTGATATTTTCGATTAAAATAAATTGTTCAAGGGTCACATGTCTTATAGTTTTGTCGCAGCTACAAGAGCATGTACAACTGTATAAAATGTTACTCTATGACATAAAGAATAACATTAGAAATAGAGGAAGAAGTAGATTTCTTACTAAAAACACACTTTTTCTTCATTTCCTTATACGCCTTATAGTTCTGCGCGGGGTGTATGTACGCAGAGAAATGACCAGCATGTCCTCTTCACAAGGACCACTATGCTTCTCAGTCACACGCTGTACATACATACATATAAACCACACACACGGCACAGTGTTCCGTTGTCGTTTGCTTTGGTATCGGCGCGATAAAGACGCAAAACAACGGGGACAGAGCGTGTAAAAAGCGTGCCAGATATCCACGAGTAGCATCCTCGGTTTGCGAGGCTGTTGCGGATCGCAGCTGTGTGCATTGGATCCAGGCTACCTAATTTTCGAGAGGGCGGACGGGGGGTCAGAAACCACCTGGAATCCCCGGGATCAGGGGAGTGAGACCATTCGGATGCGCCGAGCCGTACAACGAGCCGCCGCGGAATAAGGGATGCTCTTGTATCCTGTCCTCGTCCCTCCGGCCTGCGAACGCCACGGTGTTTCACGTTCCAGCCTCTGGACTATACCACTTTTTTATAGTGCGGTGGTACACGATTATACGTGCGTATAACTAATGCCAACTCTCCTCCGGGTAGGCACCCGTAGCACGAAAGCTACCGGCGAGACACCAGGATACTTACCGCATGTTGCTATAATGAGTCCGGAGCACGGTAGACAGAGAAGCTTAGACGGGGCCGAACGGGGAAACCGTGCACCCCCACCCCGGTATCCTCTTTTCATTGAACGCCGCAAAAGGCGGCCGATGCCTCGAAAGAAAGATTAAAGTGCCGCGATCCTCGGTAGTTCGTTTATCGGCCGCTTTTTCATCCACGGTTCCTCGCGTTTTCTTCTCCCGCCCGCTTCCAAAGAGCGCCGAACTCTTTGAGGAAGCGCACCGTAGTCGACTCGGAAGTTACGCTTTCCTTTTGTGTATGGGCCGAGCTATTTGAAAGAGAAATTTACGAATTTTCTGCCATGCTCTACCCGCGAGGAATCTCTCGTTTTCTTTTTCAGTTATTTATCTCGAGTCACAACGGCTCGCTAGTCATCGGCGATCGAGTTAGGGTACGTTCGAGCTGCGATAGAATTAATTCCACTTAATTCCAAGGTTGAAACATATCACAGCGGGACTCCATTTACCTAAACCAGCATCGTCGGAATGCCCAATTTACTGAACTCCTCGTGGTTGAGCTCCTACTATGCGAACTGACTGATCGCGGCATATGTCGCTTATCCGAACTGGATAAGCGACATGTATTCAAATAGGTGAGTATATCCAGAGATCAGCAATTTGTATTTTGAGATGGTTCAATGGTCCTACGATTAGTTTGTTTGCGTAATTATCATTCACCGGGGTTCAATAGTAATTGAAGTTCGTTCATTAGCGATTTGGCCCATTTTTCGTTTAATCCTATGCTGGATTTGGAATAGAAGCTGCAACCATCAAATATTGTTAGAACTTTGTTCTAGAGTGAAAGATCTTAACAATAAACCGCGTGGTCTTATAAAAATAATACTCGGGAAATGAAATAATGATATATTTGCGAATACTCTAATCTCAAGAAGGTTAACCGAGCACACTAGTAAATGATAATTCCTTTTTGTAACACAGATTTGTATGGTTTTATACATGGATATACATAATGTCCTATAAGTATTGTCGGGGAATGTACACAATGGTGAAAATACATAGAGGAGAAGAAAGAGTGAGAAAGGAATTTTTTCGGGAACATGCGTGCGTGTATGTTTTATTTACAAAAGGGATTCGATTACACTCGGCTAGTCTGGACAAACGGTACGTCGGTGTAATTATTATCGATATTGCGTTTTCTATCTCGCGACCAGTGCGCTCCGCTTCGCAAAATGTATTCCTCTGGCGAGCATACCAACGTTGTATAAGGGTTCAATCGCGGTTTGGCGAGGGGTTGGAAAATCGGACAGTGGGACGGGGCAGGGGGATGTTTCGAAGCAGGGCGGACCATTGAAGGGAAAACATGGTGGCCACTGGTTGCGGCATTCATCAGAGGCGGTACTCTGCGTACCTTTTAAGAATCTCCTTTTCTCTCTCTTCTCTTCTCTTCTCTTCTCTTCTCTCCTCTTCTCTTCTCCTCTCCCTTTTTTGCTCCGACATTCACGTGTGCACCGGCACACGGATACGCCGCCGAGGCCGGGGATTGTGAGAAAAAACTTTCCATTGAAAATATTCGCAATAAAGGGACCGCCTTCGTCGGCTCCTTTCACCTAATGTTCCACGGTGCCCCGGGAAAAAATCGTCGGCATGTATTTACACCTACTTTCAGCTACTTGGAAACGCATTATCGCACTCTTTTCCGGGACCCAGTGTCTACGCGGTTTCCTGAAAAGTTTCACGGTTTACCAGACACATTCGGCTCCATTGTGGGCTGCTTTCGTTAGGTAAAAAAAGCGGTTACTTGGCGAGCTACATTGTGGTTCATGTTGTCTGATATTTAGGACTTTGGCTGAAGCATCGAAGTTGTATATAATGGGCAAATGATTTAAAATTTAATTATTTATTTATTCAGTTTTTATACAAGTGTAGTTATGTTACATAAACGAAGAAAAATTATACTCCACAATCATAAAATAAATGGTTACCCCACGATTGTCGACAACTCATTTGAACGATACTGTTTTCATCGACATAATTTGATCCATACTATGTTTTTATCGATAGTCCGTATTTACCAACATGTCTGAGTTCATTTGTTTCCACGAACCGATAGTTACATAAGAAATTGTTGTTGTTATACGCCCCAACATATACGTGATTGTTGTGCCAAGTTGTTCGATGGTCGATGAAAATATTTGTTGACGACTTGACGTACCGATGAAAACGGTGTCGGACAAATCATGTCGCTGAAAATATTTGTCGACGATTTGACCGTATCGATGCAAACATTGTGTCGGTCAAAACATGTTGATGACAACATTTCGCTCATGCAGAAGAAAAACGTCAGAAATAAAAAGATACAAACAATAAAAACGAATAAAACCTAATACTTATATAAAAAAAACTAAAGAAATTAGAGTTGTGACGATTTTCTACATTGAAGATATACCTCTGGCAAGTATTTTAATAATAATTTAATAAAACGAAAACTGAAAAATTTTGAGTTGTGACGTTTTTCTCGTGCATGGACGACTTGTTCACGATTTGACCGTGTCGATGAAAACATAGTGGAGATCGGATAGTCGGTAAGATCGTGTCGATGGAAACAGTGTCGGCGGAATGAGTTGTCAACGAACCCAGGATAACCCATAATAAGAAACAAGTCATTTGACCGTGGTAGGTTTAGTGTTAAAGTTTCGCATTATGAATGGAACATAATTTATTGGTTCAAAATCTCTCATGCTATTAATGAAGAATGTATAAAGGTTAATTATAATCTATAGATAAATAAGTTTATTGTTTTGTACAGAAGGAGCGTAATTGACGGTAAACGGGACAATGTGCATTCTGTTAACGCAATGAATGATGTCAAACGATGTTGTTGCCCATAAATTTTCGTCTAGACACAAAAAGGAGATATTAGCAGCGTTATGAACGGTATTAATTAATTTATGAATTATACAATAAATTGGCCAGTGGTCTATCGATCTCAGTGTAGACACTGATGATTCATGTCTTGATATTTCGGGGGAAACTTCTCTATTAGGGGTATAAATGAATTCTTTCAGATTCATTTCACACAATAAATACAGTTACGCAAAGAATAATAATCTGCTGTAATATTACGGTTTTAAAGTACAGTTAGTCATCCTACAACACGGCATCCTATAACACGGTTTCGCTCTAACACGATGGAAAAATTGCGAAAACCTTTGTACAACACACAAAAAAGTGTTTCTTTTTAAAAGGTTTTCGGAACGTAATCCCCCTTTTTGTACTGGCTCTGGGTCTCATATAACAGGGTTTCACACAACACGACATTTTAGGAACCTATCTACCGTGTTATAGCCTATAACATAATAACTTATAGGAGGGTTATCTGTATTACAATAATTTTAAAAACATAAATCGGTACAATTGTAAATCGGTACAACAACACGTGGTAAACGATATATTCGGCATTGCATGCTTTTTGTGTTCAATATTTTAACCCTTTGCACTCGGAACTATTTTAACTAGAAAATTAAACATTTCTTCCGATCTAGAATATTTCCATTCCCTATGATTTTTGAAATTTTATGGATATGAAATTGGTATAATAATTCATGCAATACCTAAATGTTTAGTAATTGGTTAAATACCGATATATTTAATAATGGAAACAATATTTTGAATAATGGTACAGCAATTTTTAGTGATGCCTCAGAAGGGACAACCGAATGCAAAGGGTTAAATCTTTGTTACGTGACGATATTTACAGCTATGTGTACAATATAATTGATTGACTAAAATGTACATTTTCTTCTGGTAACATACGGAAACACAAAGAAAGGTAGTACGTCCTATCTTTTTGTCTCCGACCGTAATAAGCCTTAGCATTCGAGTGGCGACTCAGAGAGTTTACATTATTTTAAATATGTTGGTACCTAATCAATCACTACACATTTAAGTATTGTACGAGGTATTATGTAAATTTCATATCCATAAAATGAAAAAAATCATATACAATGGAATTATTCTAAGTCGAAAGAAACAGCTCTGACTGTAAAAGGATAATAACCTCCATCTAGCTGTAAAAGATGGCGAACAGTGTATACATAGAAGAGTGCGCAACAACGAAGCAGCAAGGTTCCACGAACAGAGTTTACTGGAATTACATTTATTGGTGCTGGTCAGGATTACGAAACAACGTCAAAGGTTTGAGGAATGGTAACGGGATTGTGAAGTACGTGTTCGAGCGCAGAAATAAAGGTGCGCGGGGGAACGGATAAACGCGAACAGGAGAAGCAAAAATCACGGGTAGATGACTTTTAATTATGGAACAGAGGGGTGGCGCGTTCGCCGCGGCGCGGCGCAGCACAGCGCGGTGCTGCGGCGAAATAAAGAGAGAAATCGGGTGGGGAGCGGTACGGATCAGAAGCATGACGGATGTTTTCAATTACATTTACATCACTCCCTATCCAACGGTGTCTGATTACACCGAGATGTCGGGCGCCCGTTCCGCAGCAAAATGCACTTGCCGTTTTGATGCTCGCCCTGTTCCCGGTACCAGCGACCCACCATCGAGCTCACCTAACGACGAATGTCCTCTTCTTACGGTGCACGCGTCGATCTATCGATTCTCTTCTGGAAACACGCCTCTCGGTAATTCGAGACGATTTTTTTCGTCCCACCTACCGGGAAATCAGTCGACTTTGACCGTGGATCATCTTCGTGGTTAACCCCCAGTTCGTCGAAGCCGAATTGAAGAAGTTTGGGAGCTGAATTTCGACATCGATGCATTTACACTACGGAACAAAAAGATAGCACATCTTCTAGTTCTTCTCATCTGGTACAATAAACTGAAGAAAATAAATATTTTAATATGTCAACATCTTCTGACATTCCTGTATGTATGTACACTGCACTGAATATCATCGACAATATTTACTTCAACAGAATTTTAGAAATGAAAACGTGAATATGGTCCACAAGCGGGACAAAATAATAACACATTAATAACAATTCATTGTAAAACGTAATTGATAAAGTGTGTACTACCTTCCATCGTGCTTGCTTAATAGAAAAATATAGTAACGTATTAAGAATGGGTCGTGGAAAGCAACTTAGTGAATGTGAAGCACCTATGAAATTGAAGTTAAAGGAAGAACAGTATTCAATTACGCAAATATCAAAAGTTATAAATTGAAATCGAAAAATTATCATAAACTTATTAAAAGATTCTGAAAATTACGGAAAAATATGAGTTTTAGGTGTCCTCAAAGTTTAATTGCCCGTAAAAACGTGCAATATTGAGAACAGCATCAAATTCGAGGACGACCGCGAGTCGAATCGCAGAAAGTGTTGGCGTAAACGCTAACGTAAAGAATGTTCGTCGTGTTTTACAAAAATGCAAGCATTTAGCGCGAAGAAAATTGTAGAGGAAACCTTGATTAAAGGAGTATAGCGTTCCGCTTACAATTTGTCGAGAATTTATACTATTTATACCGTTAGAATATTTATACCGTGACTCGTATTAAATTGAAAAAATTTCTTTTCACATCCTGTGGTAAACTAATTGCTCTAGCTTCCCAAAAACGTTCAAATCGTATAGTACAATATTTAAAAAGTTATCCTCTTTTTTAGAGCGTCCGAATATTAATTCGTTTCATTGTATGCCACTTTGCTTCTGAATGAACGAAATGACAGAACTTGCCCTTAGTACACGAAGTACATAATACAGTGATTCTCACTAATATTCGGACACTTCTAAAGAGTGAAGAGTGAAAAGAAAACAATTTTTAATATTGCACCATACGATTTGAAATTTTTGAGAAGTTGGTTCGCTGCACAACGTGATTGAAATTTTTGAAGAAAAATGCAAGTGGTCGGAATTGCAGAGAAAATACTAAAAGTTGCATTTTACAACTTTTTTATGTGGACCTACATTGAAAATTTTAAAGATACGTTTTGTAGATCTGTGTCAATTATATGCACCGTGAAAGTTTCATCGAAATCGTTTGGTGTAGGACAAAGCGACAGGCATTGAAAGATGTAAGAATTCTTAGATTTACTGCAGTTATAGGCCGAAAATCGTGAAAATCTGCAATTTTTACCATCTTTAAACGTTTGTAGCTCGTTGCAACGTCGACCAATTTTGACGAAATTTTCAGAATATGTTTAATTGACACAGATCTACAAAACGTGTTTTCTAAATTTTCAATATAGGCCCACATAAAAAAGTTGTAAAATGCAACTTTTAGTATTTTTTCTACAATTCCGTTCAATTGCAATTTATGAAAAATTTTTTTTTTGCATCCTGCAAACTAATTGCTCTAACTTCCCAAAAAAAGTTCAAATTGTATAGTACAATATTAAAAAAGTTATCTTTTTAAGAGTGTCCGAATATTAGTGGGAGTTGCTGTATCTGTTGATCGAAACGCTTCATAAAATTTGCATTCGAAAATCGGACGGTTTATATGCAAAAACCTAATTCTACATATTCCGCAGATACCGATATAATAAAGTCAGTAGGTGGATGCGAAATAATACGGAAATTCGTAAAAATTTGCTTCGAAAATAATCTCTGACATGGTTTCGCTGAAAGGGAGCAGTCACGCGCTGTCTCTGTATCATTTCACTGACTACATACATATGTATATGTATTCCGCGTTCGTAACCAGGTGCGCTTTTTCGAGAGCCCGAGCCAGTTTGTAATCGCGTTTTTCAATAAATGCGTTTCGTACCGGGTTGCGTTATATCCGTGGGATCGTGGATGCTCGAAACCTGGAAATGGGCAATCTATTGTTTACGCGGATAATCTTATTAATGGTACGTTAATCTCTGTGTCCCACCCCACCCCCTCTCTCTCCCTCTCTCTCACACACACATACACACACTGCGTTCAAACAACCACGTTGCAGTTCGTTAACTTAATGGTTATTATTAGGATGAAACACAACTCGTAAACGCTCCCTGCGCAATCCGGATAAGCCGAGAGGCAATAAAGAGAGAATTGTAAATGCCTCGGTTGAAAATGTTGCCAACAATACAGCGGCCTCCGGAACGGTTCCATTCGCGTTAATCGTTCAAATAATACCGGTGAATATGAAATTCGTCTAGTTGGAAACATTGATACGTGTCGCGTTTTATTCGATGCAACGAGACCGTGCAACGTAGAAATATCTTTTGACTTTGGTTTCGCTGTATACGAGCCCGGTTTAATGGAACCTCGCATTCTGCTACCAAGAACATGATTGCCTAAAGGGAGAACTGTATTACTGTCAATGGAGCAGCGAATAAACTCTATTTAGAAACCTGGATAGTAATTTCACAATCGATATTATCATAAAATTTCATCAATCGCCAATATATCACATTTTTTTTATAAAATTTAAACATCTTTATAAATACCAACAACCAGATGATCGTTTTATCCTGCTTTAACATTTTATAGCATTTCTATTCACTATTCATATGTAGTTCCAAGTTTTTCAGCCCTCAAGTGGACCTCCAAAATGTACTGTAAAAATGCAACGATTCTATTACATTATATTTAACACTACAATTGCCGAACCTTAAACGAGACTGTCGTATAGTGACTCCCACTAATATTCGGACACTCTTAAAAAGACGATAACTTTTTTGTTATTGTACTATACGATTTGAACTTTTTTGGAGAGGCTAGAGCAATTAGTTTGCTACAGGATGTGAAAAACATTTTTTTCAAAAATTGCAATTCATTGGAATTGTAGAAAAGATACTAAAAGTTGCATTTTACAACTTTTTTATGTGAGCCTATATTGAAAATTTAAAAAATACGTTTTGTTTTTAGAAGTGTACCTTTTTAAAAGTGTCTGGATATTAGTGGGGGTCACTGTATATTCGTGTATAATAATTAAACAGCGGATCTTTATGCGAAACAAAAATTTTCTATCAGAATTGCAACAAACCGGAGTGACATAGAAATTTATTTTCTCTCGTAATATGTTCAATGGGTTGAAAATAATATAACAGTATTTTTAAATTCGTCCAATGTTTTTAATGTTTTAAATTACACCTACTCGTTTTTGTAATAAATCCATAAAATCCGCTATCTAATAATAATAACAGAATTGAATTTAATCCGATTCCATACATTTTTATGGTAACACGTACTTTAATAAAGAAGTATCCTAACGATTTTTCCGGAAATATTTCTATAACTTTTACGAATTGTAAAAGAAAGAATCTGAGATCCGTCATTTTGAGGGCCGGTAGTTCTAGTGTTAATATTCACCTTTATCGAAATGGTAAATAGGAATATAGCGAGATAGTGAAATTTCATCTAAATCTAGAAATAGTTCTGTTATTAATAGTCACGCATGAAATAATTCAGCCATTTAGTGCAAAATCGGTGCAAGTCAATATTTGTCTGTTTGGTTTAACACTATGTTGTATCTATGTATCTCAAGAGTGTAATCGCCATTAAGTCAAATAATTGTAATTTAATTTCAGCGTGATTTGCCTAAAGCAAACGTAACATCCTTCGACATTATCGTGTTTAATAATCCTTTATTTAATTTCTCATTATCCAATGATTAACCCTCGAACAACGGACGATTTTTATAGCTATATAATTGGCAATGCTTAGGACCGTTCACAGCTCTAATTAATTATTTGTAAAAATTTACTTTTGATAATATCTCGCGTAGACACATTTCCGATATCCTCAATGAAACAGCTATTCAGTTAGTTTAATTGTCACAAATTGAGTACTTAAATGACAATTTGGATGTTCCCGACAGTATACGGAGGGTTAACTGTTTTGACTTGCACCATTTTTGTAGTAGTAATAGGTTAGGTTAGTAGTATTTATCTATTTAGCCAAGAAATTGGACTTTGTTTACAAATTTTCCATGTCACCTATCCCTCCATCCATCCACATCCACCCATCCATCCATATCCCATGCCATACCATATGCCTTATTGTCTATAATCTATGTTAATCTAGTCTAATCTAATCTATCACTCTTTCATCTTGTACTATCTTTTCTATACGTATATTTATTCTTTCTACACCTTCACAGTCTTCTGCCAGGTGCTTTAGTTCCCCCAGGTGTCTCTCGCATATCATGCACATTCTCTCTTCCTCCTTCCTCCAACATTTATTCCCTTCTTCCATATTTCCGCATCTTACTCTCGCCATCAGGCTTTGACTGTCTCCTTCTCCTTTCTCCTCTAGGTATCTTGGTACCCTTGCTTCATATGTATATTTAAATATAAATAGGTTTAAACCTATCGCAGAACCTAGAAGCCATTATTTTACAGTATTGCCACTGTCCCTGAGTTTGTCTATCCCTCTCGATAATTACCATAGTATCTTTTCCTTCCCTTCTTTCTTTTTCTATTCCCGCTTGACTGTATCCCTTGTCGCTCAGGTACTCCGTCCTCTCTTTGCTATTTCTTGTTATCTCCCATATCTCTTTCCCTCAGGCATTCTTTTACCAGAACTCTTCCCTCGGATCTCTCCACTCTTTCCTCAAATCTTAACACTTTCTCTCCTGCTCTGATTCGTACCTTCTCTCTCATGGTTTCCCCCAGTACCATGTAATCTGGTGTTGTTTCACACCATTTTTATATAAAACAGCTCAATAGTAATTTATGCTAATAAGCATAAATTCGAGTGGACCACATCGGCCCCAATAGTCCACTTAACGGTTAACGAAGACACGTTTTAAAAGATTTAAACTTATTTATCACATGTACCGATAAGCAGATAATAATTTTTCCCGTTTTAGTGTGTTGGTACTTTTACTAATAAGGGACATTACCCAAGTATAACACACTGATTGTAATCACATTTATACAGGATATAGTTTGTTGAAAAACATTTGAGACGTATCTTTTTTCCTTTGCAATGATCCTTATCTAGGAGGTGAAAATAGGTCTCATTGTTAGGGGTGGAAATCCTATTTTTGCCAATTTCTCGGGAACTAGAAGGTCTAGGACAATGATTTTTTTTTAATTTATATGTTTTCGATCAAGGAATGTAGTCGTATAAAAAAGTTTCAAAAAATCTTATTTGTTCAATCAACATTTAAAAAATTCACGTTCTCTACGCAATATTTTTTATTAATTGTTTATCGATATTTATGTAACTTTGTGTACGTAATCTATGGACCAAAAATAGGGGATACGTATTTTTTGAATTTCTGTGTTTTTGTCATTTAACAATAATTATTAAATATATAATATGAATTGTTAAAATATTGGTTAGACAAATAATTTTTTCTGAAATCTTTTTATATGAATACATTCCTCTATCGAAAACGCACAGATTAAAACAAAATCGTTGTCCCAGATCCTCAAAAATAGAGTTTTCACCCCCAACTTCGAAGGATATCTTCCCTCCCTTAACTCTTTGAGGCACACGATTTTAAAGAAAATAAAAACCCAAGTCGCACAGAATTTTTTTTAATATCAATATAGCTTCAACTTTTCGAGGAGGGTTAAAATAATATATCCCATTATGCATGAAAAGCTAAGGAAAAGGTGGGACAGTTTTTAACCCATCTAACCTCAAAGAGTTAACATGACTATCAGCAGCTAAAAAAAATACAACTATTGAGAAAACGGTTGTTAATACGAGATTAAATGTCATTAAACGTAGCCTAAAATAGTGGCATACCTCGAGAAATAAGCCAGCCGTTGATTATGCAACGGGTATTATGCTAGTTGCGAAATATTTATTAGAACTACAATCCTGTATTCAGATTCATTGATCCGTACCAACAAAAGAGGGAATCTTTTGTTCGTCGATACGTCGAATACGTTACAGGTGGATTTTTTCAGTGAAATCATTCGATACAGCCGACACTCTATGACATTTAAATACCGTATGGATCAGTGAGGTTCCAATGGCTTCCAATGGCTATCATCGTCGCGTAACGAGCGCACAGCACTGTGTCGGATTCGACTTCAACTTGATAAATCCAATTGTACGCGATGGATAAGCTGAAAGGTACACGAGAGCCGTGACCAAAGGATCGGCTCAAAATTCTGACAACGATATGACTGTTACACGTTTCACGGAAGATATCTAATCCCACCGTTACAGACAGGTAGGCAAACTACGTATATATAATCTATTTCCTTGGGCGAATTCCTTAATTATCAAGAGAATAGACTCCTTTTTCCAGAATTGCAAGGGTGCGGGATTCACGTTCTCATTTCTCGATAATACGAAAAATTTAAATAAATAAAAATTTCTAATGTACCACGTTTTTAAGACGGACTAAAAAGTATAAAATACTTTTTCCTACAGATAGTCCTGAAAATTTGTGATTGTGAATTTTAAAAAGCTATGAAAATACTTGTAAGATTTAACCCTTTGCACTCGGGGCTATTTTAACTGGAAAATTAAACATTTCTTCCGATCTAGAATATTTCCATTCTCTATGATTTTTTAAATTTTATGGATATGAAATTGGTATAATACCTCATACAATACCTAAATGTTTAGTAATTGATTAGATACCGATATATCTAAAAATGTAAACAATATTTTGAATAATGGTGCCTCAGAGGAGACAATCGAGTGCAAAGGGTTAAAACGGAAAACGTGGGGCGCAAGACTTAAGTGAACTATTCATGCATCAATTATCTATTGCACGCGCCCCACGTTTTTCGTTTTAAATCTTACAAGTATTTTCATAGCTATTAAACATTCACAATCACAAACAGGACTATCTGTATGGGGCTAGGAAAAAGTATTTTATACTTTTTCGTCCGTCTTAAAAACGTGGTATATTAGAAATTTTTATGTATTTAAATATTTTTTGTGTCTGTCTGTATCTCTCTCTCTGTATGTCTGTGAATACGACACCTCGAGACGAAGAGTATCGACACGTTACTTTCTGATTATTGAGATTATTAACCCTCCTACGGCGGATGCTGGGTCACCGCTGACCCAGTCTGCTTGATATGACGTGAAACTTGAGACAGTGTCTCCCCACCACTTTGGGACTTCAAATGTGATCATTGTCCGTACTTTATATGTAACAATCATGCAACAGTGAAAAAGAAAACATGTAGCAACTTTCCGAAAATCAATAGAAGTTATCTGTTTGCACTATAAATATGTGTTTTAATAATTAATTATATGTAGTTATCTGTAGTTTCTTGTTGTAAGAAATTAATAACCGCAAAGTAGTTCTGTCTCTCTTTAACTTTGATAGAAACTTTGCTGCGCTAGCTTTGGCAACTCTGACGTGTTTATAGGAACGTCCATTCAAAATTTGGACATCTCGTGTACGCAACAGTTTCGTGGCTGCATCCGTAAAGCCAATAGGAAGCCTACGCGTAAAGTGGGTGCTCACTTGTGGGATTAACGACCGAAATAAATGGGAAGTGTCACTCAAACGTCTGAACATAATTACACAGGTACATCTATCCGCTACTCGCCACTCCGTTCTATTCTAATCTGGTTATCTGGTAATCGACCGACTAAACTCGTCCGTTTCGTCTTCTTCGTCGTTCTCGTATAACGCTCTATCCTCTTTCTCCGGATCATTATCATTTTCAACACTGTTTCACATCATTCTAACACAAGCAGCGTATATCTGTTCGTATCAAATTGGTCAAATTGACAAGTTTACAAAAACGTGGTAAAAAGTTATTAGGTCGTTCGGAAAGTCATTTCGTTTTCTCAAGGGAAATTGAAAGGCAACTTGAGTCGGTAGACTCGTTTCCAGGATT
>CM052269.1:2397130-2411118 GCA_028455795.1 Lasioglossum marginatum
TATCGAGAAATGAGAACGCGAATCCCGCATCCTTGCAATCCTGGAAAAAGGATTCTACTCTCTTAAAGATCCCATGCTCGTAGAATTTCTGTTTTTTATTAGCACTTTTTTATTGCACCGCGTAAAGAATGTTGCAAAGAGCGAAAATATGCTCATCCGATGGTACATCCTTTGCGTAAACAGCGGTGGCCCCACCAGCGTCATTTCATAAACCAGTGCTTCTAAATGATTATAAAAAATCGGGTCGTTTGGTAGAATTATAAAAAAGTTATTCCGTTTTAAAGGCCGTTCGAATACTTTCATGGCTCACTGCATCTACACACGTAAAATCCGCAAGCTAATTATCTCGATAAATAAGCATGCGAAGATGGTACGAGTAAATGGTGAAAGTGCGCTTTCGAGTTTCATCTTCGGAGAAGAGGTGAAATTCGATCGGTGCACGGGCCAGGCGAAATTCTCGATATCGATTAAACGCGGTGACATCGAGGTTTAATCTTCTGTGCTCGACTTCGGATCCTCCGCCGTAGCTCGTAGCTGGTTCCCTGTGCTCGTCGCGTCGCGTCGCGTCGGTTTTCCAGCGTGAACCTTCGACGAAAAACTTTCTACCGGACGCGGACGTTTCGAACGACAAGGGATACACGACGACGGAACTTTTGTTGAATGGGCCGCGCACACACGCCGGCGCTCCGGGCTCATCGATTCCTCGCCAATTACCCACGGATCGTTGATTAATTGCACACTCGGTCGAGTACACGTATTTAGTGTCGGTAGTGAGATCGGCCGTCCTTGGCCGGTGAGTCTTCAGGGTTCTTCTCTCGTAAAGTTCGGGTGTCGTGTGACCATTCACGTGTGCCGAAACCAACGGAGTGCTAGGTCCGTGGCTTTTTAACTTAACAGGGTCCGTTTAAGGAAAAAAACGGGATGTCGCGGACGGAGCACCGATAGTCTTTGAGCGCAAGGGAGCTCCGACGACAGGATGGACCGGGTCGGGCCGGGCCGGGCCGACCAGTTTCTTCTGAACGCCACCAAACGCAATGAAAAAATTTAGGAAAGCTGTTGAGATGTTTTATTATTAGGTTGTTGCATATATAAAGTATCCGATTTTAGAAGGCAAATGTTATGAAGCGTTTTGATCAACAAATACTATTGCAGCCTGCAGGTTCATTGTATACACCATTTTATGGTACGAAGCTGATCTTTGATGTCTCATCTTCATTTTGTATTTAGGTGTCCAGTTTGACTTTTATGCTGAGTTTATCTCAAACAAATTTTACCTATGCATCTACTTCCAGTAAGTATGTATTAATAGATACTCCTGTGCAAAATTCATTGTGACACCGAGTGACTTCCATTTTGTAAGCATATCTTTGCGACATTTTGCGTACACCATGACGATTCTAGAGTTCAAAGCATGCTTCAGAAAGCATGCAATGCCGAATTATATCGTTTACCGTGTGTTGTCGTATCGATTTACAAAGTTATGTAGGGAGATTGCAAATATTTTTAAAATTATTGTAACATTTTAAAACCGTAAGATTACGGCAGAATATTATCCTTTGCGTAATTGTATTTGTTGCGTGAAATGAATCGGAAAGAATTCATTTCTACCCCTGATAGAGAAGTTTCCCCCAAAATGTCAAGACATGAATCACCTCGTGTCTACACTGATCTCGACTCGGGTATATCGGTGTAAACCACTACTAATGACGATGGAGTACGGTAAATGCAACCAAATCCCCCCGAGGCTGTCGCGTCTATAGAGAATTTACTGTAATACATGACCCCTTGCCTTCCTTGGAAAATGAAAAAATTAAAGAAATAAACAAATTCTAAGTCTGCGCATAATAAATATTTTAGTAGGCCAACCATTGCGCGACAGTAACAAATTGGAATATGATAATTAACGTTTTTAATTAATGTTTTTAGATGTATTAGCGTTCCTAACGTCTATAAGTCGTACGATATTTAAATATTGGTAAACATTGGTTGGGCCAGTGTATTCTTGTTAATTAACCAACTATAAAAATTGTAGGCCAAACGTTGGACATTCGTTGGCAAATTGTTAAAAAATTTCGTCGTAGACCATTTGTTGGGGATTTGTAGACAAAACACCACCAACCGTATCCGAACCGACTCCCAACCGTCAGCCACCGTTGGCCAACCATAAATGCTACTAGGGAAATGATCGAGTAAATCTCATTACTCGCATAAGACGATACACACCGGTCACGGCCAGTGTTTGGTATTTTCATAAAGAAGTGTATTTTACAGCACAAAAGGAAAAAAAGAAAGAAGTAGGTAAAAATAGAGAATTTCCATCCTGACCGACGTGCGAGGGTTAAATCTATTGTTGCGAAATAAATATGTATTTAAAGGTTCTTCTAATTCCGGTTTCAGTGTTTGATCAACCTGTTTTTAAGTTACAAAAGAGTCAAGGGATATTCGCTCTCCGTTTGCTTCGGTCTCTGTAAAAGTTCAAGCTCGAAAAATACCTACGAATGTTCTCCGCATACGATTCGTCGATCGGCACCGCAGAGCACGCTCGGAACACTGCACGATTCAACGAAGAAGAACTGAAAAAAAGCGAACGCAGCGATTTAGAATAATGCTCGCGAAGCGATTCGGTTGGTGTGCCCCGGCTCTTCGCATTCGCAATTTTATCGGGCTGCTTTAATTTCTCCGGTGCTTAATAAACAGGAAACGTCGGCGTACGAAACGCACGAGGCAAACAATTATGAATATTCAATATCATTAACGAGCAAAAGGAACAAGGGGGCGGGACGGGGGGAAGGAAGGGGTGGATGAAAAAGAAGCTGTTCATTATACACGGTAATTAATATTAAATCGACTATTCATCACGGCGACTGGTTCTCGATGAATAATGCGGAAACGAAGGGTGACGATTGCCGAGAAAAATCGAGCTACGCACGACTGTCGCCTCGCCTCGGGCGCAAAAATAATTAGCGAACGGAGACGCGTTCATTTTTTTATCGAGCCCGTGAATCTCGCGGAACGGGACGAACAATCGGTAATAGGTATTTGTATCGGAAACGCGTTCCCGCGCGCGCATACGCGGGTGAGACAGAGCAGTCTCCCGTGATCTATTACAGCTGTATCCACATTCCGTCGCTATCGTTAATAATGTTTTATCCTGTTCTCTCTCTCCCTTTTTTTCTGGTCGGTAAACGTGAACACTCTCGAATTAGCGCTTCGACAGCCGCTTCAAACGAGGATTAAACGCGAAGGTAATTGGAACATAATTAGAGCCATCTGCTTTCTGTGCAGGCCTGCAAAGGATGTCAACTTCGCGGAGCTACGATGTCGCCACGGACGAAGAAGTTCGGACAATTATTTTCACGCGTGTCCCTGTTCTTCTTCTTAACACTCCCGAGTTACGTAATGATAGATATTCAAAGTTAAAGAGGCTCGAACAACGGCAATTTAAGGACGCTTTCGAAAGACGATGAAATGTTTGGCTCGGTGACAGTTCACCATCGGATAACGGACGATTTTTCTTATAATTGGCAATGCTTCGGACCATTTACAGGTCTAATTAATAATTTTTAAAAGTTTATTTTTAATGATATCTCGTGTAGACACATTAGTCTTTCCGATATCCTCAATGAAACAGCTATTCAATTAGTTTAATTGCCACAGATTGAGTACTTAAATGACAATTTGGATGTTCCCGGTGAAAAATGACCCCGGCACAGCACACGGTGGGTTAATGGATTGCTCTTGGAGAGGGGTTGTTGAGAAAATAAAGACACAGATTTTGCTTCAAGATACGTTTATTCTTTAAAACCGCCTGTTCAAGGAATTACGTGTTCGTTCGGTTTGCTGCGAAGCGTTATTTCGTGCGACCGTGGCGCAACGTCGACGGAACTTGCTCGTGGTGTCGTACAAAGATCGGAAAAGTGTATCGACTTACAACTTTAACGTTATAATGTCTGCGACATTCTTGCGGTGGATCGTGTACTCCATTTTCCGTTCCCCTGGGTGCACGTGACTGCAACACACCTTGTTTATACGTTCGTCTTCACTTGCCAAACAATCCCGAAGCGGAAAAGAGGCGAGCGAGCGCAGCGCACAGTCTCGGGAACATGGCGGATCGAGTCCGACGCGTAGACCGAAACTACAGTACAAACGGTGTTCCGTAAACAAATTAGCTAAGCAAACAACGAAGCAACCATTCAGCTATGGTACAACGCGTGCAACGCACACAGTGTATTAACATGCGCGCGCGATGTCTGCCGTCGAATATTTTTTCCACCCTCGCGTCTTCGACCCTCGACCATAGTTGCTCCGTACTCACGGGTTGTACACTCATGCCAGTCTTAAGGCACGTGTCCTCTGAGAATCGAACTATCGCCAGTTGCTGTCGAAAGCATTTTCTTTGGAAATAGACACTGCGTTTGATGTTGTTCAACTATCATTGTGGACGCACAATGTGCGAATATACTCGAGAGAAACTCTCAAATGGACACGTACCTTTGCTTCGCAACTCTGATGGACGCATACCGTCAAAGCGAACAAGGAAAAAACTGTCTGTACAGAACAATGGCAATAAGGCGTGGAACGGTTGTTTCAAAGACAAAATACATAGATAAGGCTGACAAGACGGAAAGAAAGAGGGATCGACAGACGAAGGGTTGGAAGAGAACGAAGAGGGAAATAAAGATGCAAAGTGCGACACACGTTCGTACATACGAAATTCTTCCAGTGCACTCTCGAGGCGCACACGCGCGCGGTCGTGCGCGTTCTCGCGCACATACACGTACACGCGGCCGCACGCGCACGCACACGCACGCACACGTACGCGCACGCAGACGCGCGTAGACACGTGAACCGAACGCACAATCACACACGCATACGTACGGATCTCGCACAATCACACGCGCATACATACGGATCGTCGACTTACCTCTTGGCGCAGAAATTCGAGCGGCCAGCCGAACGAAGGCAGAGAAAAGAGGCAGGCGGATGACGACGACGGCCGCGACGGCGTTGCGTGCGAGAGTGGAGTCGCGACGCCGGGCGTCGGCGTGCGTCGCGGGCGTCGTACGGGCACCGCGCCGCGAAAACAATGGCGTCCCGTGGCGCGGTCCAACGGCAAAGGGTGCCGCCTCCGCGAGGCTCCGCCCATCGGGACCGTTCCGGCCTGGCCGCAAAGCGTTCCGTCGAGGCGCGAACGCCGCTTTTACAGTTACGCCGGTGCGCGCTGTCGCTGTCGTTCCTGCACGCAGCCCCCACTCCCGGTCGGCGTTCGATGGAGAACACGACGGAGGGAATCCGACCACACCGGCCGTGGTGCCGTGGTGCCGTGGCTCCACCCAGATACACGCTTAACACGGAAGTCTCTGGGTAACTGAGCGAGGGGGAGGGGGACTGGGATAGGGGGGATGCAGCCCGTCACTCTCGAAGCCAGCTCGTCGTCCGACGAATTTGCCCGGAGGGGCTACACGGGTGCCTTCGTCGGGCTAGCTGGGCCGTGCGACAGAAAGGGATAGCTTAGCGAGAGCAGTCATAGGCGGATAGAGAGACGGAGAAAGGGGGAGAGGGAGAGAGAAAGAGAGAGGCCGGCCCGATAGAGGGAGATCGTATACAAGGGACGGTAGTAAGGGGTGGGGGTGACGAAATCGTGCGGCAGGGATCTTCGCATGAAGGAAGGCAGACTCTGGTGGTCAATCGGGCGCCGCGCACCGCAGCAGTGACGCGTCACTGCACCCCTGTTTTCGAGTTGCACGTGTTTCTTTCCTCTTGACCGACGCTCTCTCACGTTCGATTCCTCCTTCTCTCGTTCCTTGGTCAGCTCGACGCGATTACCACCGCCGTACATCGAATAAACGCGACGCCCGACCCGGAAAACACACACCGTTTCCCCCCGTTGTTCGTTGATGGCAAGAAGGTGTCGTTTCGCTACCGCGACACCTTCGTTCATTCACGTTCCGCGGGCACCAACGGCACCGTCAGTCCACCGGAGGGCTTGTACGACCGCAAACACGCCGCCGCTTGTGCCCGATATCCGGCCGGCCCTCCTCTGGATCCCCGTAGATCAGAACCGGCGACGCTCCAGTGTGAATTCCGTGACGAGCACGCGCCGCTCACGTTAAACTGTGCATTCTCAGTGATCAGTGAGACCCGTTCGCCGAAGATACGCGGTTCGCCCGTCTTGTCTGCACGAGCGGCAAGCAACCGGCTATAGTCGAGAGAGGATCGTTAACCAGCAACCGCTTGGCCGCGCTGCGCTTCAAAAGTGCTGTGAACGTCGCGCGGAAGACACGTAGCTGCGGATTGTGCTTTTAGCTGGTGATTGGACCCGGCCTGACCACGGCCATTCTCGACACGGTACGTTTTTTTCTCAATCTACAATCGGACCGAAAACTTGCCAAGTGGATACACGAGTCTCTATGCAGCGAGTTTTGATAGTCATGTCCGAGGGACGAAGGACCGGTGCGAATATCTCGTAAGAGGTGCAACAGTGATTCGAATTTCCACTCCTTTTCGCGCCCATTGGTTAAGAGCGTTGTATAGTATACTATGTTGGATACGAGTCACACGATTGGAACAGCTATCCGAAAGAATTACGATGTTTGAAACGCGTATGTCATTGCTTGCTTATTCACGCGTGGACTGCGCGCACAAATATAAATTAACGAAGGTGTAGTACAGGAAGTTTGCAAAGCATTCGCGATTCCGTCGCGCGCGGCAACAGTTCACCGTTTTCGCATTATTAAATCCACATAAAAAGAACGAGTTCGGAAGTGTTCTTTTCAGTGTTATTACGTTGTTGTACATACATACAGTATTGCGGATATGAAATCATTCGCCACAAGCAACGAATTTCGCTAAAATACGGTGCATTGAAAATCACCGTCGGGTCGGTTGGGAGCTCGAGTATACATAGAGATATATTCGCATTATAAGGTCGAAAGTACTTATTTCTTTTACACGCTGTCAACTTTATTGTAGATTTTTAACAGTTCACAAATTTCTATTGCTTATAACACTTTTGTGCGCTTCGTCTTTGTATTCGAATACTTGCACACTTTTTACCAAAATTCAGTGAGGCGCTTCTGAAATTATTAATAAAAATTAACAAAATTCGTTGTACAAAGAGTATTGAAAGGGTTAACACTTTTGGAAAAGTCAATTCTTCGAGTAAAATGATTTCATGTAAAGTGTGCTCGCTGTTGTGTCAATTTCCTCATTTTCATTGAATCCAATCATTCTCTTTTTTCCGTTGCGATTCAGAGTGCCGTCGGCCGCGGGAAACTGTAATGAACCCGGCTAGACGTAATAAGTGGAAAGCCCGGGGTAGCTCGACGCTTAGTGACAAATTGCTGCTGCCACAATGGCGCTGTTGACGCTCCAATATCTCATTGTGATCGCAAAAAAAACGCTGTCAACCGAAAGTGAATTGCATCCGATTTATTTCGCGGTAGGGTGCGATTAAATAACGCCGGCCCTTTATTGTTTGCCAATAAAATCCACCGAACACTCTAAACATTGCACCTTTTGTATGTAACACGAGAACATTATTTATATGAAATTAGTCGAACTATAACGCATATTGTTCGAAAACAATTTTTTCTACGCGTTCAGTCGCACTGGACGCAGGCGATATTTCTTCTCGACAATTGCAATCTGGGAAATGAAACGGAGAATTAGAACGTTATAACTTTTTGTTAAAATTGTAAACGAAATTTCCTTTCGTCCCCTCCGTTTCTGCTGAAACGTGAAAATCGGCTGGTTCCGTTCTGGAAAATCTGCTGGGGCCTCTACATTCTCCGTCCGTTTCGCGCTGATTGGGCTTCCGTCGGCGATATTTTCATCTCATTATACTTTCAACATTTCGGAACGGAGGCTGAGCGAGTATATTTCGACCGAATGAAACAAATTTCTCCTTTATGAATAATTTATACGCACCGTCGGCGTCCGCCGAATTAGGGATCGCGGGAGCGTAGTCAAGGTACGGCGCGGGTCACGTCCGCGAACACCTGTCCGCCTTTATTATTTTTACGCGGACAGAGGGGAAAAAGAAACATCGCGCTCATTGAAAGTGATACAATCTCGGAAAATAACAGATGTCCCCTCGGTGCTCGAGTGCTCGGCAAAGAAAGCCTCCGCGAGTACCTCGGGAGATTTCACGGTAAGCCCTTTGTTGTACTTGAAACGCTCGAGGGCGACGAGACGACCGGCGGCAGCGGCGGCGCTCGTAGAGAAAATTCACCGATTCGAATTATTTACTAATTCCGTGCACCTTTCCCGTCGTTCTTTCCACTGAATTACGACGACGAGAACGGAAATTAATCCGCCGGCCGGGCCGCGGGCACGCGAGTGCCCGCCCGATCAAAAAATCGCGCGTTCAGCTTGTGGCTATACGCTAAACACGCCGAGATCGAGATACGAGATCCTTACACGCGTGCCAAGTGTTACGTTCTTGTAGTTGGATGCGTAGAATTAACTACCGACGTAGATATTGTTTTGTCTAGCTAGTCGTAGCAGAATCAAGATCGTATCTCGACGCCTGTCGGCACACCAAATCTTCAAGGCTCGATCTTCGTTACCCTTCTTCGACACAATGCTTGAGAATAATGGTACAAATGCCATTATTCCAGCATAAAAAATCACACCCCTTCATCTCTGTTTCCTAGTGGTTTAATGCAACTATTCAACAATAAACTCATTGCGGCAACTTTTCATTCGTCATAGTGTCTTCTCGCTCCAAGCAGAATTTATATCATCCGAAAGTACGTTGAAATGAATTCAGAATCATCTGAAATTGTGTTAGAATTTATTTTCCTGATTATTATATTCTGCTTTTCTCCGCCACAAGTTGATGAATCTATCTGTTGATTTATAAAACGACCTGTTCAGAGTTGTTCTTGTGAGTCGAAGCCCGTGCGAATTGAGAAGTCAGCGTTCATCGTTAATGTCATTTCAACTCATTCCAGAGTTGGTCATTATTCGAATGAATTTTTATTCAAATAACTTTATTCGTTGTTCGACTTAATAACTTTTGCCCAACTTTGCTGTATTCGCACGACAAAGCATTGCAGCGAGCTAAGATTGCACGGAAAATTCGAAAAATTGCTCCTGCAGGTGTACATATAGTAAAGTGAATTTTTTAGAGTTGAATATTTTATATTTTATTTGTTGTCCTAGGAAACAAAACAGTTTTTGGTGACGAAAGTATCTGATAGTTGCTATACAGTACGGATGCTAAGTGCGGCGACAAATAGCAGACAAATTGGTAATGATTCAGCTATGTTGCCGAGACATCTCCTAAAGGTTACTCCTCCTTTTCAACGAAATTCTTCGAAAAGATCTGACGTTCTTTGTTGCGCAGATGGGGGTCGTACGCTTTCGTCAAGAGCGGCGCGCAGCTCGTTCTTCCGTCTACCTTTGGAATCTGCATTCGCCAGTCTTTAAATAGTGAGATAGCAATTTAGTCTTTATTTACCGTGGCACGTCGACCGGAAATCGTCAGGCATTAGGTTAATGTACAAAAATCTCGGCGTCTTTAATGATCCCCCTTCGGCAGGTTCTTTGCGCGGCCGTCATTAACGAGGCCGCGGATCACAAGATTTCTCGTGGAAGCGCTTTTGTCGAAAGTAAAAGTGTTCCCGCGTACCCGCGTAATTGCAAATCGACCGTCGAGAATGTCGTTACACTGTCTGCCGTTGCTTTGAGACCGCCTCTCTTTTTCCTTTTTCAAAGCTACCCCCTTTTCGGCCGTCGACGAAATCTCGCCGCTACGTAATTTTTCGTGCAGAACGCCATCGGAACGCGATATTAAGTAATTTAATGCGTGGCAGCCTCTTCTAACCTTGCCACAGACGACAAAGGAGCCGTGTAATTAGTGAACTTCTCGCGGGTTCGTTTAATATCTACGGGGAAGTTTGAACTTCCCGCCCGTTTCGCTCCGACGGTCGCTATTGCTCGCGAAATAGTACATTTTATTCGATTTCAATAAACTCCAGCCGCGCATTAAATCTTATAATATACATACATTTATCCTCCTTTCACAGAATTGAACATCACCTACACGAAATTCTCACTCAAAATCGCAAACTATGGGAACAGTGATTCCGCTCTTTGTGCAGACATATTTGACTGAAATCGAGAAAGCTGACGGAGAGAAAACGTGAAGTTTCCTATCCAATACGGCCACCCCGATCGCAAGTTTGCCTCGTCGAAACGTCTTTATTTGTAATCTATTATCTTTCCATTGATCCGTTCACGGCGCGACGAGCAGGTAAATAATCGGAAAATAATACACTCGACGGGGAACGTCCGCGTTCCGTCACATTCCTCCGTTACCTTAATAAGCGTATCTATTAGAGCCGCATTACGTTAAGCGATCGTACTTTTCTCTCCGGTATACAAAGCGGTCGCGCCGGGATAGTAGACTATAATCAGTCGACGATGTAACACAGCTTGCATATTTTGATCGAGTCGGATCGTTTATGGGGTTCTCTCTCTCTCTCTCCCTCCTTCTCTCTCCCTTATTCTTCCATCTCGGCTCCCGTGTTCGCGACGTTCCCCACGACCAGGATGAAAGGAGCTAATGATCTACGAACCGGGCCGAATGATAATTAACACTGGTCGTAACTGCGGCGTGATTAACTATGACGAACGAAAGCGACGGTGGAATGCGCGTAGGTGTACCGGCGCTGCTGTTGTAAACCCGCCTTCAGAGGTATCTCGATCGCCAAAGCGGGTATTACTGTCGATGTAAACACCAATCTGACCGCAAGAATCCCGGCCACGGGAGTTTAAATTACACGGCTGTTCGGGAAAGCTTCTTGCCCAGAGCGGAACGAACGATTTTGCGACGATCGATTCTCGAGCTTGCGCTTTTAGAAATCATTTTGGAGATGGGATCGTTTCGAAACAAATAATAGCAATGACTTCCATGTTTTCTTTCCTTGCCCAATTAGATCTCTATATTTTTTGTTCTACATTTTATTCTGAATGTCCGCTTTATAGCTGCCCACGCGTTTTCTATTGTATTTCACATTTGGAGACTTAAGGGGTTACGCTACCCTGAGGAGGCCGAAATGTCATCAAAGTTTACGAATTTCTTTCTACGAAACTGTCAATGTGGCAATTATTTTATTATTATATATGGTTAGGGCATACATTAAAGGATATATTGTGTAAATTTCATAAAAAAATATTTAAAAATGGCCGAGTTATCCGTTGTCTTGCAGTAACGGATTGTGACGCCCAGGATTATCAGAAACTAAAAAACTCATGATTTTCTTGTTCATTGATAAACTGTCTATCGTGTAGCATAGGGATTTTCAGAAAAAACAATTTTTGTACAAATGAGAGGAAATTGAAGTTGAACATCTCATTTCTACCAAAAAATTCAAACTTTAACGATTATTATAAACAATTGGGATATCGTATCGAAAAAATTCTATGCTGCACGATAGATTATGTTATTAGAATTATGTGTATCAAATTTGATGTAAATCGGACGTATAGTTTCCGAGGTATTTGTTACACCAGTTGTAAAAATGTAGTTTCGAGAGAAACGCAAAAGAAGGAAAAGTGCGACTGGGAAACGCAACTTACCTGCTCGGAAACGGCGACTGCCGCATGAACTTCTAAGCACTGTAACTTCGCTATTTTTGTAGCTGTGGTGTTGCATCTACCATGGCTTAAATTATTTCCTGAACTCTAAATTAAAGGAAAATTTAAAAAAATCGATTTTTTCTAAATTTCAGGGTGGCGTAACCCCTTAAATGACTGGTCTAAAGTGCTGTTTTCTGTTTTCCACTTCTTGCACACGTAACCGGTGTGTTTTCGATTATTCATACTGGAAGCACCGAATATTTAACCCTTTCCTTTAACTTGAAAATTTAAACATTTGTGTAGTAATTGATTAAATACAATATTGCGAATAATGGTATAGCAATTTTTAGTGGTGACTGTGAGTCACCCCTCAACTGCTAAGGGTTAATGTATAGATATTGCTCCACTCGAACAGCTTTTTAGAGTTAATGTAGAATACGTGCTTGTGTGATTGATCAACTACATAAAATACATAGAATTACTGACTGTGTTCAAGGCTTGATTTACTCTGTATTGGATTAAACGAAAGTTAACTAGACGGTTTATGAAAGGGGGCGGCGATCGAAAGAGAGAACGTTGAAAGTATATTGCGGCAAGAGTTTGCAGGAGAACTCGGAAAACTGTATTTCGCCGGGAACCCTAATTATTTTACAAGTGTTCGCAACTGTTTACCGGAGTTTCTGACCGAATTTAACGTTGACCCTCTGTCCACCCTCGTGTACAGTGTATACCACGTATAGTCAGGACCGCGAGATTCAAGAGTAATGTGTCTCTACTTGCACAGGTCGGCGGACGTGCAAGCACGTAGGGCAAGTTAGCAAATTAGCCTTCGCCTATTTTCCGAGCGTAACGTGGATTTAACATTTAATTATTCGCGTATCAAATGCTAATAAAAGGAATCGCTAAAACGCGCGCGCGGCCAACGAAGAGTTGTTATTGCTCCTTTTTATTGTGGGGCGGGGATTTTTTTCGCGAATTCACGATCGCATACGAGCGCGTCGAGATGTCGTGTTTTGTCGACGATAAATTCGTATGGAGACGTGATCAGACACGGCGCTACGCGAAAAAAAAAGAAAGGAAGAAAAATGACCAGAAATATACCGGCTGCACCGGGGATGTTTATTATTCGCCGTGGCGTTATTTATTTTCTGGGCGCACCTCGAACATTTGCTTTTGGCGAACCAGTTTCGACGGTGCCAATATTTGCCCCGTTTCGCGCACGATAATCCCCTGAATTATGTTCTTTGAAGCGGCGACCGTTTGTACGCGTGAAAGGGCGCGTGAAAGAGCGTGCAGAAGTACGCGGGGATCAATCGAGTTTTCATGATTTACACATTGGCTTATGAAAGCGCTCGCAACAATATCGAAGTTATTCCGACCGGGGCCGGTTTCGACGTTTCACGCGGAAACATTGATCAGCCTTTACGCGGATCCCAGGCCGACGGCTCGCGAAATTTAACCTTCTATTCCCTTCCAGCGGCGTTTCAAACGCGCGTTTAACGCATCGCGATTATGAATCCGACAGATTTATTGGACGGCCTGCTCGTAACAGTTCCTGTACACTCTGCCAGTTTTTTTATTTTATGCACGCCGAGGATTTATGGAAGTTGCGCGCGGTCCTTGCGCTCAATCTCGACGCGACGTTTTAGAACAGATGAGAGAGGAAGATTGTTTAACGGATTTCAAGATTTTCCGTCGAGTTCCACAGACTCTATCACTGCTCCAATCTATCTCTTTTCGTAAGATATTCGACTTCGGATGTGAAAGGAAGAAATCGATTTGTATCGGAAGATATTAGGTTGTTGCATATGAAATGTCCGATTTTAGAATGTAAATGTTGCAATGCGTTTGACAGGTTCACTTCACATTCACGTCACTTTGAGGTACGAAGCTTACGATCCTATTTTCAATTTTAATTTACACATATAAATTTCCTTTTAAATAGATACGATTTCAACGTCAATCAGTGCGATTGTCGCGGGCTCTTTTTGTATGTGTGGAAAAACAACATATTGACGATAGCATTATGTGATATTTGGTGAAAATGTGATGACTAATCAGTAGACTGCGGATTTCATGCATTTATAGCAACAAATGAGTGGGTGCAATTTAAAACGGTAGAAAGATTACAATAATTTAAGAGTGCTAATCTATTTTTCTCAGCTTGTTAAAATGATTAAAGGAAGAACAAACTATTTATGTGGCTCCAGTCATTTGCAATTGGTTCAAGCAATTTTTATTTTGCATAAAGACCCGCAGTCTATTAATCAACGCGTGCATTCGTTGATAGTAAAAAGAAGCACAAAATAAAGACGACAATCTGTGAGTGACCAAAAAATTCAATTTCCACCATAATACAATCAAGAAATGTATGATTCTTTGATCAATAAGAAATGGTT
>CM052269.1:2411618-2471910 GCA_028455795.1 Lasioglossum marginatum
TACCCCAAGAAATAAATTTGGTAAATAATTCCTCAGGGAAGCATCTTTACAATCTTAATAATCGCAAATTAAGAATATTAGAACCCGTTATTTTGACTGGTCCAGTAAACCTAGTGTTAAGTCAGTTTTATTTACGATTATAGAGGTTGTGGCAATGGGGCTGATGAAAGTAAACAAAATTTTCGAGTTATCGAGGTTCAACTGATTTCTTCAGTCCCTGGTCTGACGTTATGACGATTGCAAAGCAGCCCCGAGAATTCACCTGCTTAGAAAAAGTAAGCGGATGAGAAAGATATTCGCGTGTTAGGATATTTTTTGTCACGTTGTTTTCTCCTGCCGGCGCGGCGTAAGATTTACGTGTGAGCCCGTTCTATCGACCGCGTTCTGCTTGTCGTCGCCGGGAATAGAGATCAGTCTATCTATCTAATAGTTCGCTTATCGCGTGGAACGGTTTCAAAGGAATATGGCTGTTCTATCGAGCATCGCGGCGCGATCGCTTGAAATTGCTTTCCTCGGCGGACATCGCGTGTATCGTTGCGCGTTCAGGCTTTTCACCCTGTAAACAAGTTTCACTCGTAAAATCTATCTTAGGCGCATCTATAATTAAACCTAGTTACTCCACTACTATAAATAAAGAGAAAGAGTGAACAATTCAGATGAATCGCGATTCAAACTAACTTTCAACCTTTAAATAGTATATTGGGGTCTCCTATGACCCTAACAAACTTTCTTTACACTAACCTTCGCTACTGTAATGTACGATAATTGAAAATATATATATAATTGAAACATTTTTCTGTCAGAGCACCGAAAATGCCTGAAAAATTGCGATAACATTCCATGCCAACATGCTCAGAGTCTTCAGTATTGTCTACTTAATTTACTATACATAGAACATATCATAATATATAATAATTTACAGACGCAATTATTTCTTGAGGATGATCTAAATTAAGATCGAAACGTTGAAGTTAATGTGATAATTCGCAAAATTGCTTTTAAATAACAATTGATCGAACCAGTGCGCCGATAGCATTAATATATTTTTTATTAATGCATAATAAGAACTCTACGATCGATATAAGGAAATATTTACTATAGAACATTTGACATTTAAATCCCCAATTTGGAACGGAGTGCAATAGAGGGTTAAGTACGAGAAATGTACGAGACATAGGTTCTCCAGGGTATCAATAAGAAGATGAGTCATTTACATGGTGAAAATGGTGCTCATGAGATATTTAATCGCTTCTTCTGACTACAATTTTTAAAAAATCCAATTGATCTCATCGTTTTCAAAAATACTGAACATTTACAAAGTAATACACATTTGAAAAAAGTCGATATGAGAAAGTTGATTGTTTAGCAAATGAACAGCTAGTTCTTCGATTGGGGCCACTGTGCGTCGCACGGGATTTCTGTTATTCTGCCAGAGGGAAGAGGATTTTAAATTACGTGGCTTATGAAACCGATAGGTGACTGCTTATCTGTCGAATACTTTATCCGACGATCCGGTCCTCGCATCTCGACGACTTCGCTAATAGAAGGCCGTTACAATGCGGTCGAACGTCGGTCGCCTTTCCTATTGTCACTGCTTGTTAGCGTCAACTTCGGAAACCTGTGTATCGTGAAACCCGAGCCACGAGGATTTTTTTTTATCGATACAGTCGGGAACGATGTCTCGAATTTTCGGGATGAATTTCGAATTGACCGAAGGTTGGTCCAGGAACCTGGTTCCATGAATCGACTTAAACCTTGAGACTGGGTACAAAGTGCCGACGTGAACCTTGTGCGCTCGCTCTTCGAACTTTCTTTTCTACCATTTTTGAGTACAGGAATATTACGTGAAACTCTTCCTTTGCGGTTCATAATAGGAAAATAACTTTGAAGTAGAAACTCACTGCGCAATAAGAAATCTAGTTGTTGGCACTGTTGCTTTTCTGGTTGTTCAAATCTGGGGCAGAAATATGTTTCGAGGGAATTGGTGCTCTTTGACGTTTTGTATCAACAGTTGTAAATTGAACTACCGTAAACTGGGCTTCTTAAATGCCTTTATACTCGTGTTGCGATCTAACAGATGCAGTATTCAAATTAGCATTTCAAATTCCTTTCAGTTTCATGGCTGGATTGCGGATTTTATGCAATTATGCAAAAACGAAAATGAGTAGATGAAATAAATTAAAAAATTAAATTCGAAATATCGTTATATTATTTATAGCTTGCTGAAATTATTAATACATGAAATAAGTAGTGGCTATACCGCTTTTGTTCCTTGCGATCGATGTATAGATCCGCAGTCTATTCATGACAAATGCTTTTTTAATACGTCAAGTTTGGAGATCTGTTCAGGGACATTTACTAAAATTATTATTTATTTCACACTCGTTCTGTGCCGACAATCTTCTTAAGCTCAACTACGATAGCAAGTAGTTCCTATCTATTCTGCATTTAATCCAATTTTTAAGGCTTTATCGAAAACTTTCTACATATAACTTCCAGAAGAGTCAGGCTTAGAAGAAACCCTGTACAAAATCGTCTTATAACACCTTTGTGACGAGAGTTTAAGCTGATAACTTTACATTAAGAATCTAATATTCAACGTCAGTCGCTCCTTCATTAGAAATGCAATACTATGTTAGGTGCTTTTCCTCGGATTCTAATAAAATTTATTTTACATTGATATCGTATTTATGTAACGCAACGAAGGGCAATATTAGAATCGTTACTACTGAGCCACTCACCGTTAACTCCTTCCACTACTATTGCTTTCACAGTTACAGGACTAGAATTTTGTCGTTTTTAATTTTCGAAAATAAAAAGAATTTTTCAAAAGACTTGTTTCTATACAGGGTTTCCCAAAAATGCTGTACTTCTTTGAAAGGAATTCCTAAAGTCTTTTGAAGCAACTTTTTCCTTTGTGAAATTGTTCTTCGCGGCTTTATTAAGGAGTTATTAATGAAAAACACTTTTTAGAAGTCGTATACATATGTATTTTTATTTTGTCAGGGGTACATATGTAGCCTTATAACTCTTCGTTGCTTAGGTGGCGTTAACCTCGCTAGGTTGGCGAAAAAGATATCCATTATTTTTACATTTATTTCAAGACTTTATTTAACATGGTTCGCATTGTCCGGTTTGGGTCTAATATGCACCGTTTTGATAATTTGTTGCCATTTTAAAGGTAACTTCATAATGCCTCTCTCGTAGAAGCCCTGGTCCCTATTGGCGAAAAACTCGACCAAGCGATCTTCACAATCTTCTCTTGATGCCAATTTCTTATCACTAAGGAAGTTTTGCAATAATAAAAAAAGATGGTAATCGCTTTGTGCCAGTTCCGGACTATAAGGTGGATGCATCAAAACTTCCCAACCAAGCTTCCGGAATTTCTGGCGAGACACTGTAGACGTGTGTGGCCTGGCGTTGTCCTGATGGAACACAACATCTTTCCTGTTGGCCAATTCTGGCCGCTTCTGGTCAATCGCTAGCTTCAAACGGTCCAATTGTTGAAAGTAGAGGTCCGAATTTAGTGTTTGGCCATATGGAAGCAGCTCATAGTAGATGATTCCTTTCCAGTCACACCAAATGCACAGCAAAACCTTCCTGGCCGTTAGTTCTGGTTTGGCCACGATCGTTTCCGCACAATATTGTCGTATGTGACCCATTTCTCATCCCCAACCACCATCGTTTAAGAAATGGGTCGATTTCGTTCCGTTTGGCCAAGGCGTCGCAGATGGAAATTCGATCCATCAGGTTTTTTGTGTCAATTCGTGTGGCACCCAAACATCGAGCTTCTTTTTGAATCCAGCTTTATGCAGATGGTTTAAAACTGTTTTGTGGTCGATCTTTAGCTCCTTGGCGATGCTACGACTGCTAACATGCCGGTCTACTTCGATCATTTCCATGATTTTACCGACATTTGCGACGACGGGCCTACCTGTGCGAGGTGCATCTTTAACATCGAAAATACCGGAACGGAATCGACGAAACCAATTCACAATTTCAGCCGCCTGGCTTGCATTTTCGCCTTTATCAAAGCAAAATTGTAAAATATACCAAATTTTCTCTTCGTTAACTTCCATCTTTTGCACCCTATAACTCACAACTGAATCGACCAATCACAAAACTGTAAAAGAATTTTTTGTAGTACGGAATGTCACTTTTCCAACGAGCACAAGTCTGAAGTTGTTTGACCAATACTTTGCGAGATATATATCACTTCAGCCATCTAGCAGAGAAATAATGGATTTCTTTTTCCCCAACCTAATACAATTTTCTATTGCTTTTTGCACAAGATTCTACGATAATTTTTGCACTTTCTGGAGTCAGTTAAAGTTAAAAGGCCAACATTTACTTCAATGTTGAATAACTCGAATAAAAAAAATCACACACTAATCAACAACCACATATTTTACGCAGGAAAGATAGCCCTTCCAAATGATGTTAACGCGATTTATCAAAAAAATTTGTTTAACACCGTGTGATGTTACAAAGTTGCACAAAATTTTTGTTAACCGTCAATGTTGTCTTTATCTCGCTATAACTGTGTAAAAAAACAACAGAGAAAAAATTTGAAACAGAGCATCTGAAACTACAGGTTTCACGCTTTCAAACCATTGTTTAACGATATCGATACAGCAATTTTGGTCGGAGTTATGATTATGTAAAGTTGTAGCAACTTTTCGGGTTCGCACAAGTGATCTCTTAATTTTTTTGAGGAGTGTACATTGGAAGTCGCAAAGGTATGTGTAATAGAAGATAGATCTCGCATTACCTACTAACACTTTGAATATCATTCTGTGTAATATTTAGGGCACCTCAGAGGGCACCGCTTTTTTGTATAGATTTTAGACCGCCCCGTGTTCGTAACCCTCCCCGTAATATTACCTTCTTCTACGTTGAAACGGTAGAGAAACGCATGTGACGGAAACTCGTAGTTGTCCTGTAACAAAAGCGGAAGTGCGCAGCCTTTCTAAACGCGTCTCAATTTACATCTTGTTACTTTCGCGTTAGTGTGTCTTGCCGGGATCATAGGTGGTGGGACGGCACGGCTCACGTCGCAGCCTTCGGCTAAATTTGTGACCTTCGCGACGAGTTATACGAGGGTCAAGCAAATACGTGTACGCTTATGGGCTTAGGTGGGGCTCGCGGTTACCCCCGGGGTTAGCCGGTAACCCGACACGCCTTTCCTTGGCTTCTGTCGGGCCAACAGCCCCTTCAGCCCCTTCTTCACTGGAGCCTCGACGTCGAAGGGTGGCGCCTTCTACCCCGCACACCCTCCACCGATTCGGCGGCAAACGCGATCCCCAGGCTACAACACAATCGGTGTATTCCTCCGGCTAGGGCTGGCTCCGGATGAGGTCGGCCGGTTTAATAAGTGAGCACCTTATACCGCCAATTTGTCTTTCCTTTATGCGCCGTTTTATTGCCGATCCGTATACATGTTCTTCTGGATCAAATTATCAGGTGTACAAATTCATTCTCGTCCTTTTTATAGAAATGTCTATTTATTCATAATCAAACAACATTTTTGTTCGATCTCAAGCAGAATACACTCCGGGACAAAAAGATAGCACATCTAATTTTTCTCATTTGATACAATAAACTGAAGGAAATGAATATTTATGAAGAAAATGAATATTTACTTCAACGGAATTCTAGGAAGGAAAAAAAATAAATATTGTGGTAGGCAAGCGGGACAAAGTGGTAGCACAAATAGCAGATTCACACTTCTCAGTTGTGTAGAAGTTACTGAAGAGCAAACATTCATTGCAAAACGTAATTGATAAAGTGTGTACTATCTTCCTCCGTGCTTATTTAATAAAAGAACATATGTAGTAAAGTATTAAGAAATACATACGATATTTAAGTTAAAGGAAAAACGATATATTCAATTATACAAATATCAAAAGTTATAAATTGAAGTCGAAAAGTTATTATAACCTTAAAATTATTAAAAAATCCTAAAAATTCGAGGAAAATACGAGTTTTGTGTGCCCGCGAAGTTTGATTGTCCATAAAAAGCGTGCAACATTGAGAATAGCATCAAATTCGCGGATGACTGCGAGACAAATCGCAGAAAGTGTTGGTGTACACACTAACGTAAATAATGTACGTCGTGTTTTACAAAAATGTTTACATTAACGTTTATAACATTAACATTTATAACAATTAACATTTAGTGCGAAGAAAATTGCAGAAGATATCTTGGTTAAAGAAGGAGCATAGCGTTCCGCTTATAATTTGCTGAGAAGCATATACATAATAAATATGAGAACAAACTGGCGAAGAGTCATATTTACTGCAATTTCTAAAGCCGTCACCAAATGGATATTGTGGTAAAATAGAAATCTAATTTATAAAAGGACGAATGTATTAGTGAACAATATATTGAAATGATAAATGAACAACTAAATACATATACTGTAGGAATATTTAAAAAAATCTTAACCATTTAAAACAGTGCATTTTGCACGAATAGGAGAATAATAGCCAAAACAATATTAAAAAATTGTGTAAATCTTTACCAAACCGAATGATTAAAGTCATTAGATGTAAACGAGGTCGAACAAAATATTGAGCATTGATCTTTATTGATTAGTTGTGTTATATTTCAAGTATCTCGTTAAGTGTGCTATCATTTTATCTCTCTATATGTATTTCGTTAATAATACTATTTCTTTAAATAAAACTGGATAGGTTAATGAAGCATCGTTCCATTTCATTCATATTCATATTTTAACAAGTGGAAATCCGGCGAATACGCCAGATATGTCAACATTTCCCAATTCAACGAATCAAGGGTATTTTTAGTCGTTTTAGGACAAATTATGTGTGTTCATAATTCCCTTTTCTTCCGACTTTCTAGTTCATTCAGATACACGCGCATAGTCGTCTTCGCTGCAGTAGTCACCGTCGCGCGTTGTCATGCTCCCAATGACGGAAAAGCGATATCGGTCTCCTCGCCGACACTTAAGTGTAGCTTAAAAAACGTGTTTCACGCTGTGATGTTTTGGTAGTGGTGCTACCAATACTGCCTTTGAGTACATTACATATTATATTACATACAGTGAGAGTAAAAAGTATTTGTACGCCCTTTAAAATAGAATAACTTTTTTATACTCAATTAGAAGCATTGGTTTACGAAATTATATGCAAAAAAGATTTTCCAAAAATTATACAAGGTTAGGGAAAATTTAAAATATATGTTTTGCAGATCTATAGTTAGTTACAGACATGCTGAAAATTTAATATAAGCAGTTAAAAATGGTGAAAATCGTAGTGTTACATGACTTTTGATCAGTTTCTGCTTAAAATCCACAGAATCGTACATCTTTCGATGCGTACGTTTTTGTACGTAACGTTCGTTTTTTCCTGCGTCAACCAATTTCGATAAAATTTTCAGTATGTGTATAGCTAACATAGATCTAGAAAACATATATTTTAAATTTTCATTAAGGGCCTAAATAAAAATATGTTTAAAAATGCCTGTTTTATTTTTGCGTCTAACCTTGTAAATTATAATTAGACTGCGGATCTTTATGCAAAATCAAAATTATCTGCGTCGATTTCAAGAAATAGGAACCAAATAGAATGTTCTTTCTTCCCTTAATAATTTCAATAGAGGAGAAATCATATATTGACATCTTCAATTTTTTGAATTTTCCTACAATCTTGAATTTCATCTACTCAATTTTCCTATAAATGCATAAAGATCCGCAGTCTAATAATAATTATTTGGAAAATCGTTTTTGTATATCATTTCGTAAACCAATGCTTCTAATTGATTATAAAAAATCAGGTCGTTTGGTACAATTATAAAGAACTTATTCTATTTTAAAAGGTGTACGAATACTTTTTACACTCACTGTACATACAAATGTATACATTACATATTGAGTGCATCTCCACGATTGAAAATCGAAACTGTCAGGGTTTAGTCACTTGTGTACTGAGTATTTTTGTACATTTAATTAAGGGGAGAAAGCCGCAGAGTAACCGATCGTTATCAAGCGATCGATAGTGATAGATCACGCTCCGGTATGAGCATTGAAGGAGTCGGAACAAATGCAAGATTCCAAAGCCCACAGTTTCCCAATTAGTAAGCCGATCAGAACCGCGGATAAGAGTTGCAGTTTGCGTTACTCTAAGCTCCGAAACCTAAGCCACCATCTGATAATCCCGCACAATTTCGGTCCGTTAAAATTGATTTCACCACCAGCACGCATCGAGGAGGGTCGTGTATGTTTATCCGAAGTTTGGCCAGATCGTATTACGTTCCACGCTCGATCATAATACAGGGTCTGGGGTATAGAAGAGCGTTCCCCTTTTTGAATGAGCTGAAGCTTGTGTGGAGCTGGAGTCAGAGCATGCTCGAGCATCGCGAAGAGTTGCGAGGAGGCTGACGATGGCCTCGCGGCACGAGCTCGCCCCCCTTTTCTTCCACGGGACTCTTTTCTCTCTCGCTAACCCCTCGCTATTCTATCCACCCCTCTCTCTGTCTCTGTCTGTCTGTCTCTCTCTCCCTCATTCCTGCACAAAAGCCCCGCAGCTATTCGAATCAAACGGCCGATTCACGGGAGCACTTTATTTCGTGCTAGACTACAAGATTTGTTAATGGTTATGGGCGCTTGTGTCGGTCGGCTCGCGTGCCAGCCGAAGTTGCAGAGATTACCTGCGCCCGGCTTTCAAGGGCCAATAAATGTCGAGGGTGCAGGATTATCCGCGACCGACCAATGGGATATCGTTCGTAATACATTTCGAGATTTTCCGTTCATAATTTATACCCCCAACGCAACCCTAGATTCTTTTTTGGCGATCTGCAGAAACAGATGATTCCGAGATGAAACCGAAGTAAACCAAGATGATCTGTAACCAAATGAAAGCACACTGGAAATGTTAAAGAAAATTCTTAGCCCTCAACCCTTTGCCGTACGATTTTCTCCACGGATTTAATTACACGGTCCAACAAATTTCAACTTCTTTTTGATGTCTCGATTCTCACTATGCGATTCTTATACAGTTTTTCGCGCTGATTCCGAATCTGCCCTTAATTTTTCTCGTGGACGTACCACGGGATACGTCGCGGCAACGCCCGTTCTAATGGTGAGCGCCACTGGCGGCAACTCATGTCGGACGAAGATATTTTGCTTTCTGGTTCGAAAAAAAACGTCGACGTTACAAACTTGAAAGGGTAGTTTCTCAAGATAAAAATCTGCTCTATCGCGTGGAATAGTTCGATTTTCCGCTGGACCTTTACTTTTTTAGATAAACTGAAAAATATCTTCAAAAAATGGTGTAAAAGTGGTGTCTCTCCGTCTTTAATGATTGTTTAAACATGCTTAAAAACAATCATAATGTATTAATATTGGATATCACTGGATTCGGGAAAGTCTACAGAATCTTTTGCTGTAAAGAACAATTCAATAGCTTTCATAATAACATCACAATATTTGTTTAAAGTTGAAAAAAAATATGTCTTTCTCTCAAACTCAAATTTCTCAAAAACTGTGCGTCTAGGAGAAAAATTAAGGGCAGATTCGGAATCAGCGCGAAAAGCTCTATAAGAATCGCATAGTGAGAATCGAAATGTTTTTTAGCTGTTGGACACTGTTATTGGAATATCTTTATACTTAACCCTCATTCATTCCTCATTTCACGAACTGAATCTGTCCCTCGATGTCAAATTGATACAGTGATAAAATACCGATGAGATAACAAGATAAACAGTTATTTTTCGATGTTTTTTTATTCAAATTGATGAGTTAACATTTACATCTTAGATTTTCGGTTATGTTTCACATTAAAACAATAAAAGTCACGAAGTTTCGGGCAAATTCACCAACAAATAACAGAATAAGTATAACTTATTTCGGGAAAACTGTGTTAAATTCACACGAGACACAGATGAGGATTAACACTGTTTCTATCAAAGGTGTCAAAATGTCAAGACACCTTTCAATATTTTGTAATAAAAAGTGATCGAAACTGCAAAGATGCATTAAACGGAAATTACTCAATAAATCCGTTTCTTTGAATATACATAGGATGATCGATAACAGCTGGTACAACCAAAAAGGGGGTAATTATACATAAAAAAAAATTAGTCGAGATAGGTATACATACATAAAACCGCGGTAGAAATAGTGTTAATCATTTACCAGAAAAGGACAGAAAATTATATATTTTTTATACCTACATTTATTCGTCCTACAAGGAGGACATAATATTCAATTTGGTATAGATTTTGTTTTTGGTGATCATCACGAGTCTGATTCGTTATTACACAGCAAAACTTCCGAATACCACCCCCACCCCCCTCCAACTTTTGGCTTATACGTCATTATGCTCGTTTTGATGTTCTGGATACAAATATAACTTTCGTTTTTGGTGGAAATTATAAGATATTTGCAGAAACCATCTTACTTAGTCATTTCTTATTTTCATTAAATTACATTTTCGACATTAAATTAAGTGAACAAAAAGAAAGTGACAAACTTGCGTTATTTTGTACATTTATACAGGGTGTTTGCGAAATCGTGTTACAACCGGACAGGGGGTGATTCTACATGCAAAAATAAGTCGAAAAAATGGAATAACATTTTTTCGTTTAGCAGCTCGTTTTCGAGAAAATTGAGTATGAAAATACAGCGAGAGAATACACGTGCTATTGCAGGCCTGGCCAACACGTGGCCCGCCACGTTAAATTGTGCGGCCGCCGGGCAACCGTCGAACATAAATATAGATTTACAAAAATTAAGTGAAAGAAAGGATAAACAAATATCTCATTAATTAAGACTCGAGAGTTAATTATATTGAATCATAGTATAACAATAAAGTTTTATTCATTTTGTATTTGTATTACATTTTTTGAAAGCATGTTTACCTAAAGTGTGGCCCGCTATAACGTTACGCGTCATCAAAGTGGCCCGTGAAACCAATTGGGTTGGCCAGGACTATGCTACTGCATAGGAATCGTCTGACGCGTCTGACCATGATCAACCAATTCTACTTTGTGCATATACTAAAGCACGCGAACCTGGCGGAACTTTAAACTCGATTTTCTCGAAAACGAGCTGCGAAACAAGAAAATGTTATTCCTTTTTTCCGACTTATTTTTGCATGTAGAATCACGCCTGCCCGGTTGTGCCACGATTTAGCAAACACCCTGTATACCGCCCCCTTAAATCGTTTCAAATGGAAGTACTGGTCTAACAAGGAGAGATTGCAGTGGTGAATCTAGAGCAGGCCCATGTACGAGCGTTTTTGACAATACTAATGTTTATGAAAATAATTAACATTCACTTTTAAGATATCCAGAAAATATCTTAATACATATATTTCATTTCTTAATCATATCGCAACAGCTATGATAGCAAGGGTGGTAGAGGCTATGTGTTCAAATCCCTCTTGCGATTAATAATCTTTTCATTTTTATGAGTTTTTCATGTTTTTTTTTAATTTTTGTTATCTTCTTTACTTTGAAATTCTTATTTTTATTGGGAGTTTGAAGTCCTCATCTTTTCTTTATTTCTCTTTTCTTTTGTCTTTCTTCCTAATCTTGCTGTTTATTTATTGGTGGGGAAATAGACAGCGCGTATGGTGGTATGCTCTATAATTTATAAAAACATTTGAAACATAAATATTTTCAGCAGTATGAACATTTTATGAATGTTAATGAATTACATAGGCACTTTGCTGTTCTGATATCATTCGGAAAGCGAACTTGTCAGATATTAATTTTATTGCGTAGCAAGAATACTGAAATCAGATAAGATCCGGAAAAGTTACGATATGATTAAGAAATTAAGTATATCAAGGTATTGTCAAATACGCTCGAACATGGGTCTGCTTATTTTTGCTCTAGGTTCACCAGAAAAAGTTTTATTAGAATCGACGAACCCATCACTGCGACCTCTCCTTGTAAGCCATCAAAAAAGAATTACATTCGGAGGGAACGTTCGGCACTGTTCAAAAACCATTGTAAGATGCGCCTTCGCCGCGATCGAGCGGCGAAAAACGTAGGCGCAGGCTCGCCGTAGAATTACCCTATGCACATTTAAATACCAATTACGTTACCAGCGTTTCGCAATTATAATTAAGGAACGCGCGAGTGTAATCACGCGACTGCTTACTTCAACGCAGCTCCTGTGGTTTCCTCGGTGAAAAGGGACGAAGATACGCGCGATGCCTCGCGGCTTTAATAATAAGAGGCGCGGTAACGAGTATATGCCGTTAGGATGGCGTTGCTTTCGCTAATTCAACGCTGCTTCCTAACACTGTCAGTAATGAATTCGCTAGAGGATGAAGGAGGGAGTTGGACCAAGGGAGATGGCGGGAGAGAAAGAGAGACGAAGAGGAAGAGAAAGGGATGGAGAGGGAGTTATGAAGGGAGGGAGAAGGCGAGGGTGAAGCAACGAAGAGAAAGAGAAAGAGAGTGCGAGAGAGAGAGAGAGAGCAAGGACGGGCTAAGAGACGGGAAGAGGATCTCGCTCTTGCGATTCAACTCATTACAGAATGTATGCTCCGCACGCCATCTTTGATGTCGCGGTAGAACGCGTTCAGATGAAACTCTTGCCTCCTCGTGGCGTGAATTTAGCCCGAAACGCTCGAGGCGCACGAATTCATCATCCGTCCCTGTCTTCGCCTCCACGCCTTTCAAACCAGCAACGACGCGGTGATAATAACGTTTAACGAGAGTTACTTCGGCCGCGTATAAATAAAACGCGGCCGCCGTGATTTCACTCGGTCCCCTATTCCCGAACCACGAATGATATTCCCAACCGGAACGACGACGCGACGCGTCGCGACGACGGGATTGGTACGTTCTTGACGGCCCACAGTGGACCAGAATGGCTCGGTAGCTGTTCACGCCTATTTCACCATTATTTCAATATTTAAAGACCACATTAAATAGGTCGTTGAATTCGTCTTGGCGTCAGCTATAATGTTATTAAATAAAAAATATATAGTGATAAATAAATAATCAAGGTGACCTCAATTTTTTATTAAATAAAAAAAATTCTTTAAAGACTTTTGTATTGGAATTTGTAGAAGACTAATTATTGATTACTATTTGTACGAAACATTTTTTTGTCACACCACCGGAAATGTCTGAAAAATCGTGTGAATGATGAATAATAATTGAAAACTGGCTGTTCAGGCATTGAAGCAAGAGTAATCCATAATTTCTGAATCAATGAATTTTATTAAAATTAATTGAGAAAACAAAAACATGTTATGACAACATAAAACATATTTTTTACACAGTAGACAATCATTTATACAATAATTTAATTACATATCTAGAACGTATCATTTACGATGGATCGTCGTTATCGTCTTCCAGCTCCTCTGGAACATTAATTTTTCAACATCTTTTCCAAATATTTTGAAACGGTCATGTTTCTTACGAATTGTACGTTTTTCGGCAGAAATGGAGAATATGAAAATATCCGAAGTATATAACAATGTATGGAAAAGGTCCATCATATCGTATCGACCAACCGTACCGTGAACCTAAGTTATTGTGCGACCATGGAATCTTGTTAACGAAGACAATTTTATATTCAATAAATAGTTAAAAACCAAAGACCACAATATCTTTTCAAGTTCGAATTTCGTTAATTCGAAACCGAACTGGAGCGGTCGCGAAACTAAGTGGTCGTCATGCGTCTCATGCAACGCGACTCGCCGCAGAATTGCGTGTCACGCGACGCTTTAAACCATCATAATTTCCGAACTGGGACAAGTTGGAACTTTACAGGATCTTTTAGAGGAGATGTTGATGAAAATGTTCTACTTTGTTAGAGCGGGGGCACCCGGGGGCATCTTAACTTATCCCTTGTCAAAGGTGAAAAACTTTGACGATTTTCCTTAGCTGACTAAGCATTTTTTTATATAATAAATTATGAACATTAACATTTAGTTCCTGGGGCGTTCTCAACATAGATATACATTATTCATAAAAAAAAAATTTGGGCACTTAATCTTCAGTAGGTTTTCCAGGACATCGTTATGAAGAAACGGAATTTTTTCGGTGTTAAATCGTATCTGAAAAAGTTCGATCTTTGAACGCTTATTGTAACAAGAGTTTTTAATGACTTTAATTAATATTATCGTTTTCGAATGTAATGGACATTTAAGAATCACTGTGCATTGGTTAAAAATCGATATGAGAACTTTCATTTTTTAGCTCATAAACAGCTAGCGCGTCGATCTGGCCCACTGTGCGGCCCGTCGCGCGGCGCGCAGTAGTTTAAAACGCGATTCTAGCTGAGCACAACTATTATATTTTGTGTTATTCACACCTATTTATGATTATTTTTCAATTGCTTGCTCGTGTGAACAGGAATGCTTGGCTTCCGAAAAATTAGAGAATAAGTAAAAGTAGAGTGAAGCATGAGGAACTATTGCAATATTTTGCGATTTTCTGATTGATACACACATTAACAGAATTGCCGCACAACTTCTGCTGGTTATTGCCGGTTTTTGATATATAAATATTTTCTTTCGTGTAATATGGCTAAGCCAATATATGCGCAGATACATAAATATATAAATGTGTATAATTATAGAAATTACAGAAACTCAAGAAAATTAAGATCATTTATTTGTATATACATATACATATAATTACAATTATAATGTTTGTTATACTATATTATAATTATTTATTTGTATATCTGGACATATTGTACACATGCAAGATTAAAGTAATATTATCTTTTGTGAAACACGATATAGACATAATCCGTCAATACATATTAATTTTTCCGAAATCGCTTGCACCCTTATTTACACGTGCAAATACGTGAAAAATAATCCTAAATAGATAGGAATAACATAAAATAAATAGGTACATTTTTTTGATATACAGGCTGGAAATTATAAAGCGTTACAGACGAATATCTTCAAAAATATTGATTATACTTATACCAGTACCGAGGGGGACATCATGTGGTGGAACTTTTATTTTTCCGGGTGGATACTTCAAAGTGAGGTGACGGTCACCTTGATTTTTTTAAATGGAAAGACCGACTTACTTTCTGTATCATGAATCGACTGACTATCGAATTCTGAGTAAAAATATTGACCTTCATATGTCCTAAATCTAATAGTTAACGAGATATTACTTTTTGGATAATAAAGAAAATTGTTTGGATAATATCTCGTTAATCATTAGGTTTAGGACATGTGAGATCAACACTTTTATACTCAGAATTTGATACTCTATCGATCTGTGGTATAAAAAATAGGACATTCCATTTAAAAAAAGAAAGTTGACCTTCATCTCACCTTGGAGTGTCCACCGGAAAAAATAAAAGTCCTACCACATGATGCCCCCCTCGGTACTGAATAACTTTCATCTGAAACATTTTTGCGTATATCAATATTTTTGGAGATATTCGTCTGTAACGCTTTATAATTTCCACCCTGTATATTCACGCGGTAGAGAACAAAATAACGACAGAAATAATTTTTCTCAGCTAGAATGGCGTTTGAAACTGCGAAACGTCTTTGAAAGTTATCGAGCCATGGTATGCACCGATTCCCGAATCGTAGCAAAAGAGAAAACCTGTTTTATTGAATTTCTAAGGCGGTTTTTGCCCCAGTGAGCGAGTCGGACGCTCACAGATTATAAGCGGAACTCTCGCGGTGACGTCCATGCCATCGCGCGGTGCCGCACCGCACCCCCATCGACAACTGCCGCGCTCAAAATGGAAGCCCGCTGAAAGAGCACACGCGCGTTCCGCGATTACCCAAACGCATTCGGATTTTCAACGTTTTTCGAGACATTCTGCCAGGAATAAAAGGGAAGACCTGTTTATCTCGCTTTCATTATTCTCACCCTTTTGACAGTCTAGGAGCAGCTCTCTTCGGTTTGTGTGGTTCACACTGTTCACACCCGGCGCGAAGTATTTGCACGTCTACTCGTGAAATACAGAGCGAAGCGATCTTTAATACATGCAATAACTTTGAACGTAAATGTATTTTATCTGACCGTGCATCTGCTGCAGTTAATTAACGTTGCTGCTTTCGGAAGGCATTCAATTTTATAGTGGTTTCAGTGTCGTGTCGGGACGTTTCGTGGGAAAAAGGCACGCAGAAGTGTCGTTTCAAGAGAATTGATTTCAATGTTTTATATTAATATTATTAAACCATGTTTCTTTGAGAGTTTCCTTTTCGAAAAATTGCTTCTAACCCCTTGCCTTGCAATTGAATTTCAAGGTTTCAAATTAATAGATACCATATCATTTCGTCTGATGCTCTAAATACGTATCGATGGAAAATAAAATCATTTTTATTACTTCGAAATCAATGTACAATAGTTAGGTTGCTACTGCGTATGTTACTTTATAACAGAAAGTTAAAAATAACCAAGTTTAACGTACGAAGACCATGACATCGATGACCTCGATTGAATTGTAATGTGACGCCATTTCGATGAAGGTGAGGTGGGGTAAGTGCGCACTAGTTTTTGTAAAGTTGGACTTTAAACTGATGTATTTTCAGTCTGGCATGTAAAAACTTAGCGCTCTTGGTATCAAACTCTTGCCACAATTATTACTGATGAATTAGTATTATGTAGAATTCTAATTTTGCTTGAAAATTCTCATTCTGATAGGATATTGTACAAAGTGTCAACTACTATGCACTTGCCCCGAAAATGGGGCAAGAGCGTCTCTGAAAGTTAAAAATGCTTTCAAACCTTGTTTCAAGTGCTACGGAGCAAGAAAAGAATGATTAATAAGCCTGCTATAAAATGCTTTTTATTGCATAAATTATATTGTTTAATTTTATAGTTATCCATTTTTAAACAAACATGTACTTTTATGCTGAAATATGAAAGGGGATACAGTGATATTAAAACAAAGTTTAAAATATAAATATGATATTTATTATTAGAAAAATTTTGTCGCTACAAATATAGGATAATACCCTACCTACCCTTCCTTAAGAATTATGGTACAAAAAATAAACTGAAATAGTGAACATGAACTGCCTATACAGGGTGTCCCAAAACGATAGCGACAGCCGGAAATGGGAGGTTCCTTGGGTCATTTGAAGCGACATTTTCCAAAGCAAAAATGGCGTCCGCGGCTTTGTTTAGAAGTTATTAACGAAAAACACGGACCAATCAGAGCGCGAGCTAGACGCCCGCTGGCACGTTCCGCGCGGCGAGCGTTGGCTTCTAGCTCGCGCTTGATCCGTGTTTTTCGTTAATAACTCCTAAACAAAGCCGCGGACGCCATTTTTGTTTTGGAAAATGTCGCTTCAAATGACCCAAGGAACCTCCCATTTCCGGCTATCGCTATGCACTTACCCTACCGTGATAGTACGCACTTGCCCCGTGTAGTAATATTTACGGAGCAAGAGCATCTCAGTGTTTCTCTCAATAAATTTTAAAAAATACAATGAAAACGGTTTATTTAATGTAAACCCACATCAATATTTGTTGTACTTATCTAAAATAACAACACAGAATATATCAATAACTTGTAAACTATTGCACGTTCAGGGTAACCTCAAAGTTGTATGTGTACCTCTCACGTTACTGTTTGGCATTGGTTGATTTAAGCGAGGAAAATACCTTTATTCTTGGGCGACATCTATGTCGAATAGTTCATACTAACTTGTACTACATTAATAAGTACAAGCCAGAGAAATTTCGTTCATATTATAATAAAAATAACCAGTTAATGCAAATTGCCTCGTTTACGCACTTACCCCACTCCGCCTTATAAATGTCTAGGAAATGTGTTTCCTCGATGACGTTAATCTTAGCTTTTTCAGTCCAGATGGATGCACAAAACGTGAAAGTGACAAAGCGAGTATCATTGAAGTAGAGTATAATGAACGGAAAGACGCATCTTCAAGAGGTTTTCTGTGTCGGTGGACGTCAGGGTAGCGTGTATACGGGCTCGAAGAATTTTTACATTTCCAACGAGAACAGCTCTTTCCATCCGGCTGAAGTATCGCAATCGAACTCCGTACAGCACTCAGGCCAGAACGAGTCGTGAAACTCGTTACATCCGAACGGATGCCGCTTGAAAACGCGCAGTTAATTACCCGTATTATATTATTGCGTCCCATTAAGCAGGCATTCTGTAAACTTTCCGTCATCATCGGCAACCGAAACTGCGCATTAGCCAGATTGTTTTGTTTCTATTATTATTGGACGACGATCGATCCTTCCTTTCCACTATCCTGTGTCTGTTACATGAATGTATTTTAAAATTTAATCGATGCAGGCATGTAATCGTTCGGTTCGTTTCTCGTAACACGCAAGCTATTGTATACGCTCTGTCGAAAAGTGCGATTCCGCTATTATGCTCGTAGACGCACCCTAAAACTGCTCATTAGACGCACATGAAATTTATTCAATTGAGGTAGTAATAAATGTACCTATTACTGCGGGTATACGTTTTACTGACATTTTTTCCCGATGAGATTAACATGAGATTAACATACATTACATACATTATAAATTCAATATGTTTTTTGATCGTAATTTTGATAATCAATGTGTGATGATATCATGATGTCAGGTTCGATCAGTGATAAACAAAAAACAGGCAATTTTGCAAATTAATTAAAAACTCAACGTTTCGATCCTGATGTGGATCATTCTCAAGAGTAAATTTTGCGTTTGCTATATCTGAAGAAATACATTTGAAAATTATTACAAGTGAACTGATTCCATGTAGACACTGAACTGAAACGTTGAGTTTTTAATTAATTTGCAAAATTGCTTGTTTTTTGTTTATCACTGATCGAACCTGTGCGCCGATATCATCACACATTGATTACATACATTAACATATATTTGAAATTATTTAAATAAAAAAAATTTTTAATATACCGCGTTTTTAAGACGGACTAAAAACTATAAAATAATTTAATTATTTTGCATAATGACAAGATAGAAATTAGAATGTTGAAGATACTGAAATGTGTTCAGAAAGATATTAATTTCTTTAGTTTATACGAAATCTTTCCAACTTACTGCTCATTATTCAATCGCCCCGTTTAACGGTCTTGAAATTGCTTAGTAGCTTCAATGAATATTTATTTGCTGTAGTTTCAAAGAAATGGTCAAATTATAACGATTTTAACAATGTGTACATGTACTTTGGAGATTGACTTCCATGATTTTGCAATACTAGGTTGCTGTGCCATATTTTACAACCATATGAAATATGATAGGTGTACTTCGAACTATAATGCAAATATTTAATGTTTTTATCGTTAGTAAAAATTAAAATTTTTCCTTATCACCGGCCAATGCTATCGTCACGCTCAGCGGGGCCTATCGCAAAGTTGCAATCCACTCGCTATAGCCGCGCCCTGATTGGTCGCGGCCTGTTTTTCGTTGATAACTCCTTAACAAAGCCGTGGAGATTTTCGCAAAGGACAAAGTTACTTCAAATGACCTGAGAAATCATCCATTTCAAGAAAATACAACATTTTCTGGACACTCTTTATAGAAAGAAAAGTCTTAATAAAATTATTTAAATAAAAAAAATTTTAATATACCACGTTTTTAAGACGGGCTAAAAAGTATAAAATAATTTTTACAAAACGTATTTTTTAAATTTTCAATATAGGCCCATATAAAAAAGTTGTAAAATGCAATTTTTAGTATTTTTTTCTACAATTCGGATCAATTGCAATTTTTGAAAAAATTTTTTTTCATATCCTGTAGTAAACTAATTGCTCTAGCTTCCCAAAAAAAGTTCAAATCGTATAGTACAATATTAAAAAAGCTATCGTCTTTTTAAGAGTGTCCGAATATTAGTGGGAGTCACTGTACATGCGCAATTGTATGCTTCCGGATAGTTCAAATTACGCTGCCGAATAATGCAAATTACGCCTCGTAAACAAAAAAATAGCACTTTCTATCTAGCGTTTTTGACTACTGAAAACCCCCATTTTTGTATTACCGAGAAATGAGAACGCGAGTCCCGCACCCTTGCAATCCTGGAGAAAGGAGTCTACTCCCTTAAAACGGAAGAACTTACTTTCTATATTTTCATGTAGATCGGTGGCATCCTGCATATTCTCAAATTTCACTTGTCAGTGACGAATATGATTACTAGTTTGTTAAAAATTGTAGGCGGCGAGTTTTTCAAACAGACTGCTGCGAACAATTGCCGAACAATCCGATCGTAGCGCCGCGTTGCCACGATTCCGAAAAGATCGGCAAAGCGCCGCGCCGCGTTCGAGTAGTTAGCTTCGAGTAGTTAGCTACGAGCAGCGGAGGAGGACACTTCTTAAATAAATTTTGTTTTACGTTACGAGTCGAATGGTAAATCCTGACCTTTCCGGTACCAAGCCTCCTGCAAAATGAAACTTTTAATCAAATCTATCTAGAATAAATTTATAATTAGACATCGGATCTTTATGCAAAATAAAAATTGATCACCTGAATTGCAGCAAACCGGAGTGACATAGAAATTTATTTTCGCTCTTAATATATTCAATAGGTTGAAAATAATATAAAAGTACAATAGGACCTCGATTAACCGGCTTGATCGGGAGACGAACAGCCCGGATAAATTAAGGCCCGATGGATAATCGAGACCCGAGGAAGATAATTAAAATGTAGATTATATACCAAAATAAATTTTTTATTTTTGAATATTTATTTCCCTTCATAATATAATCATATTTAGACGCATATTTGTTTATAATCGGGATCCGGTTAATCGAGGTCCTACAGTATTTTCAAATTCGTCTAATGTTTTCAAATTGAATCACTCACTCATTTTTGTCATAAATGCATGAAATCCGCTGTATAATACATGGTTAATTCATTGAACCATTGATATAAATTTACGTAACAGCCATAAACAATATTGAAACATATGGATACAGAAAATAAGCGAAGTTTCGCCCGAAGAATGTACGAAGAGCGGGAAGAAACTATTTATTTAAAACGAATGGGAAAAGAAATGAACAGAAATTGCCTGTACACATTTGAGAAACATTTAAAACGCTCGGTCTAGCTATATACTTACTTTTCTTGTTAAACGCGTTGCCGCATGAGAGTTTGGAAAAAAGCAGCCATCCTCGGCAGTAAATTCGTTTCCGAGTTAAATAAACGCGGCGCATTGTTGGTTATTTCGAGGAATTGTGGAGACGGCAACAACGTTTTAAGACGGAGTGGCGAAACGTGTTTGTAGACAGAGCGTACCTGCAGTGTTTTGCCGGCGTCGTTAGGAGGGAAAATATTTTCGCCGAGCAGAAGTGGCCCGGACGGTTTACAGGCCGCCATTTGTTTCCCGTGTTTCGCCCTCCGGCGGATATAAAGAACGCTGTAAACGGAACGCGGATATCGCGGAGGCGGTCGCGGATGCCACGCATTGCGAGAGCCCAACGCTTCGCGGCAGATTATTGCAGGCGAACGTACGAACGTCAGAGTTTCAGAAGCGAATTTCATTCCTTGCGAAAAATGTTCGGTTCTATGGGCACTTCCGTCTCATGGGAATATTCAAAGGAATGGAATGTATCTGACAATTCGGTCGTATATCGCGCAAATGTTCTCGCGAAGGTTTCGCGGCCGGTGTGGAGTTTTATTCAAAAGCGTAGCAATCTTTCTAACGCATTGAACGCCAAAGTAGAAAAACAAGGCTGAGCTCCCGGGCTGACAATTTTTTATTCTTGGTTTCTTCTGAAAATGCATCAGATTTTTTGCATTTTCATAAGCACGTGTTTTTTAAAATATGTACGCAAAAGTATGGTATATATCATACGTTATATGTAAACAAATCCTATAATTATACATAATGTATTGTATACATATGTATTACTGATAGTCGAAACATTAAACGCATTTTTCTCGAAACCTTATTTTCTGACATGGCTGGCAAAGGATATCTCAAGATCTAGTGCGATCACAACTTTTGAGAGAATCTTCAGAAAACTTTATACTTCTACTTTTTATTAAAAAAAGAAGAATCAGAATTCGGTATTCAAATTGCCGCCATTTCGTTAAATATTTCGTTAAAATTCGTTCATACCATAACTACATTCATATAAAATGCTGCTTCATTTTTTTGTTTAGGACCAATAGAACGGCTGGAATCGTGTCAGCCATTTTTTATATGCCCCTCTTCGAGGAACTATAACTCCTTCAGTGTTAAGTATTTTGACATCAAAAAATTATATTGTATGGCCCAAATAATAGAAAATATGTATGCTAAATCTGAATACGAAACAGCCGTCTGATTTCTTTACGAAAATGAATGCAAAAATGAATGACTAAATGATGCTCTAGACCAGAGGACCCCCTTGACTCCACAAAATAAAGAGTAGGGCAAATGTGCCTTATTTCAGTCCCTATCGATTAGTCAAACTTAGTATTCATATACATATTTCGATGCTGTAACGATTTCGGTATTATATCGGTTTCGGCACTTTATTAGTAGACATCATGGTTTTGAACGTGTATTCACAAACATTAGTGCGTGTCATTTTAAGTACATGAGTACACGTGTATTTAAATACGCGCGTGCATTAATGCATCCTCATTATAATTTGTATAATTTTTAGAACATTGATATTAATTTATGTATCGAGACTATGGTTTCAGAAATTCCGCGGTTGTTGGTACAGCAATAAATTTAAACATCATTTTTAATCATGGAATTGAATGGTACTATCGAATCTTTACGCAGCCATTCGAGATTTAATTACAATTCGAAGCCTGTGTCTGCAAACGAAAGATGCGAAAAGCTAAACATTTGGGAATTGTAGAACCTGCAAGAATATATGTAAACATATCAGCAACAGCAGTTGCTCCGGTGTTCTCCAACAGCTAGGAATATTGTTATATTAAAGAAGTCGTTTATTGTGGGAACATTAAAAAATTTATACGGAACAAACAAACAAACAGACAAACGAACAGACAGACAGACAAGAAAGCGAGCTAATAAAAACGTGGTAACATATCAGATTCTTCTCCAATAAACTAGAGGGTTAGCTGATTACAGATTTCTTGTGAGAGTGGTTTTCAAATTAATTTTTGTATCTATTTTATATACCTATATATTTTGCTTTCGAAAATTAGTAACTGTATCCTAAAAATTTAAATATATGTGAAATAAGGATCTCTACTTATTAGCCCTTAGCACTCGAGTGGTGACTTACAACACAACCACTAAAAATTGCGATACCATTATCCAAAATATTTAGATTATTAACACTAGATTTACGGGACCCGTCAAAATGACGGCTTCTAATATTCTTAATGTGCGATTATTGAGATTGTAAAGATGTTTCCCTGAGGAATTATTTACCAAATTTATTTCTTTTGGAATACATTATTGGAGAAATGGCCAAAAATTTGGATAGACACATTCTTGTTATGTTTATACAATAATGTGAAATAGTTATTTCTAGAGCTCCGTAAACCTAGTGTTAAATATGTTGGCATCTAATCAATTACTAAACATTTAAGTATTATATGAGATGTTATATTAATTTCATATCCATAAAATGTAAAAGATCTGACACAGTCAACCTGGAAACATTATCCGATCGAAGAACAGTTTCCGACCAAAGCTTTATCTTTAATTTGATAAATAATAATATTGATTGTCCCGCACTCTTGAGGCAAATAAATTTCTATGTACCTGAACGAGTTTTGAGAGTAAGAGCAGGATTTCAAACACTAAAATCCAAATCCTCATATGGAGTAATAAATCCATTAAATCGCATTATTGCTAGCGCTAATATATTTTACAACAATATTGATTTTTTTAATGGCACGTTACAGGCATTCAAAACAAAATTGCGCAATACTATTTGTTAATCGTACCTTTGTTTAGTTTCGTGCGGTCCATTCTTATGTAAATTTTAGGTTAAGACATTTTTTTTCTTTTTTTGTTATGTTTTCTTTTTGTTCTTATCAGTTTTACTGTAAAAACTGTATACATTTGTATAAAAGAACCTCGGTCCGTATATAATAATAATAATAATAATAAAAGATGATATAGAATGGAAGTATTCTAGATCTCGGAAGAAATGTTTAATTTTCGAGTTAAAATAGCTCCGACTGCAAAGGGTTAGTGCGATACCGGAATCGAAATCATACCGGTTTGAAGAGCCTAATATTAAAAATTTCATTATTTTTAAATAATAATTTCATGGAAAAGTTTAATATTATTGGGGAGTACCATTACAAATTTTTAAATAGAAAAGTTTTTAATATCATGGTTTCTACCACTGTCCATTGGAAGATGAACTGAAAACAGGTACTACCCTGATGCCCGGGTATTGGCACGAGGGTTAATTAATACTTATAATTAGACTACACACTGGAAGCTAGTGACCCGAGATAACTGTCCTTCAAACTTTCAGCTGTTATTCCGAGCCCTTTACCGCGGAAGAACCGTGTTCTCTCTTAAAGGGTCGGTCGTTTGATCCTTCCGGTAGGGTTTCGGTGCACGAGCGCGAAGGCACCGTGTCGTCGTCGCCGGTTAAACCTTCGCGAGGCGTTGGAAAAAAGTAGAACTTAATCGGCACGGAAAGTATTTATATGCGTTAAATGCCAGGCAAGTATTTCCGCGCTTAAAGAGAACGAAATGGCAGAATTTTCCTACTGCCTCTTGTCTAGGGCGTAGCGTTAGGAGCGGTGGGTTCAGGGGTTGTTTGGTGAGGGAAAAGGTCGGTCGGGCAGGGAAGGGACAGAGTACGAGGTAGAGCGAGATGACGAAGGGTTGGCGGAGGGTTGCTGGAGGGTTGGAGGACGGTTGGAGGCGGGGGTGGACGAGGGTTGGGTCGAGGGTGGGGGCGGGGGCGGACGAGGAGGAAGGGTGCCTGCCACGACGTCGTGCGCCGGCAGGATGGGATTTAATCTGTGTCCCGTTTCACGCTCAGCCAAGTGGAACCTTTTTGCCTCACTTTGCGGCATGACTCGCTTTTGCGCTGGTCGTCGCGTAGATTAACGCGAAATTATATATAAAGAATGTGTGCGGACGGCTCGGGTCGTCGGTGCGCTATGGACGATTCGCTCTCCTCGCACGAGACGTTGCCGAGAGACTAAGAGAACGAGAGAAAGAGTGAGAGAGAGAGAGAGAGACAGAAAGAGATTGAGAGAGAGGGAGAAGCTGACACTTTGTGCGTTCCTTCATCCGTCTGCTCGTGTATGTGTCCAAGTCACACCCTCTTTATAATGAATTAAACTCATGAAAAACCTACGGTTTCTCGTGTCAGTTCACAAAGGGTGCACGGGCCTTGTCGTGAGGGGCGCGACGCGCCGGGATTTCGATGCTTCGAAGATGATTTACCTTTGCGACGCGTGAGTTCGAAGGGACACGGTTTTTGCTTGATCTGCGCCGCGCCGGTCGTGATCGGTGAATGGATGCTGGAGGCTATCACTGTCTGCGTAAATAAACGGTCGAGTATCGACCGCTGATGGAGGGATCCACTGCGGATACTCGCGTCACCTGTTATAGGTCAATATTTTCCAATCAGTGGTCAGAACAAGTAAGAAATTTTGTTGCGGTGAAGGATACCGCCGCGTGATCGTTCGTTTTCTTTTCGCGCGAACAGTTGTGTACACTTTTGCATGTGGAAATCAAATACTCTCTTCTGACTTGGAGATGTGTACTTCGCACAGTTTGTTTTCGTTACCATCAGATTTTATGATGACATCTTGCCGACAACGTCGACGTACGTATACGACCCAACAGTGCCGCTACAGAGCGAAACATGCTCGTCGCAAGATAATCTGAATTCCCATGAAAGAGCGTACTATGTAATTTTAGATGATCTTTAATCGACGCGAATGTTCAATCCAACGTTGTTGTCGAAAGTGGCGTGGGATACGCTAAAAGACGATTCATTCACATAAAAATTATAATACTTCGTTTCTCGTTTGTGCATTTACATACATGTTTATTGAACTCGCCGTCGAATGAATATTCATCGTATATCCGGCGCGGCGAAATCGAACCGTCGAAGGGCGGCCGCCATTTTAATCGGATCGAGGAAAATATCTTAACGTTGTGACGTTATCGTCTCTTTTACGGGGCATGCATAATCGAATGGGATTTTATTTTTGCTCGCGACAGCCGTGATTCTCGGTAACATCGCACCTATTCGTTTCCAGACGTATCCGTAATCTATTTATGCGAAGAAAAAGTACTGATATTCCGTCAGTGAATTCCTCTTTACTCCGGCCGTGCCTGCTGAAACATTTTACACGCAATGCGATTATCGAATAGACGCGTTGGCGTACCTAGCTGTCTTTGCTTAACTATTGGATCGTTCGGAAAGTCATTTCGTTTTTTGTGTAGAGATGGCATTGCTTTCATTTGTTATTACTAATCTTATTTTAAATCGCAAGATCGTGGTATATCTTGACAGCTGACATTTCGGACGTAATTTCCTACCTTGCAATGCTTTCTAATATTTCAAGTATGTTTTTATCATCACAACAAATATGCAAAATCAAAGTACGCATTTCCATCACCTTTTGCTCTTTTATTACCGCTAGGGTAAAAATGTAGTGCACGAAAGAAAAAGTTGTGCGCTGTTTAAAGAGTGGATGTACCATCGATTACTATTTTTCTCGCTTTCATCAACATTTTTTGTGCGGTGCAAATTTCATTTCAAATAAAGTCGTGAAAAGTCATATAACTCAATATTTTGCTAATAAAAAACAGAAACTCTACGAGCACGGGATTTTTAAGTTGCCTGAAAAATCGCAAGAGACCATAGAACAAAATGTCATTAAACTTGATGGTAAATTCTAAATGGTAAAACATTGGCTTTCATTTTCTCTTAAGAAAACGAAATGACTTTCCGAACGACCCAATATTTCTAATTATTAGACTGCGAATCTTTACGCAAAATAAAAATGTTCTGCATTGATTGTGGGAAGCAGAAGTAGAACAAAAATTGATTTTATCCCCTGATGACTTTGTTACATTAAAAATAGTATTACAATGTTCTTAAATTTTTCTAATCTTTTACTGTTTTATATTTCATCCAAGCAATTTTTTCAACAAGATCCGCAGTCTAAAGGATCTTGAATATCGTTAATGATTAATTGGCTGGACAAATCGAAGTAATTAACTAAACCAAGTACGCCTCGATTATAATCAGGCGAAGTAACACAATAGTTTTGTAAAAAAAATTTTCTAATGAAACATTTACTATTTCAATTTGTATCAATACCCACAATTTTTTATTAACACTAAACCTACCGAGCTTTAAAAGTAGCCGGTACATATGTTGCCTTATAAAAATAACAAGATTAAATTTATTTGAACTTCGTGCGGTTCATATTATAATATCTGCGCTATTAAATATATGAATTTATTTAACCTTTTGAACTCGGAGCTATTCTAACTCGAAAATTAAACATTTCTTCCGACCCAGAATAATTCCATTCTAATATACTTTTTTCATTTTATGGATGTGAAATTGACATAATACGTCATACAATACTTAACTGTTTAGTAATTGATTAGATATCAACATATTTAATGTAAACAATATTTTGAATAATAGTACAGCAATTTTTAGTGGTGACTCTCTGAATCGCCACTTGAGCGTTAAGGGTTAATCACTTACCACGAAAGCATCTTTACAATTTCAATAATTGTGAAATAAAAGATCTGGAACCGGTCATTTGACCGATGGTGGTAGGTTTAGTGTTAAAAATTTGGTATTTTCACGAACTTGATGGTCACTTCGCTTCAACTCGTAAATAACTGACTAAAACAGTCAACCGACTCGGATCAACCGGCAGAGGTCTCCTTCTCAACAATGAAAGTGAGAGTCATAAACAAAATACAAATTTACCGTAAACTATTGGCCTCGAAAAAATATTTTCATGTTGAATACATTGTTAGGTGTGTGTTTGTGTGTGCAAATAAGTTCTTTCCCCTTTTTTCCAAATTCAAGATTTTATATACGTAAAATGTAATAAAATCTTGTCTGGCGACTCCCAATCTTTCTGCCAATTCTTCTTGCGTCTAGGTCGGATTTTCGTTGAGCAATTCCTCTAAATGACCGTCGTCAAACTTTCTCGGTGCACCTGAACGATCGTCGTCTTCCAAATAAAAATTTCCGGCTTTAAATCTTTGGTACCACTTTTTGCATGTTCTGTAAGATACAGCGTTCTCTCCCAGTGCCGCACAAACCATTTCAGTAACTTCAACAGCTGATTTCCTAAGCTGGAATGCAAAGAGTAAGCAGTGACGCAAATGATGCTTCTCGCACGCCATATTGCGTGAAATTGTTGCATACGATTGGAAACTCTTAGAGCGCTCATCACGACTCTTCTTAAAACTCGAAAAACGCTCTTTCAGGTGGCACCAAAAAAGTAATTCGAATTCAGTCAGAAGTTATGATCGTAGAAAAAAAGGGGAAGGAACTTATTTGCACGCCTAATATATTTGATAGAAACATGGAGAGGGTTGAAGATTTGACTGACCTTAGTAGAAAGCCCGGCATTCGAATCTGATTCGAATAATTCAATCGAAAGGACAGCTTGTTGCGTCGGTAATAGGATGAAAATGTGTAGCCGCAGGGGATCGCGAGCGTGCGTTCGCAATTGTCGCGTCGGAGATGTGGCCGCGGAAGGATGTTCGAGTGACGGTGGCAACGAAAAGTGACGGATGGTCGGGGGCACGAGGAAGCTCGTCTCTTTGAGGCGAGAAATAAGCACGAAACGCGTGGAATCCCTATCCTCCTGTGGCGACGGTAAAGGCTGATGAAAACGCGTGGCGCGATGTTACACAGAAAGTGGTTTCATACGGGGCTGTGCCACGGCCAGACCATTCAAATTGCGTTTCCACTATTTCTTGTCGTTTTGCGGGGCGCAAAAGCGGGAGATTAATTAAATTCGTTAATTGCAAGATGCATTTAGCTCGTGCCACCTTCTCGGCACCTTGCGCCGCGTCGACTCGTGTCTCTCACTCAATCTCTCCCCTGCTCTCTGTCTCTCTCTTTCTCTCTCCCCCTCTCTCCCTCGTCCTCTCTCTTTTTCACTTCCGGTGTGTACCCTGAGTCACGACGCGTTCGTTCCACCCCTTATTCTTCGCGCGCTACCGGCGTTACCACGTGAATTTAGAAAGGCCACCGACAAAAGGGGTAAAAGGCCCACTTTGCACGTTCGTCCGTTGTTTCTTCGTGCACACGAAACACGCTTGACTCTTTTGCACCTGGCAACGTTAACCTTTTGTGGTCCTGTCTCGAGCTAAACTCGACGCCATGTTTCTCTCCCCTTTGCCGCGTACGTGCTCCATACAGCCGAGTTAAGCACTGTAATATTTATGACTTTATCGTATTTTATAGTATAGTGTACGTTCGTAATCGAATGGTGGGATTCATACATTTCGGAATATGCTAACTGCTAAGAGAATTAAGACTTTGTCAGCTGCAGCTTTTGCTACCGCGAGCGCAGGCGACGCGTGAATATTTTTTAAATGATAGAATAATTGAAAAATTTGTACTACCTTCAATGGGTTGATTCCCGAGATCATTCGAAATAACTTTTTCCTGTACAAAAATGTTCTCCGCGGATTTGTTAAGGAGTTATTAAGGAAAAACACGTTCCCGCTGAGCGTGGCGTTAGCATTGGCCAAGCAGGAATCTGTCCAGCGTAGCCGCGCTCTAATTGGTCCGTGTATCTCCTTAATGACTTCCTCTCATATCCGCGGAGAACATTTTCACAAAGGAAAAAGTTACTTCGAATGACCTCAGGAATTATTCCTTTCAAGGAAATACAATATTTTGGGACACCCTGTATAGAAAGAAGAGTCTTATTAAAATTATTTAAATAAAAAAATTTTTAATATACCACGTTTTTAAGACGGACTAAAAAGTATAAAATACTTTTTCCTAGCCCCATACAGATTCTTAACCCCATAGATAGTCCTGAAAATTTGTGATTGTGAATTTTTAATATCTGTGAAAATACTTGTAAGATTTAAAACGAAAAACGTGGGGCGCATGCAATAGATAATTGATGCATGAATAGTTCACCTAAGTCGCTAACAATTTTATTCCACTATTGACAGAGGAAAAATTGATCCAATCCTTCCCGTGCATTTCATACTTTTGAAACATATTTGAATCGACACAGTTCGGAATAGCCCGTGTACGGGAAGATTGATGTGTGTATTTGTTTTTCACGTGAAAGAGTATAATTTTATTTTGATTAATTATACGCTCGGGAGTTCGGTGTTCATTCCGGAAAAAATAGTGGAAAGTGATTTGGATTGCAAACGTTTAATGCCCTTTCGAGAAGCACGCGTAAAAACACAGTTTACGACGGAGCTCCGGCGAGTGTTTGTTGTTTTGTTTCATAAATCACATTCGGTAAATTGGCGAATTGGGAACCGGGAACAGTCCCATCATTTGCGGCCGTTTTTCCCATTAAATTCAACAAAAAGCTTATCGATTTTTACAAACCTGCTCGGCGAAAAACAAGTTAACCGTGGCACCATGTGTTTCCCCCGATTAACGAGTGCAAATATTGTTGGAGCACTCTTTGGTGTTTGCGGACACAGGAATTAATGCGACACTCGAGCTCCACCCTCTCGCGCGCGTGGATTAAATACCGACGCGTCGCGAACACTATAACTACTGTCGCGAAACGAATATATTAAACAGCTCGGGTGTTTATTTGCGCATATATGCGTCTTTTACAAATTATTGCAAATATATAACGAGATCGTGTCGCGTTCGTTTGCTGTGTCTATTTAATGAATTCAGAACAACACATAAACTGTTGCGCGATCTTATACATCATAATCAGATGTTTGTGTATCACCTCGCTATTTTCGTTTTGCACGGACGCATAAATATTCTTTAGAATATTTAATTCGTCATTATTAGGATTATTTATCATTTATTATGGTATTTATTATTACATTAATATATGTATATTATGAATTGTACAGAGTGACTTTTTGCGTCTAATCCTCGGTTTACACGTTGTGCAATGATTTGGTTGACTGTGGACTAATTTAAATTGATCAATTAAAAACACGTGATGCCTTTAAATCTAGTAGCTTCTTTAATACGATTCAATTGTATGTAAATTATTCTGAACACGATAAAAGAATACATTATCGGTATCGATAAAATGTAAAAAGCACCTGTAATATAATTTTTGTTAGAGGGCGGTTAATCGAAATTTTAAAAGGAAAGCGTAACTCAAACGGAAAAGGTCACGCAAGGTCATTTTCAGTAGTATTTAACACTAAACCTACCACCGCCGGTCAAAATGACCGGTTCCAGATTTTTTATTTTACTATTATTGATGTAATAAAAATAATTTCATAAGAAATGATTGTATAGATATTTTTAGTAGAGCACGCATTACATACAATTGCATTAAATATGTACGAACATATTTCGTACGAATATATTTCTCCAAATACCGTGCGTTTAAAATTTGAGTTTCAAATGTGCATAATTTATTACGAACATTCTATTGTAATACATAATAAACAGCGAACGCAAAAGATAATAGAAGAGAAAAGCAAACAATATGGCGGACTGATCTTGGGGGACCAGTACAGTAATGTCTCGATATGTTTGAAAGAAACGTGCTTGATTTTATCATTACTACTGCAGCGTGTACTCCTTCAATAACATGATACTCCAATCACAAAACTTTTATGCCTGTAATGCGTTTTTTAATAAAACTTTTACCAACATGTGTTACATTTTCCTGACCTAAATGAGGCCGAGCATAGCATAGTTCGGAGCATATTTATTTGCTCAGTGGACGATTGTTTGTGTTGATTAGAGTCAAGGATACCAATAAATAACTAAAAAATAACAGGTAAATTTTAGGTAAAAATAACGTACTTTAAATACCCGTACATGCAGTGACCCCCACTAATATTCGGACTCTTAAAAAGACGATAACTTTTTTAATATTGTACTATACGAGTTGAACTTTTTTGGGAAGATAGAGCAATTAGTTTGCTACAGGATATGAAAACAATTTTTTCAAAAATTGCAACTGTTCGGAATTGTAGAAGAAATATTAAAAGTTGCATTTTACAACTTTTTATGTGTGGGCTTATATTGAAAATTTAAAAAATACGTTTTGTAGATCTGTGTCACTTAAATATATTCTAAAAATTTCGTCAAAATTTTCAGTATATGTATAACTAACATAGATCTACAAAACATATATTTTAAATTTTCATTCAGGGCTCAAATAAAAAAGATTTAAAAAATACCTTTTTTTATTTTTACATGTAACCTTGTACATAATTTTTGGAAAATCTTTTTTGCATATCATTTCATAAACCAAAGCTTCTAATTGATTACAAAAAATCAGGTCTTCTGGTACGATTATAAAAAAGTTATTCTGTTTTAAAGAGCGTTCGAATACTTTCGTGGCTCACTGTATACGTATGTACAAAGTGTTCGTACACGTTATAAAATAGAATAACTTTTTTATAGTTGTACCAAACGACCTGATTTTTTATAATCAATTAGAAGCATTGGTTTACTAAATGATCTGCAAAAAAGGTTTTCCAAAAATTACAATTTACAAGATTGCATGCAAAAATAAAAAAATGTTTAAGAAAATATTAAAAAAAATTTTTTTATTTGGGCCCTTAATGAAAATTTAAAATATGTGTTGTGTAGATCTATGTTAGTTATACACATGCTGAAAATTCCATCAAGATCGGTTGACGTAGAAAAAACGACGTGCATCGAAAGATGTACGATTCTGTAGATTTTAAGCAGAAATTGATCAAAAGTCGTGTAAAACTACGATTTTCACCATTTTTAACCGGTTGTAGCTCGTGTGTATGTTAATCGATTTCGATGAAATTTTCAGCATGTGTATAACTAACATAGATCTACACAACATATATTTTAAATTTTCGTAAAGGGCCCAAATTAAAAAATTTTGAAAAATGCTTTTTTTATTTCTGCATGCAACCTTGTAAATTGTAATTTCTGGAAAATCTTTTTTGCAGATCATTTAGTAAACCAATGCTTCTAATTGATTATAAAAAATCAGATCGTTTGGTACAATTATAAAAAAGTTATTCTATTTAACACTAGGTTTACGGAGGTCTAGAAATAACTGTTTCACATTATTTTATAAATATAACAAGAATGTATCTATCCAAATTTTTGGTCATTTTTCCAATAATATGTACCCAAAGAAATAAATTTGGTAAATAATTCCTGAGGGAAGCATGTTTACGATCTTAGTAATTGAAAATTAAGAATATTAGAATCCGTCATTTTGACGGGTCCCGTAAACCTAGTGTTAAAAGGTGTACGAACACTGTACACCCACTGTATACTGTATAGTCGCTTGCGTGTTCAGAAAAATCGAATAAATTACGAAATCGAGATTTCAAACTTGATAGTAAATGAAGTCTCAAAGAGAGATGTGCAATATTTTATGGTACGTGTGCCATCTTTTTAGTTATTCTCTATTCCCAGAATCCAAGAATATACAGGGTGTCCCAAAACGATAGCGATAGCCGGAAATGGGATGTTCCTTGGGTCATTTGAAGCGACATTTCCCAAAGCAGAAATGGCGTCCGCGGCTTTGTTTAGGAGTTATTAACGAAAAACACGGACCAATCAGAGCGCGAGCTCTGCGATATCGCGGCGTACCACCAACGCTCGCCTACCGGCTCGCCGCGCGGAACGTGCCAGCGGATGTCTAGCTCGCGCTCTGATTGGTCCGTGTTTTTCGTTAATATTCCTAATAATTATTATATTAATAATAATTCCTAAACAAAGCCGCGGACGCCATTTTTGCTTTGGAAAATGTCGCTTCAAATGACCCAAGGAACCTCCCATTTCCGGCTGTCGCTATCATTTTGGGACACCCTGTATGTGACCGAAAAAAACATTATCACTTTATAGTTTGTTCAAAGCGTATGCAATACAACGTCGCATACAACGTCCATATTCTTTTAAAAATTCTTTGTTTGTTGATAAGTAGACAGAGTATCTTATCGTTACAAAACTATTTATACTCACAAATGTATTGAATTCGAACCATTATTTTCAGCAATAATATTTAAAATTTCTGTTTTCAAAGATTACTACATCCAATAAAATATTTTATTTTTAAAGTTGTACGAATACTTTAAAATAAATAGGATTATTTACTATTTATCTCGGTTTTCCATAGAGTCGTTATACATATGTATGAGTACCCAATCAAATATAGCGGACATACCTTCCACGAAAAGTTTATTTTTCTATTTTGTAAATGACATTTTGGTCCCGATGTCCACATAAATAAAGACTGTATTACAGTAAAGTCGCGATAATTTTCTACCCAGAAATTATCCAGTGCCTACCCACTCCACTGCCGGCCAACGCCGCAGGGCGGCGATGATTGGTCTCGGCTCAGTATATCGGTGTGAACCACTATTAATCAAATTTCAAAACTTCTTTATTTTTCATTATTTTTTAATGGGACTTTCACCAACTTATTTCTGGCATTTTTCTGATTAAAATGACACCAAACACGATCAACTGTATTTAGTGGTTTAATCGACAATGACATTTTGACATTTAATCGACAATGACAGCGTATGGAAAAGAAAGAGTCGCCGTCACCGGCACAGTTCAAAGAATTTCGCATACGCTGTTCTTCGTTGCGTTCGAAACTTCGATCGTCGATTAAATCACTAAATATAGTTGAAATTATATCGTGTTTGGTGTCATTTTAATCAGAAAAATGCTAGAAATAAGTTGCTGAAAGTCCCATACAAAAATAATGAAAAATAAAGAAGTTTTGTATTTCGATTAGTAGTGGTTCACACCGATACGCTTCGGCCGCGCGATCCATATTTACATGATGTCCTTTTCTATGTTCGGCTTTCGTTTGTACTCTCGGCGCGGTCGGTGCGGTAGACGCAGTCATAAAAAAAATGTCTCTACACGATATGTCTCCGTGCAGAACACAGGCCGTTGGAAAAATATCGCGACTTTACTGTGCTGTATTGCCCTGGTCGAATGACATCCGCTGTCGCGCGAAAGCGTAAAGATCATCGCGGCGTACGCTCGATTGCAGCCGGCGTGTCCGCAATGAATGTCCACGGTGTAATTAGGCTAATAAGAACGTCGTGTGTGCGTTGCGGACACGTTCGGCTACTGTTTGCCCAACTAGACACCCTGACCAAGTGACAGAATACACGTTGCGCGCGTTTTGATTCACAGAGGAGGACTTGATGCACGGGGGTGGTGCGGGTATTGGCGGGGGTTCTATGGTCGGACAGAACTCAATATTTGGGTGCTCGGCTGCAGGACACAGCGGGGTCAACCAGCTCGGCGGTGTTTACGTCAATGGTCGACCATTGCCAGACTCCACGAGGCAGAAGATCGTCGAACTGGCTCACAGTGGTGCTAGGCCCTGCGACATCTCGCGCATACTGCAAGTCAGCAACGGATGCGTCTCCAAGATCCTCGGCAGGTCATACCCAATAGATCACAGCACGAGAGCCAATCGGACGCTTTCGCTAACAATACAGAAACCGTTCTCTTTCTTACAGGTACTACGAGACAGGCTCGATCAAACCACGTGCAATCGGTGGCAGCAAGCCACGCGTGGCGACCACACCGGTGGTTAACAAAATCGCCGACTACAAACGGGAGTGCCCCTCGATCTTCGCTTGGGAGATCCGCGACAGGCTGCTGCAGGAGGGCGTTTGCAATAACGACAACATACCTAGCGTAAGTTTACTTTCGTTCATACAGTTTTCACTATTCAATTTTCCAGTACAAGCAAAGTCCTTCCGAATTTTATTCTCAACGCTTGGCGAGTTGATGGCACGTTGATATCGAGTTTTCTGGTGTTGTACTAATGTACTGAAGTTAGTTCCCGTTCCAGTCAGCGTTAAGGGGCCCATTCACGGTCAAGCATATTGCGCAACAATTATTGTGCAACATGTTGCACAACATATTAACATGTTGCAATTTGTCAATCATTACCATTCACGGTCAATCATGTTGCGCAGTAGGAATTGTTCCGCAATATGCATAATGTATTTTTACTTTCTGTTCAATTCAAATAATTTTTCATTTCAAATACTTGTCTCAAATTATACTATATTACTTGGAACGTCGCATTTTTGAGTAATACATTTTACAGCGGAAATAGAAAGGACTCTAACGTTTTACAGCATTTGCTAAAAGAAAATTGGTCAATTTTCACTTTGAAGAACGGATGAAGGTTAAATGAAAATTGATTCGCCCTATTAAGAATTCTAGCGAGACCCAAATGGAATTGAAATTGCGTCAAATTATAGAAAATATGGCAATTTCCCAAATTTTGATTGGTTCGCAACATTGATACTGCGAGGCACTTTTTCAGAAGATCAAAACAATTGTTAGACTAGAATCATTCTTGAAACCTTCAAAGGTCCTCGATGCTATCTTTCGATGCTGTCTCTCGATTCTCTTCTAAATCTAAGAGTAGCTTCCAATCTCGAAATGAAACACCGTGGAACCGTATGGGAAGTCTAGTAGCTCGATAACGTCAAACATTCCAGTCATTCCTGGCGCAATTAGCAAATGACCCTGCTGCCGGCGCGGCGGCGCGGCGCGCAGGGATTCAAGCGGGTAAAGAAAAGCGCAATGACTCCGCAAGAGTGCACCGCGGCAACCACGAAGGCGCGCGGGTCCTCTATGTCCAGGGATGCCTCGGACTGACGCGGCGCGGGTCCGCTTTGTATGTGGCGACGGTTTATCAGGGTGCGCACCCGGTCGGTACTTACCCGTCGGATCTGGCCACTCGACCCTAATCAAAGTCTCGTCAATGCGATCGCTTAGGAGGGGTAATCGGTCCATTACGCGAACCTCGTATTGTCCACCCTCCACTGGCCGGCCCCACTGCGACCCCGAAGAATCCTCTCCGGAGCGTCCGTCTTCCAAACATCCTGCCCACCCTTACATCGCTATTCGACCCCTCGACGGTTCCGCCTGCTCGATCGCCGGGAAATGAGCTACTCTTTTTTCAATCGGTTCGGCTCCAGTCGCCAAAAAAATTGGTTGCTGTTCGTCAGTAGAGCTGAGTTACCGTGATTCGAACCGCTCATTTGCCAAATCGATTAAGAGGGTCTTCTGGTCCTAGAACCTTGAAAAAATTGATTTCTCTTTTTTGCATTTTCCTAACGTACGTGTTTTCCAAAATATGTCTGCGAAGGACTTATTTAAATTCATAAGGTAACTCGTAACGAAGTCATGACTAGATTGCGGATTTTATGCATTCATAACAAAAAAGGGGTACGTACCCCTTTAATACAGTGGACATATTAAAAGGATTTAAGGCCACCAGTGTATTGGTTTTAATTAAAAGAAGGAAGAAATTTTTATTTGAAAACATTTTTTATGTTACATAAAGATCCGCAGTCTAGTTATGACAGTTTGATCGCAACTCTCACTATGTATAAATACATATGTATAATTGATAATCGAAAGTTTGAACGCGTTTTCCTTGAAACCTTATTTTCTGGTATGGCTGGCAAGGATATCTTCAGATTCTTCAGAAATCTTTCCGCTTTCGCGTGAACCAAACACTTCGACAAATATCAATATATTTCAATTTTTTAATGCTGCCAAATGATGCAAAGAAAAAGTCTGAAAAGTCAAAATTCGAAATCCAAAGTGCCGCCGTTATAAAACTTTTAATATCACGTTGCCGCATCAAGAGGATCCTCGATAAAATCGTCGCAGTTGTTTCTGAAGCGGCGCGGCTCTTCCATCAGGAGAGAATTCTGAGCAATCTGATAATGTTCTGCTACATCGAATGTAGCAGAGCGTATCACGTCCGAAAGGTCTTCAGGTTTGGTTCTATCGAAAACATTCTGTCTCTGGTGCCGCCAGCATCAGCCCCTCCGATCGTGTCTGTCAGGAATATCGAAGAGGATGGCACGCGCACGAGTCGTTATCCGTCGGCTGGTCGAGGAAACACTCGCTTTGCCGGTTCTCTCTCTTCTCTCTTCCTCTCTATCCCTCTCTCTTGGTATTCGGAACAGAAGTAGGGAGGGTGATCAATCAGCCGGTGGTACGCACACAGAATCATCCCTCTATCGATAGCATCCGCCGTTCGAAAAGAAACGCCGATCGAAACGTTTCAGCTTTTAACTCGAAATCGTTATAATGATCACGGTGGCCCGGTGTACGCGTACCAGGGACTGGTAACACCAAAGAGGATCGTGATAGGATTGTCTGTTGTCTGCTGGATTTGATGTAGACGAGGGGGACGCAGGAGAGGTGCACGGGCCGGGCTGGGCCGGGCCGAGCCGACCAAGCTCGATTGTACCATCGACGGTCTTGATCGGTCGATCGGTTTTTGCGGTCTTTTGAGCCCCGCGATGAAAATGTTCTCTGTTTCGAGAGCTTGACGTATCTGTTGCGTTACTAGTTATACAGAATTGCCGGGGAGTGAGGTACAACCGATTTGTTTTAGCTTCTCTTGCCGTTCCGTCAGTGATGGTTATTTGCAGCTTCTTTGAACGAGACGCTAACTTTGGGACCGTTACCGGACATTTCTCCCCTATCGGAAAATTCGTTGGGATTCAGATTCTGGATCGTACCGATACCGTGATACATACATATGTATTTTCAATGTTCTTTGATTCTTTTTGTGACTTAGTTTCAATCTACAGAAAATGATGGATATCTAGAAGCGAAAGGAGAACCAAAAACACCGAGCGGTTCTCAATCGATGCATGCATAAAATTGTGTATCTATGGCTTCTGCAGAGTAACACAAGAAATCCAGTTGGAAGAGGCAGTTTTATGTGGGATAAAACAGTTAAAGAAATAGTATGTCTTATTGTTTGTGACTCCGAAGACCATATTTTGTCTATCTCATGAATTGGCTGTGAATCGTGCCAGACTCGACATCGACTTTTGCCTCAGTAGTTTCTTATTTCATTGATTCCCATTCATCAATAATGTCACAATTACATGGTACATACGAACCATCGTAGTATTCCTGTTCTAAATAGGTTAATAGACTTGTATCATTTTGTAGCAAGGTCTGCAGTAAAAGAAAGGAAGAGAAAGTTAGAACAAGTTGAATCGCAAATAGGGTTGCCATCTATAAAATCCCGAACCCAGGACGAACGACATAAAACATCCGGACTTTTTAGACTTAAACCCGGACAATACACATATACATATGTATTACGATAATTATCAATAGGTAGGAATCATTTTTAATCCGCTTTAATTAAACAGATCCGTAAAGGGGACATTTGGAGCTATCGTTTTTTCAAATTTTTAGAAAAGTCCCTATGAAAACATTGCATTTGTTTAAAACAATTGCAAAATAAATGATGAAAAAAACATTGTTTCCAAACGACAACATTTTTAGTAGATACTCTTGTGTTTTCACTATAAGCTTCTAAAAACTCATTCTCATCGGTTCGCTGATTCTAGTCTTATAATTTACTGAAAAAAGGTGACACTTTTTTCACACGTCTGCAAAAACAACAATTTTTAAGATATACTGAGAATCGTTCATAGGTCACTGAAGACTGCAACATATTCAAATTTGAAAAAGATCCGAAACAGTGCTCCAAAAAGTGTCCGAATTCGCGTGGAATAACCCTAGTGATAGTGTTCAAGCGTGAGCGAGTAACATCGAAAAACCCGAAACCTTAAGGAAAATTCCCCCGGACGTCCCCGGACGCATTAAGAAGTAGGACAAATCCGGGGAAAACCGGACGGATGGCAACCCTAACCGCAAAGGATTAAGTAAAAATAAAAATAATAAAACCAGCTGGTTCAAGAAAGTTGATATGAGGAAACTGGACTTGCGCTAATTGGCTTTTGAGCCGTTCAATTATTAACCAACAGTAAACAAAGCGTTGGCGAGCAAAGCCAGGATTTCATCCGCAAAGAGTTAGTTTTGGGTATTTTACAAGAGGCTGTATGAAAATGGCAATTTGCATAAAGATCCGGAGTCCGTTGGAGTATCGTCTTCTAGCAGATTAGCCGAAAGCTGGTTGGGCAAAGTTGGTCGTGGGTAAAAACTAAGTATCGTCGGCTCCGCCCTCGGTCTTTTCCGGGGGTTAATTTCCTCGGATACGGTTCCGACAGTGGCAAGGGTTTTCTCGGGTCTGGGCGTGGATCGATCGTTGTCCCGGTATCTTCGATCGGTCCGGCGATGACGACGATTGTCTCCGGGATGGGAACGACGTTAACGATAATGATAGCAATGACGATGATGGCGGTGGTGGGTAGCGTGTCGGGCTGTTGCGGTGGGTACATATCGTGCGGCAATGGGGTGCGACGGGGTTAGTCGCCGACGAGCGGATGGGAGCGGGTAGAATCAGGGTGAATGGGATCAGTTAAGCGTGTTGCACAATTATTCGTGTCCGGTCGCGCGTGTAATGGTCTGCATCGGTGCTGCGGCTGTTGTGCGGCGAGAGCCGAGTGGAGCGGAGCGTAGAACAGCCAGGTTGCTTGGTTTGATGATGGAAAGCAGAGGCTAGGCTGGCTCGAGGCTGGCTAGCCTGTGCCGCAGTTAGTCTGGAAACGTCCTTTCCGGTCTCCCGTCGCCATTATTTTGCAGGATCCAGACGAATTTCGCGATACTGAACTTTCCGTGCTCCATCCCAGCCTCATCTTTCCCGACGTCCACGTCCTCGCTTGGACCTCCCTTCTCGTCTCGGTCGACCATTCTCTTCGAATTGATTCCAGTTAAGGTACGCAGCGTCGTCATCACGGGATTGCATTTGTTTGGAACTGTTCCGCGTAACTGCCGCGGCAATTTCCTAAGAAACTGCTCCGGCGTCGTCGTCGCAGAGAGAATCCAGCTTCGATCGGACGGAAAATTCGAGATTTGTTCCCCTTCGATTCCGACTGATTATCCTCGTGTCGTTGATAACCGTCGTCGCTCTCCCGGTTGCGCCTCCGTCTCGTCTCGTCTGGCCTCGTCTCGCGTTCGCATCGCGTTACGCAACACGATTCTGTTGCCACTGATCGCAAAGCGTTGTTTCGCTTATTATAAAGCGTTGCTCGAGCCTTTCGAGCACTCATATCCCCCATCGAGAACAGGCGAAAACAGAGAGCGCGATTGAATTTATCGGCTTTCATTCGGCGTAATAACGCGGACCCCTCTCGAGCGTTCTTGACCCGCCACGGCGCACGCAGCCACTCGAACCAACAACGTCGTTGGCACCCGACAGGGTACAGCCATTATTTCACCGGTCTTAAGTCGAACCACGCGAGATGGATCGGCTTTGCACTCGTTCGTGTGCCTCTTTCTCTCTCTTTCTCTCTCTCTATTTCTCTCTCATCGAACCTTTCAACGGAGCCCGTAATTAAGAAGCTCCGCTCGATATCCTCCATCCGCTTGCTGGTTTGCCTCCATGGGAGCGCCGCGTTCAGCTATGTTCGACTTGGTGCACCGTCTACGTCGATGTTAGAGGAGTGTACGAGGGGTGGAGGCCACGTAGAACACCGAGACTATTATGTGCGCGACTCGAGAGCACAAGGTTCGCCCTCGTGGCTCGTTATAACTTTAGAGTTAGCCAGTGGTTCGGTCGCGGTACAAGGTGAAGAAGACCGCGCTGCCGTTGGTTAGGGGAGCGAAGAGCCATGGAAACCGTTTTATGTAATAATAATTGGATGGCGGTGTCCTTTCATCTGGTACTCTCTCTCTCTCTCTTCTCTCTTTCTCCCTCTCTCTCTTTCTCTTTCCCGGTGAACGCGAACGTCGGAAGAGAAAGAAAGGAAGAAGCTCTCGGCGGTCGAGTCTGGCGAGCCAGAGACAAACCGATGTAACGATAGAAACGATTGTCAGCCGGTGGCCAAAGAATCCACGGAACTTTTCAAAGAACCGCCGCGCCGTATCCGCGATTGATCGTTTTACATCGCTCTTCTGTTCTTAATTAAGCGGGCGTGATGTTTGGAATTCGCGAGAATCGATTGAGGGTTCAGCGATCGCTGTGTAAAGCGGTAATATATTTTCTTGAATTTTGATCAATTATAGCCTCGTCTTGTTGGACAAGGTATAGACTGATGTCTATAAAAAATAAAAATTATATGTATCGATAGCAACGAACAGTAGCCAATCAGAAATTCTTTTCTGCCTTTCATAATGTTGATAAGGTGGAACGAATACAGTCAAACTCTTGAATTCTTTTGATCTATCTCCTGCTTGCAATTGCATCCACTGATTTTGGATATAAATGCGTAAAATCCACAGTCTAATAATCACTGAATTTTTATACAATAATAGCGGTTTCCATGCCCGAATGATATCTGTTTCACCGTTGCGATATCTCGTGGGTTCTGGGTAGCAGTCATGTAAAATCTTCGTTTCGATGGTCTGCTGAAGATTAATGATCGACACAATCGGACGTTATCGTCGGAAGCGTAAAAGTTTCTCGACACTGTAATAATGCAGTCTATTTAACATTCATTCATCATGCTGGTCGTTCCCCTGTCCTCAGGTATCGTCCATCAACAGGGTGCTGAGAAACCTGGCGTCGCAGAAAGAGCAACAGGCGGCAGCGGTGCAGGCACATCAGGGTGCCGAGAGTGTCTACGATAAGCTTCGGATGTTCAATGGCCAGGCTGCAGGTTGGCCACCGGCGTGGTATTCGGCTACGCCCTCTCATCATCCTTTGGCCACCGGAATTCCAACAGCAGCAACCCCTGGCTCTGGCCAGTCCCTGCTACCCGGCAGCCAACTTCATGGTCGCGATGACTCGTTGCTCAAACGAAGCGGTAAGTTTCAGTCGTGTAAATCTTGTGACTTGCGCGATATTCTTATCCCAGTTACCTTGTACAGTAATGTCTCGACACATGCGACAGAGATGTACGAGATATGTTCAAAAGATAACGAGACCTTTGTAATTTCGTGGGTTGTATTAGTCCGACCCACGTCATTTTTTTCTTGTGTTGGTAAACACGTCTGAAAAGTGTCTGTACATTGGTCGTCGTATTCGATGTTTAGTCTATTATCAGCTTTCGAGAAAGTTACATTTGTTTTGGTACGATCAGCGATTGTTCGTGGCGAAACAATTCATGGCTTTTGCTCGTGATAACGCACCTGCTCACACTTCATTGCTTGCTCGTGATTTTTTGGTCAAAAACCAACACTGTAATGATGCCCCAGCCTCCATTTTCACCGTATGACTTTTTCTTTGTCCTCAAAAATAAAGAAAACCCGTTTTTCAAGCATAGACGAGATTAAAAGCGGATCTCTGAAAGAGCTAAGTTATTCTAAATCCCCTTTTGGGGATTGGAAGAAGAGCTGGCATAAGTGTGTACTACTATGGAGACTATTTTGAAGACGATAACAATCATGCAGACGAATAACTAAAATCTTTTCCGAGAAAGGAAAATTCCCGTTATTTTTTTAATACACTTCGTACACGTAATTAGCGACTTTACCTCCACGATTCCGTGTAACATGATATACAGATGATACATGATAAATAAGATAAGTAAATAAGATACATCAGTGAGACAGTACTGGTCTACATTTCGTTGTATAATTATCGAAAGATTACCAAGATACTTCCATTAGAATTTATTAAATAAATTCATTTTCCACTGATTAGTATAATCGAGGTTTTGCGGTACGGTGAATTAAACAAGCAAATATGATCCAAACTGTGTTTGGTGTCATTTCAATCGGAGAAATGTTCGACATGTGTTAGTAAAGCTGTGATAAAAAAATAATCACTGGATTAGTATCGTGTTACTGAAAAAAGAAAAAAACGCCAGTTTTTTATGTGCCAAAACGTTAATTTTGCAAATATTTTAATAACAGAGTGCCGGAAATAGAACGCGTAATGAACATATCTGCCAAATTTCATATTAGTCGGATGGTTAGCTTCTGAGAAGTCGTGTGTGCCAGTTTAAAACATGCAGTTTCGAGAAAAACGCGTTTAAAGTTTCAAGTGCTGTTTTAAATTGAATGACACCTGATAAATGGTAATCCTTGTAACTTTGTTAGCTTCTTGAATTCGATTAAATCCTTTTGGGATTATATTTTCAAGAAGTTAGACTATGAAAGTTGAACTATGAGATTGAACAGATCTTGCATCGATCTTGTCGATGTTCTAAAGGGGGGATGTATGCGCACCCTCGATCGCGTTAACTCCGAAGACTGCGTCCATGGTGGTATTTTACAATGGGCCGGCAATCTAGTATCTTCTCGTGATGAAAACCCTATTGATTCAGAAGCTGCCATTCACGAAAATAACCTCGCTGCGTCCGTCTGCCATAATTTTCGTAATCTGCTTATCGACCGCGGTCACGTACGGAATTGTCATCCGTAGCAATTTCGAGGCAGGATCTGGACCGCAGCCCGACCAGTTAACGTGATCCTATTAGAAGAGACGTTTCGAACCAGGTCCGCCAGGTATTCCTTTCTTCGGCTATGAACTGGCTGGGGTCGAATGGTTGCACACCGTGGTAGAATTAAACCGTCACAATGCTGTGGTTTCGCTGAAGTCTAGTGTAAGAACGCGGCGAGAATGACGCGCGTACGGACAGATTATAATACCTCGAGGGTGCTCCCTTGACTTCTACCTTCTTTCGAGCATTGTGTCGTTGCCGCCGCCGTCGCTGCACGAGAAGAAGTGGATCAACTATTGAGACCGGATTCCTCTATAGCGTTTGTCTGAGTCTATAGCTCCTCGAACGCGTGAAAGCGAATGGGGCCCCTCGAGTACGCGCCCACGAACGGCAACAATTCTTTTAATGGAGCTCACGAATGATAAACTACGATTCACCGACACGTTCCAGAAAATCGTTCCTTTTTGTAGATACATACAGTAATATTCTACCTCCGGTAAAATCTTTACTTGGCAACCGATGCGACTAATGTGGATGATGCCTATTTCATGGACGACGAACTTAAATCTTTCAGAGGGAAACACACGAATGGGTGTTTCGATTATTATACAGGGTGGGCCACGAAGCGTGATCAGATTAGATTATTCTGCCGTTAGTGGTTTGATCGGGAGCTTTTTTTTAGCTAAAATAACATGGCTCAAGGAAAGTTTTAGAGTAGGGTAAACTGTACTATTCCTGGCACTGCAGTAGTTATTGGCACTTTTGATTTAAACGGCAAATATTAAGAATTCCTGGTATAGAAAATCATTTTTTTATAGCTTTTTATTTATATTTCAAAGCAACGTTGTAAGTTTTCATAACAGAGCTCCACATATGACTGTTAGCAAATGTGCCAATGACTATTACTATTTGTCTTACGATTGTTATTCACTGAATATATTTTATAATAGAAGTAAAACTCGTAAAACTGTTTGATTTTGCTGAAAAATCTCCATTAGAGCTTATATATTAAATAATAGAAAGTTAAGCTCGTTTAAACATTTCAAAAAGAGATAAAAAGATTTTTACTACGATTTCGACTTAAGGTGCCAATCATTGTACAGTTTACCCTAATTATACCAAACGTTTGTCAACCCTTTTTTCCCAGAACGATCAAGGTTACCTCCAGTTTTTTATAGGTAAACCCACAATTTTCCTACACCCAACTTTTAGGAAATACTGAGACGAATTTGGCAAGCACCACAAAAATTATTTATTCTTCATCTAAACTAAAGAAACAGTCAAAAAATATCATTTACCTTAATTGAATCGATGCTCGAAATGGTAATACACTAGCGTGAACGGTTAAGAAATGACTTTTTTGATCGTTTTAGATTAACCGTTTCGGTCATGGCGTCCTCATATAAGAACATACTAAATAAATGCTTGGCGTATCTAAATTCCGTAAATTTTATTTACACCCCCCCCCCCCCCCCCATTGGAGATTTCCTCGGAGATATTTTGTGCAACTGAAAAATCATAATTTAATTCAAAGAACTACTTAGCAAAGCCATGCTTTCTTTCCAAGAATAAATAATTCGTGATCGAAAGGGTTCAGAAAAAAATATCTGTTATAATGTTTGCTGCTGAATTCGTCTCAGCATCCTCTAAACGATGAGCATAAAAGAGTCGTAGACTGGTCTATAAAAAACTGAAGGTGATCTTGATAACCCTGGAAAAAAATGGATCTAGATATTATTTGAGCTAGAAAAAATTCCGATCGAACCACTAACAGTAGAATAATCTAAGCTGATTACGCTTCGGGGGCCACCCTGTATGTAAATATTAAGTTGTTGCGTATGAAATGTCCGATTTTTCACAGTAACGTTGAACAAGCACAACTTCTTTCTACCATTTTTCTAACATCGAAATAAGCACTATTCAAAGCAACATATTCTGTCAATGAATTACAAGTTTCCTGACTGTACCGCAATAATGAATATCAGATACGATTTTAAACTGTTAAACGTGTGTGTATGAAAAATAGAAAATACTACTGTGCCCTTGAAATGAGCGGAACATCGTTTGAATAGCGATTTGCCGAATATGGAATGGAACATCGTGGGACGAAATATTGACATTAATATTCGATTATACCACGGTGACTCGAGCTATTTCGACACATGCATTCGAAAGCATCAACTCAGCCAGTCATAATTGATCATTATGACATGAAATCTGTTGGGTGGATTCTCTAAAAACGAATCATTTTTAGTAATACAGTTAGAATAATTTGTTTCAAAGTATGAAAGATTCTTTTAAGCTGTACTAACATTTTTTTATTGTTTATTAAGTAAAGCTAGTTGTCAGACAAGAACGAATTCTTTTTGCTAGAATCGGAACATCTTTTCAAAAATAAATATGAAAAATAGACAAATTCTAGTGTTTTGAAGTGAAACGAAATGTTTCAGCAGACATATCGATATTATACAGGAAAAATAAAAATGAAAAATAAGATTAGAATTTTTGAGATATAATCCCAGAAGAAATTGACATTCACCCATACGTCAATGACCCACTTGAGTCAGAAACATGACTCACAAGAGTAAAATTATTGTTGATTTTTACGTTCTCGGGGGAACACTAGACTGCAGATCTTTATGCAAAATAAAAATTGTCTGCATCGATTGCCAAAAACAGAAACTAAATCGAATGTTATTTCTTCCCTTAAGGCGGTAGATTCGTCTCCAGGATTGCAAGGGTGTGGGATTCGCGTTCTCATTTCTCGATAATACAAAAATGGGGTTTTTCAGTAGTCAAAAACCCTAGATAAAAGTTCGATCTAGAGCGTTATCGCCCACAAAAGTCCTATTTTTTCGTTTGCGAGGCGTAATTTGCATTATGTGGCAGCATGTAGCTATGAAAATAGCTTCCGAATAATGCAAATTACGTCTCATAATCGAAAAATGGGACTTTTGAGGGCGATAGCGCCCTAGATCGACCGTTTATCTAGATTTTTTGACTACTGGAAAAGTCCATTTTTGTATTATTGAGAAATGAGAACGCGAATCCCGCACCCTTGCAGTCCTGGAAAAAGGAGTCTCTTCCCTTAATGATTTTCATAGAAGAGAAATCATACATATGTATATTGACGTCCTCAATTTTTAAAATTTGACAACAATTTCGAATTTCATCTACTCAATTTTGCTGTAAATTCATAAAGATCCGCAGTCTAATAATAGTTATTGGTTAATCGTAATCCAAAGTGAAATTGTTACTTTCGATCTCGGTCTGTCCTACCTGTGGGGGGTAAAAACGAATTCGAAGAAGAGCTGGTTCTCGAATACTGCCGCCGCGACGCGGCAAAGTGTTAACAAACAGCTGGTGTCGGTTTTCGAAAACTGTTCGGGCCGGCTCGTCGACGGAAACGACGCCGTCGAGGCGTGCGGATACCATTTCTTGGCTACGCGGCGATGCGTTGTCACCTAGAAAATTAAAGCCAACGATCGGCGGGCCTGGAGCGGACTAGCCCGAAATCGTCGGTCGTTACGCGCCAGTGGGGGTGTTCGCGAGGAGAGAAAAGAGGGCGGAGGAGGAGAAGGAGGAGGAGATATTCCGAGGGATGGTTTCGGCCGTGAGGGACGAAACGGTGCCGGCGGGTAGTGTATGTTTGAGGATGACGGTATTTCGAATCCGCAGAAGGGCTCCAATGCTGGAGAGAGAAAGAGAAAGAGAGAGAGAGAGAGAGAGTGAGAGGGAGGGAGAGGAAGAGGGAGGGGGCTGAGCGAGAGATTTCGTAGGGTTGAGGAGGAGGGTGTGGGATGCGCGAGGGATGAGCGAACGAGAAAGCGAGCAGCTGACGAGCGGACGATGTATAGGTACACATAGAGAATACATACATATATACCGTAAGGGCGAATATATAGGTACGCGTAGAGTACGGAGGGACGGACACGGACAGAGGGAAAGGGAAATGGCAGGAAGGTATCGGGAGGGATGGAAACAGACGAGGGTTCGGTGCGCGGAGGCGGAAAGTAATCGTGGCTCACCGGGAACTGACGACGGCCACCGCGACTCTCCCTTTCTCCCCCCTTCCCCTCTCTCATCCGTCCCTTTTTCCCCTGTCTCTCTTTTTCTATGTATATCTCCCTTTCATTCTCTTTTTCGCCCCTCTCCCGTATCTACGCACCAACACGAACCGCGAGAACTATGCGAACCTAGGCCAGGCCACCATGAAGATTTCAGTGTCGAGGAATCCTGAGGAGTTAGTCCGCGCCACGCGCGACGCCAAATCACTGGAACGATACCATGGACTAGACGGTTCGTAATTGGATCGGTCTTCTGGACACGGCCGGACTTGCGAAAGGTTCGAATGCTGCGGAATCGGCCCAAATTCTCTTCGCGTTCGCATCCTGCTGACTTCAACCGTTTAACGAATTTTTCACACATTTGTGAAAACATTGAAAGATTTTATTGATACATTCCGTCACAGTCACCCTTAGAGATTGCTGCGCCCGTGCCCAGTGTCGCCAAATTAGGACTTGTGTTCCCACTCTACCTTCCCCTTCTACGGCGCTGTTCTCCCACGTATCCGCCGCGGCCCGATCACGTGACGCGTTTCGTCTCTGTCGTGCTTATGTCCGGTACTATCCGGCAGGGAGGGGGTAACTTTTTCCCCTTAATTTGTGCTTCCTCCCCTCATCTGACGGCTCTGATATTAAAGGCGGTAACGCATTCTGTAGACGCATAGAAACGGAGAATGGAACAAATGGAATAATTCAAGATTATTTAAATTTGTTTCCAGATACGGGCTCGTTATTGTCGCATCAGCAGGAAACGACGTCGGATGGCAATTCGGAACACAATTCTTCCGGCGACGAAGACTCGCAGGTACGATTGAGGCTAAAACGGAAGTTGCAGCGTAACCGGACGTCCTTCTCGAACGAACAAATCGACAGCCTCGAGAAAGGTTAGAAATTGAACGTTACATTGCATTTCTGTAATCCTTTGGATTTAGTGATTGATTAGTCTCACTAAAATTTGTGTACAGTTATCTAACTGTATGCTGTGTGTCAAAGTTTTGACTAGATAATTAAATATGAAACTTTATAAGTATTTGCACGATTATCTTTTTATATTTCTAAATACGTTAAAATAATATACTAAAATAACGCAATAAAGTATGCAAACGTTGAGAGAAATAATTGTACACGCTTCGCTATGCATATTCGATCATCGATTCGTTGGCACATTTATCCGTGTCTCGTTCGAATCACCACGCGCGCAGACGACACAAGCCATCTTGACGCAATAAACTTTCATTCCCGGAGTAAAATGGATTCCATTCCGCGGGGGTAACAGTTACGGCATAAATATCGGTCGATCTAGCGCGTTCTCGTACAAGTAAATTACTGCTTTCCACGGATATCGAGTTTTCTCAAGCATTTGAAACGCGAGCGCGCTTTATAACAGATTTAATTGGATCCACGGCCATTCAAGTCGGTCCGGGGCTTTCAAGTATCGTCGATAATTATCCATTTAATCCTGTCTCGTAGTGATTCGAAATTATGTACGATTAATAATACATACACACAGGGGACAGTCGTATGCGTGCGTGCGTGGAATAGAGAGACTGCGTGGAAAGAGCGAGATCGTGTGTCGCGAACAGATTCGAGGGAAGGAGGCACGTTTAATAACGAGCACTTGTTGCAAACTGGTTTCGTTTTAGAATTCGAGCGGACACATTACCCGGACGTGTTTGCACGGGAGCGTCTCGCCGAGAAGATTGGATTGCCTGAGGCACGTATCCAGGTGAGTGTGAATGTGCGAATGCGGCGTGTGCTTCCTCTTTCTCGTTCGCTCCACCCACACCCCTTTCTCTCCCCCGGGCCACCCGCCGCCGTCCCTGCGCTACCCTCCGCGCTACCGGTCTTTCTTTTTTTCTTTCGCTCCATCTCCTCCCTTTCCTTCCACGGTGCCGAGCCCTCCCACCCTCGCGATAGTCTTTCTCCATTTTCCACGACGTCTTCTCCACCGCCTCTTCTTTATATCTCGAGGAGGGCTACTGGCGAGGCGAGGCGAAGCGAGGCGAGCCGAAGCGAGGCGAGGCGAGGCGAGGCGAAGCGAGCGCGCGACAACGACGCCCTTTCATTAAACGCCCTAAACGCGCGACCATGCTGCACCCGGGATATTAAACACCACCGACGAATCCGCGGGTTACCTCGGGATTTTATCTTCTTGGTCTCTCTCTTTATCCGTTGCTTCTTTGCGCGACTTAATTTCCGCGACGAGGTCTTGATGCATCCTTGGCTTGATTAAGACGGACTCCGCTTTTGAAGGATGTAATACGGGCAGAAAGGAGAAGCTCAGATTTTTTTTTATTATACCGTGCCTTACAAAGACAGCCCCCAATTAATGTTAACCGTCATTAACGACTTGTTTCTTAGCCGTTTCACGGTTTAACTTTCTTTTTCGAATGACTGAGATATACATTAGCACGTCAAGTGCCACGCCAGCACGCACTTAACGTCCAAGAAGTATCGTATAATCAATTTTTTAACCCTTCGTACCTGATATCGGAATGTCTTTAATTTAGAGTTTCCTTAGGGAAAAGAACAACATTGAATACAGGAGGTCAGATTATTAGATTCAATGTGTTCCAAATCATCGAGAAAATTAAGTCTAAATCATCAAGAGATTATTATACTATCTGTAATAGAAGGGTTAATTGAATCCGTAACTGACAAGTAGACAACGGATTTTATGCAGTTATAACAAAAATGTTAAAGTGTAATTTGAAACAACAAAAACATTAGAAGAATTTAAAAGTACTGTTATGTTATTTTCAACATATTACGTATTAAGAAAGAAAATAATTTTCTATTTCACTCCAGTTTGTTGCAATTCAGGTAGATAATTCGAATCTGGAAGAAGGTCCTATGTCAGGTTATTTAAATTTTATAGGAGAGCAGTTAGGAACCCATTTTGCTTTAACAGTTAATAAAACAAACCGTAAAAAAAGTCTTTCATTTTTCAGTCATTTTCCAATGGAGGAAGGGCCTATGTTATTTTCAGCTGGTCTTTATTATTGCAATTTACGTTTGACTTCAAAATTACGCATCTACAAAATTTAACACAAAAGCTATCGAGCCTTAAAAGTAACTGGTACATGTTCTCTTATAAAAATGAAAATCGTGTGCGTGGAGTCCACGCGCGACAGAAATGAAACTTCTTGCTTATTAGGTATAGCTAGAGATAAATTATTTGTATGTTTAATTAAGTATGTTTAAAAAAAAGAGGTTGCTATAGCAGACAAACAAAAAAAAATATTCTGGAAATTCAAATTGATATTATAACCTCGCGCAATCTTTAAGTACAGGCTAGTTCTGTATTTATTTTTATGCCAGAAACTATAGTAGATTCAAATACAATTTTTAGTACCAATAGAAACCACAAGAGATAATAAATGAGAATAGTAAGGATGCGGGTATGATCTCAAATGAAATTATTTTATTTTGTTCCGTTCCGTTTCGTTTCATTTTATTTTATTTTATTTTATTTCTTTTTATTTCCCCCACCACCACGTACCTAACAATTCCCCTCATGCGATCGGAATTTTCGTAACGCTTGAAAATTGTAGCCCCCTCAGCAAAGAAGTTTCACTTCAACAAGATTGATTTTATTTAGACTTTGTGCGGCTTCTATTATAATACGAGCTCTATTAAAGATATTTATATAATCAATTCATATGAAATCATTTTTATTATTTCAATAATTGTAAAATAATAAATCTGGAACCGGTTATTTTGTCCGGTGGTGGTAGGTTTAGTGTTAAAAAAAACCTGACATAGACCCTTCTTCCAGACACTCATTCAATTTTTATTGTGCATATACAGGATGTCTGAAAATTCCTTCAACATCCGGAAATGGGAGGTTCCTGAGGTCATTTGAAGCGACATTTTCCTTTGCAAAAATGGCGTCCGCGGCTTTATTAAGGAGTTATTCACGAAAAACACGGACCAATCAGAGCGCGACCTAGACGCGTGTTGGCAGAACCGGCCCAGCGCGCCAACTGTCAACTGGCCGACTGTGCCAACGTGCGTCAAGGTCGTGCTTTGATTGGTCCGTGTTTTTCGTTAATAACTTCTTAACAAAGCCGCGGACGCCATTTTTGCAAAGGAAAATGTCGCTTGAAATGATCTCAGGAACCTCCCATTTTCGGATGTTGAAGGAATTTTGAGACACTCTGTATATAGATCCGCTGTCTACCGATAAGTCAAGATTTATTATACATAGTCACTGGTATTTTAACTTTCTTATACTTCGTAAGTCCTAACGTAATTTTGTTTCACTCTGCCTACCACCGTACGAATTAACGTTGAAATCTAGTCAACAAATTATGTGAGTCATACATATATGATTGGCGTGGCAGTTAACGTATTGGTTGATGTAATTATTGATAAATATTCGTTTTAGTCAATCCGATATATTTTAGCAAATCCAAATAATATTATGAATTTTCGCGATCGTGGTATTTCACTTTACTACTTGAAAGTAAGTCTAAAACATCGGCTTCGTGAGCGAAAGCATCCGCTCAGCTTTTTTCTTTTCTTTGGAAATCCTAATTGTTACGTCTACAACGGATTACCGGCAAAATCATAAATACGTCGATGACAGAAAAATCTCCAGAATGGAGAACAACCAAACAATTCAATCTCTATTGTAGTACAATCAAAAAATTTGTGATTCGTTAGCATATCTGTGGTTGTAACGAAAAACGCCGCATGTCACAATTTCAAAAAATTTGAGTTTACGCATTGATTGAGCATTAGAGTATTGGATTTACGTACTTGCCACAAAAAAAGTCATGAAAACAAATTCGGAAGGCTGAAAAAAATAATGCAATTTAACCGATGTCTTGTGTTCAATTTATACGCATCAAGAAAGTGAAAGTATATGACATGCGGCGTTCTTCTTTACAACCACAGATATATTCATTAGCGAGGTTATGTTTGTTTAACGTTACTCTTAAAAGTCGGACAGTTCACGTGCAACAACCTAATACTGTAACGAGTCAAAAAATTAAAGGCTAGCTATACCAATACGTTTATCGAATTGTACTTCCTTGAAAACGGAAAGTGCTCCGAAAGTTCGATGAGCAACGTAAACATTTGTTCCACCTCCTGTTCACCGATGTCTCGGGAACAGTCGTAAAAAGGAACCAAAGTTACCGGGTCGCCATTCCTTCGCATGGTGTTCGTCGATTGGTCGCGGCCGTGTCTAGCATCGCGTCCAAGCGACTTGCGCTCGGTGTATCGCAATTAATTAATATAACATGATTGCTCGAGTCGTGGGGGTGACGGTACGGTTATATGAGCTAATATGTACGCAGCCTTATCGAACAATGTTTGGCCGCGCGGTGCCGCTGGCTCACCCTGTTGGACCCTCTTGCTATCCGACCGGCCTCCCTCACCTGGTTCGAGGATAGGGGGTGGTGAAGTGGCCGGCGGGCTTTCGCGTCGGTGGTAGTAACCGGGCGGTGAGCGTTATGTGGACATACAAACAGTGCAAGACCATGTTGACGCATGTTTTCAAGCCTCGTTGGCTGGTATTGATCTTGCTAAGTGCAGGAAACCGGGAGTGCCGGTGCGAGAGACGAAGGAAGAAGAGAGACGCCGAAGTGCGCGCAAGAGAAACGGGGAGACAGAGAGGAGGGAAATGGGGAGAAACGGAGAGAATAAGAGAGAGAGAGAGAGAGAGAGGAGAAGAGAAAGAGAGGGGAAACAAGAGAAAGCTCGAGCGAGAGGAGGAGAAAAGAGGGAAGAGAGAGGGGAGACGAATAGAAAGAGAAAAAGAGCGTGAAAGGGGTGAAAGGAATGATTCCACCGCCGGACCCGTTCGTCGTCCGATTAACGAACAACGAACCAAGGAGGAACGAGAACGGGTAGACAGACGCAGGAGCAATGGGCGAAAACGAAGCGAACGAAGCGAAACGCGGCATGGCAGGACATGGCGTGGCGTGGCGTGGCATGGCGTGGCATGGCGTGGCGCGGCTTGGCGTGGACTTCACCACCGCGGCACGCTACGAAACGCCACAGAACCGACATATCCCGACCGAGCCGTGAGGGATCCAGCAGACGGCCTAAGAGGGTTCGAACGCAACCATGGCAACGTCGCGTCCCCAGGGAGGTTGCCCTCTGATTGGTTGTTCCTCGCTTTTCCACCTATACCTTGAATACTCTCGCACGAGTTTCGCCACGCCGCGCAACAACGCCGGCCCGATTATCATCTATGGCAATGGACGAATCAACCATGTGCGCGATGGCCGATCTACTCCCAATATGCCGAACATTAACGTTTCTGGGACGACGACGCGGCGCTCCTGTTTCCAATCGGACACGCTTCGTCCTGGCTAACGAACTCACCAAATCATTTCTGAAGTTCCGAGAATTTCTTTTAGTCCTAGGGACATTTCAATTTGTTTTACGACGCTGTAAAAGATTCCGTTGTTTCCATGTTTCTTCGCCGTTTAGCTGGCTGACCTATCAATCAGGTATGAACACTTATGAAGTCGGAATGAAAGGATGCACGAATACAGTGTAGTTTACACGAAGGAGTTGTATTCGTCGAATTAAGAAGGAAATGAAAAGCTTCTGAACAGTGGTAGCGAACTCAAATGTCTTCCGACAGAGGTGAAATAGCTCTAAGGAGCAAATTATAAATACATATAGTTTACATAGTTCACAGAGCTCAACTAATCTCTAATCAAACTGTTAGAGAAGACACGAATCACGGATAGAGAAATCGGTTGTCTTCGCTTGAACGCGGGAACAAATACCGTCCGCTTTCTACATCTTGTCTTCTTTAAATTCTAAAACATTCTGTTGGAAATTCTAAACTCCTGAAACCATACTTACGGTTAAGAACAAGAGGTACCGTGAAGAGGTTCGATCATTCAAACTCGAAAACCTGCCGGCCGCCGCAAAATCCCAATTATTTCATCTTTACATTCCGGAACGACGGAATCGATAATCGGATAATCGTGAAACGTAAGAAAATTAGAAAACTTCATTCCGCTTGAAGTTGAAGGCGTGCTGCGTTCCACGAGTTCGAGGCTGGGCGCAGAAGTTCCCTGGGATCTTCTTAAAATTCGCGTGCCACGCCATCTTCTAAACATTGCCAATCAAAGTAGAAGGTACGTCCGGCGTAGAGGGACGGGCGTGTAGCCGGTTCGTGGAATTCCGAATGGATCGATTCAAACGAGTTTTCGGGGACGCGGTAGGACGAGTTTACGAGGAACGACGGTATTGGGCGAAAGGAGCTTGCTGCAGGCGAATGGTGGATATTCGCCGGTGGGGGTGCTAGAACGCGATTTGCCACGTCGCCGGCGAGATGAAATTTATTTTTTGATTCGATTTGAAGGCCGTCGGGTGTGCGCTGTTCAAGATCAAGTTGCCCCGACGCCGCCATAAAATAATCTCGAATTTCCTTGATCGACTACAGCCCCGCGTCCTAAATCTTTAGTCCCTCTTCTTCGCACTCCTCGCATTAAATATCACTGATACATATGTGCACAGTGAATCACAATAATATTCGGACACTTTTCAAAGGACGATCACTTTTTTAACATACCACTTGGATTATTTTGACAAGTCGATGCAATTAGCGTATTACAAGACGTGAAAAAAAGATTTTGAAAAATGGCAATTGGTCGGAATTACAGAGGAAATACTAGAAGTTAAAAATACATTTTGCAGATCTGTGTCAATTGTACGTATTCTGAAAATGTCCCAAGTTATTGAAAACCGGAAAAGTTATTCTTCATTATCCAACACGAAATATTTTATAACTTTATATTTATAAATTATAAGTACCAGCTACATCTAAACGAGGACGTACTTTAAGACGATTTTGACACCCATCTATTCTTTTTGTACGGAGAAACAAATTAGACAGGGTAACTGGGATCTAGTGCCCAACTACTTCTACAGAAAAACCGTCGGGGACAATGTTAAAGACAAGTTGTTGCAAGACGATATTTCGACCTTTCGTTTTTAATAGAATTTCGACATTCCAATACAACTTTCCATTTATGACCAACAATTTGTTTTTGTTTAAAAATAAAAAAGCAGAGTTTAAAAAAGAAGGATATACAGACGGAAAAATAATTGAAGTATTTTTCCCTGTTGTATATCTAACAATGTTATCCAAATTATTGCCGTGTAAATGCGCAATTTGAATTTGCTAGTTTGCTATAAACGTTAACTAGACAAAGAAATTTCCTGTTTAGATGAACCAATATCATTTATCGAACAATGTCTATTCACATTTAAGAATCTAATCAAATGGAGCGGACATGTTTCGCTGGCTTTTTATTGAAAGAAAATAACGTAATTTTACAAAGTATTATATTGGGTCTTTCGGAAAGCCATTTCGTTTTTCGTGTAGAGATGGCATTGCTTCCACTTGTTATTACTAACCTTATTTTAAATCGCAAAATCGTGGTATATCTTGACCACTGACATTTCGGTCGTAATTTCCTACCTTGTAGTGCTTTCTAATCTTTCAAGTATGTTTTATCATCACATCAAATATGCAAAATCAAAGTACGCATTTCCATCATCTTTTGCTTTTTTATTACCGCAAGGGTAAAAATATAGTACACGAAAGAAAAAGTTGTGCGATGTTTAAAGAGAGGACCATCGATTACTATTTATTTCGCTTTTTTCAACATTTTTTATGCGGTGCAAATTTCATTTCAAATAAAATCGTGAAAAGTCAATATTTTGGTAATAAAAGACAGAAATTCTACGAGCATGGGATCTTTAAGTTGCCTGAAAAATCGCAATAGAAGAAAATGTCATGTAAAAAATTGTAAAATTTTTTGTAATTGTATAATTTTCTATTAAGAAAACGAAATGACTTCCGAACGACGCAATACATACATATTAAGCAGTATTCTTCTTCACGCATTTGCACGAATCTGTTCTCCTGATTTCATCGGCGATCGTGCTCCCATTTATTGGTGGAAAAACTGGAAGACAGATTGGCTAAAATTTGACGGTAATAGTGTCTTTCATCGAAAAAGAAACGCGCCCTTTTATCGAGTATCGTATTAATGCGCGTAATGATTGGGGACTGAATGCGCAGACATTCGAGGTAAAATCGAGGGGAAATAATGCCGCTGCGCCATGCCGACTGCGAATCCCTCGCGCATTGTTACCGGTCGTCATTTGTCGGTGCACGGTAATTAAAAAAGTTGCGGGCATTGTTGGTTATCGAATTTTTCTATCGCTGCTCTCATTATCGCGCGACAGTTCGTCGTTGTTTACGACCGAAACGGCCAACGTAGCAATTGTCGACTATTATGCATGTACATACACGTAGAAGCGCGCCTCCCGCGCATGAATTGGCAAAACGAGAAACGGTGCGCGCAGCTTTTTTCTTCGTGCAAACGAATCCAACAATCGGCCTGCATTACGGCACGCCACAGGTCTTCACATTTTTTCCAGAAATATTTATCTCGGAGATTGTCGCGAGACTCCACGAATCTTGGAGCAGAGTCGCCAGGTGAACCCTTAGCACTCGGTTGATGACTCAGAATCACCACCAAAAATTGCTGTAACATTATTCAGAAAATTGTTTACATTATTAAATATGTTGGGGTGTAATCAATTACTAAACATTCAAGTATTGTATGAGGTATTGTATCAATCTCATATCTATAAAATGAAGAAAATCACATACAGTACAATGGAATTATTCTATTAAGTCGTTGCATATGAAATGTCCGATTTTTAACAATAACGTGAAACAACCGCAAAAATTTCTTATTAATCTAAGAATCACACATTTCTTGATTGTATTATGGTAGAAATTGAATTTTTTGGTCACTCACATGTTTCATTTACAAGATTGTCATTTTGTAGTTCTTTTTACTATCAAGAAATAGTGTGTTGATTAGTAGACTGCGGATCTTTATGCAAAATAAAAATCGCTTGAACCAATTGCAAGTGACTGGAGTCACATAAACAGTTTATTCCAACTTTAATCATTTTAACAAGCTGAGAAAAATGGATCAGCACTCTTAAATCAATGTAACCTTTGTACTGTTTTAAATTGCACCCACTAATTTTCGCCATAAATGTATAAAATCCGTAGACTATTGATTAGTCACCACATTTTCACCAAGTATCACATAATGTTATCGTCAATATGTTGTTTTTCCACACATACAAAAAGAGCAACAATCGCACTGATTGATGTTGAAATCAGATCTATTTAAAAGGAAATTTATATCTGTAAATAAAGAGACGTACAATGAACCTGTTAACTGCAATATTTCTCTATATGCAACAACCTAATACGTCGGAAGAAATGTTTAATTTACGAGTCAAAATAGCTCCGAGTGCAAAGGGTTAAGACTTGTGTCCGCACTCGGCACTCTATCTTCCCCTTCTATGAGGTTATTCCCTCACGCTTCCGCCACGGCCCGGTCACGTGACGCATTCCGTCTCTGTCGTGCATGTGTCACAATTAGTGATGGCGTGCAAAATCACTAACTTATGATTTATCACTATGACCGCAGAATTACAATCACGGTCGTGATTTTAACTTCCTTCTTCATCTCTTCATCTTTTAATTAATTCTTCATTTCAATTGGATTAGTTCTTTTTTCAAATACATCAAGTAGCTTGCATAAAATAATATAGCAAATAATTGCAATAAAATTATGTCACGTTTTCTGTATACATATAACTTAAATTTATTTCGTTTAATGATAAAAATATTCAATTTTCTTTTTGGTACCTTATTTCAGTATCTTAAAAAGAAAAAGATTAATTCTCCTCCCCGATTTCGAAATCGTAATATTTACTTACATAGTATCAAAGTGCAGACAATTTCTTTTTATGTATTGTATGTATGTACATTCTATTTATAAAGTTTTACAAAATACCAATGTATTACTTAACAATTATAGGAAACGCAGATAATAATTTGAGAAACGTCTTACAAATCTAATAAATTTGATAAAAACGCGAGGTAACTCGCAACTTTGTTTTGATGTCGTTAATATAAAACATACAGGTTATGTCTTTGTGACTTGCGCGAAGAACAGTTTTGCTCTCCGCCAATCAGCAGCGATCACGAAAATCATGAATCACTGTGACGAAATCACTGTGATCACGCCATCTCTGGTCACAATGTCACGTGACTAATTCGATAGCAGCAGAGAGAGGGAGGGTAACTGTATTCCCCTCAATTCGAGTCAATGCCCCTGTTCTGGCGATTCTGTCTTGGAGAGCAGGGACGCACAGGGTGGAGAAAAATTACAATGTAATCTGGAATTTGTGCCAACAGTGCTTGGAGATTCGGGGGAAATCGACATATCGAAGGGAGAGAGAATCCTCTTATCGCGACGAGGTATCTTCGAAATCAGGAAATCCGTGGAAGCGCGACAAAGAACTTAAGCTCCGATTTGCTGCTCGAGGTTGCCAGTTATTATAACACACCGCATCAGCCCGAGTGTCCGAGCGAGAAACGTCTCTCACTAATTCCTCTAGTCAGAAACTAATCGCGATTGTCAACCTTGGAGATTGTACAATTTTCTATTCCTCTATGATCGAGTCGTAATTCGAAGTATTATTTTGAAATATAGGGGAGAGTCATGCAATGCCTGACCGAGTTGGCGCAGTAAACAAATGTAATATATGTATTTAACACTAAACTTACCGAGTTCTAAAAACGATTAAAATGTTTCAGCTTATAAAAATGATAAGGCTATACTTATTTAGATCCCGTGCAATTTTTATTACAATATGTGCTTGGACGGAAAAATTTATCGAATCAATTTCCATGTACGCAACTTCATCATTTCAATAATTATACAGTAAAGTCGCGATATTTTTCTGCGACCTTCTACCTACAATTTATCGCAGGGCGGCGATGATTGATCTCGGCTCGGGTATATCGGTGTGAACCGCTACTAATCCAATTACAAAACTTCTTTATTTTTC
>CM052269.1:2472010-2578186 GCA_028455795.1 Lasioglossum marginatum
GATCTGCAGGGTCCCCGGGTACAAATCTACTGGATTACATACCAAATTTTGAATCCGGTAAAATAAAGTTTACCCTTTATATTTGCTCCAATAGCGTTGTATCGCTTAATATCCTCACGAGCTTAGATACTTCGCATAACCCAGGATTCTTTTTTACCACTGCATCTATTTTAACACGAATTTGATCACCACATTTACCAGGAACATTTAAATGTCCAATACAGTCCATAAATATTTTCATTGAATTTGTTAAGGGTAAGTTCCCAGTCTCTTTATTGTGGAAGAGTTTGTGAATGTATTTTTATAAACGTCAAATTTTGTGCAACTTGTATCTGTTGCAACACATTCTGAGCTGTGGCAATTGCAACTATATCACCTTCATCGAAATCTTCAACTACCTATTTACAGAAACAAAATAAAGATTGCGAATTAATGATTTTACTGTTTTCGGATGTTAAGAAGAAAGAATAGTCGAACCTCTTTAGTTTTATCAAAATTTTCGGCATAAAATATTGGAGTCATACAAATTGCAGCAAAATATAGTGGAATTATATAAAAGAAATATGTAATATACAGGATGTCTCAAAATTCCTTCAACATCCGGAAATGGGAGGTTCCTGAGATCATTTGAAGCGACATTTTCCTTTGCAAAAATGACGTCCGCGGCTTTGTTAAGGAGTTATTAACAAAAAACACGGACCATTCAGAGCGTGGCTGCCGAACGGAGAGCGAACGGAGTCCGACTCGAAGACAGGTCCCGCTTAGAGCGTGGTGTCGCCGTTGGCCGAGCCAGAATCAATCCGCTGTAGCCGCGCTCTGATTGGTCCGTGTTTTTCGTTACTAACTCCTAAACAAAGCCGCGGACGCCATTTTTGCAAAGGAAAATGTCGCTTCAAATGATCTCAGGAACCTCCCATTTTTTCGGATGTTGAAAGAATTTTGATCCTGTATATGTACACATGCACATGGTAGAAAACGTATGCAATATACAAAATAATATTTGCATATCGAAATATGTATTTACATAAATATCTGCAGTCTAGTGATCAGTTTTGTTAGATTCTGATTCGATTGTGAAATAAACTAACACCAGGAATTTGTAGTAAGGATGACGAATTCCGAAAAATGGAAAAAGGTGGTCCTTTCTGAAGACATCCGCTTTAATGTGTATGGTCCAGACCGTCTAAATGTCTATATTATTAGTTTCATGATTTGCAAAAGAATGTGGGAGAATCAAAGTACAGAGTGAGCTAAAATGACGGAGTATTTTTAAGTCAATTTTTTCGAGAAAGAACAAATGAAAATCTAACTAATTAGATCTGACTAAACTGAGCGGAAATATGTATTACAATAAGGTATATGTATACAGATACATATTTATAGCGTAATTTTTTCAGTTGTAAATTTCAATACATCCTATTCTGACATCTGCAGATTAAAATTAATATAAAAAGTTTGTACACATATGAAAATTCCATTTAATTGAAGACCGCGTAGTGCAGAAGAGGCATTATCTTCTCTATCTAAAGTCGTCTCAAAGAGTCGTGCCAATTGGAACCGATTTACCCGAATGAAGCTGTTCCTTGGCTCGTTAACCGCGTCTTTATGGTCGACAGCAGGACCATAAGCTTATAGTTTCATCGTTGCAAGATTATGTCCAATTTTCTTTTATTTGGTTCTATGATAATTTCAAATTTAATGCTTCCTGCGCGGGCCTCTGACTTTTCACCGGTTTAAGGAGTAGGTTACAGAAAGATACAGTGCTCACAAAACAATAAGACATTTTATATGTTTATACTATGTATAAAGTGAGTGTAGAAAGTATTCGTACGCCCTTTAAAATAGAATAACTTTTTTAAAATTGTACCAAACGACCTGATTTTTTATAATCAATTAGAAGCATTGGTTTACGAAATGATATGCAAAAAAGATTGTCCACATAATTATAATTTACAAGGTTACATGCAACAATAAAAAAGGCATTTCTACAACTTTTTTATCTGAGCCGTTAAAGAAAATTTGAAATGTATGTTTTGGAGATTACAGTAGTTACACACATGCAGAAAATTTCATCGAAATCGATTAACATACACACGAGCAACAAGTGGTTAAAAATGGTGAAAATCGTAGTTTTACACGACTTTTGATCAGTTTCAGCTTAAAATCCACAGAATCGTACATCTCTCGATGCGTGTCGTTTTTTCCTCCGTCAACCGATTTCGATGAAATTTTCAGTATGTGTATAACTAACATAGATCTACAAAACATATATTTTAAATTTTCGTTGAGGGCTCAAATAAAAAAGTTTTAGAAATGTCTTTTTTATTCTTGCATGTAACCTTGTAAATTATAATTATTTGCAAAATCTTGTTTGCGTATCATTTCGTAAACCAATGCTTCTAATTGATTATAAAAAATCAGTTCGTTTAGTACAATTATAGGATAGTTATTCTATTTTAAAGGGCGTACGAATACTTTTTACACTCACTATATGTATTTTGTACCTTTACATGTAGGTAGGAAATGTACACTTTTCCCTCTAACGCGAAGCACGATTTTCCAGCCACTTGCAGCCATCTGACAAAATAAAGTTTACAACAAGAGTTGCAGAGTATGGAGTGCACAATAGGTACCAGTAAAAAAAATTTCGAAAACAGTTTGTTTTCATGGGGAAATCGAGGTCACCTTGGGTTTTACAAATAGGAACACGTATTTTTTTTTTAAACAACATTTAGAGAACTTCGAGACGAATTCAAAACACATATTACATGATATTTTTACTAACGTATTCCTCGATTTACGGTAGTGGAAATGCAAAATATTTAGGTTTTCGTCGTATTCGACTTTAAGACAGTGTCTTACATTGCAACTCTTGTTGCAAACTTTTTTATCAGATGGCTGCAAGTGGGTGAAAAATCGGGCGCCGTGTTAGGGGGGGAAACCCTGTATACTAGAAAGTTTCTTACTTGACATTTACGGTAGAGGCAGACGAATTCTTATCTTCGCTTGTTATGCAAGTAATTATGATCGTAACTATGTCGTGTTTGGTGTCATTTTGATTAGAAAAACGGGAAATACGTTTACCGCTTGATTGGCAAATTCCCTCTGGGAATCCAGCTGATAAAATTTTGACAATTATGGTAGAGATCTTTCCGGCACACAGTGGGAAAAATGGCCAATCTGGTTCATTCAGTTTACATTCTGCCTGTAATTTTTATTCGAAACAAAAAAGGACATATTGGTAATCACTTCACTTGAAAATTTCGTGATACTGACGATTTGCAGTCAACATTCCGAGCGACACCGAGGCTCATATTTTCCGCGGGTCGCATGTTTAATGCATTTCATTAATTCTTACCAGTTACGAAAAGGGCAAAAAACAAGTATGTTCCTTGAAATAGTGTACTTGGGTATTTCCACTAATAAACTGTACCCTCAAAATCACGATTGGAATACCGGAGAAATATAACTTTTGTCCAGCTAGATTGGGCATTTTTCCCACTGTCGTGACGGTTACGGAGAGAATACTGTGCAACTAGTTATATGTACATAAGCCTGTACAAATATTTAAAAGATCTTAGATATTATTTTCTCCAACACTAAAGTTATTGTTGAACCGTGACTCTTTCGCGAAATTTTCAAGAGATTCTTTCGCTTTTGAGGTAGCTATTCGGTCTGAAATGTTTAAATAGAGGACACAAAAAGCGGAAAATGCCACGATTGATATCGCGTCTTCGCGCTGGCCAACGCGACACGTGCCGTCTGTAGAAAACAGGCAGATCCCGCTCAAACGTACTTATTCTGTACCATTGAAACATCCGCCTGATTACACACACTGGAGGATTCGGGCCGCGCAATTGCGGCCAGACGGTGAAAAAGGAAAACGGCGCGCGTCATCGCGAAAACTAGTTATCGTAGCAAACAGCACTAGCGGAAATACGTATAATGGCCGCAAGAAAGTTTGTTTCGACAGTGAACACGCTCGGTATTCACGATCGACGCGGAAAATCGCAAATAAATTCGCCGTACCTTTCTAACAACGTTCTCGTTCATCCCTTTCGTTGCGGGGATGAAATTCATTATACCAACTGACCTACTTTCGGTGATCTTGTTTTAATTAATTAATAACAATGGTAAGTTGATCCGGATAAATATCATTTAAAATGTTGCTGACAAATTGTGAGAATATACAGGATAAACACGTGATCAGATCATTTTTCGTTTCTCACGCATGGTACAAACATTTTGTAGGAAGCTTGAAAACGACATGTGACTCGTTCTAATTCTTATTCAGTTTTTATATGCTTGATAATAAACCGACTCAAACTTATCCGCAAGTTTGCATTTAACTACCGGAAAACTTACTTAACGTGTATTGTTTAAATAACGTTCAGAGATTTACTAGTCAGCGTTTTTCTCGTAAACGGTAAGTATTAGGAAAAAATATTAATAAATACAGTATAAAAATACATATATGCAATGTGTGTGTGTTTGTGTATTGCATTTCAAAAACTAAAGATCACCGACATTTCTCGGAAAATATTGGAGATATGAAGAAATAGACGTACACTATTTCATGGCTTATAGGGAATGGAAAAACTTTTCCCTGTAACATTATTTTTCTAGTAGGGTAAACTGTACAATGATTGGCACCCTACGCCAAAATCGTAGCAGAAATCTTTTTATCTTTTTTTGAAATGTTTAAACGAGCGTCACTTGCTATAATTACAAGCTAATAGAGATTTTTCAGCAAAATCAAACAGTTATACGAGTCATAAATCTTTTATCATAAAATATATTCAGTGAATAACAATCGTAAGACGAATAGTACAGTCATTGGCACAGTAAGAAGTAAACGTTAAACAGGCTATTTGTTTTATAATTAAACATATGCGCACTTATTACATCTGTAGTACAGTCCGAAATTAAGTTACTGTATAAAGCGATAAAGTATACTTACTCGTAACGAAGATTTTAATAAGACACTATTTACACTGCACTGTGGTCATGTCGGTCTTACTGGATGTCCTCCAGCGTTGCTAACAGCCATATGTGGAACTCTGTTATGAAAACTTACAACGTTGCTTTGAAATATAAATAAGAAGCAATAAAAAATGATTTTCTATACAAGGAATCCTTAATATTTGCCGTTTAAATCAAGCGTGCCAATAATTACTGCAGTTCCAGCACACAATAGTACAGTTTACTCTACCTACTCTACCCTCTTCCTCTTTACGAGGAAATCGGTGGTTAGTAAATCTCTGAACACCCTGTACATGTCCTGGCGATAGTGACCAAGAAAATAGGTAGTATAAGCGCGCTAACGATGCAAATGACTTGATAAACATTCTGTGATCGTAATGGCACAGAAATGCTCCTCGAAATTCTTTAGCGGGCTCGGTTCTTGTCGCGGCGTGCAGTGCCGAGAACGAAATAAACCGTCGCGGATTACCCGGAAACCTCTTTGCATGCAATCTATACGTATAGCGGTTGTTCCCTGTGACAGGAAGGTGGCAGGGTAGGTCGGTTCTCGGATGTAGCGAAAAGTTCGGGGTGGCCGAGAGAATGTCGCGCGGCACGTGGGTCGTTCGTCCACGGAATTGTCAAAGGATTTTAAAACAAATCTCGCTTGGCACCGCCGCGCCGGGCCGGGAGGAGGGTTGAATCGAAGAATGGGATGTTCGGTGGTTCTCCGTCCCCTCCGACCGCAGACGTAGCCGGTGAATTTTCCATTTTCTCCGATTCGCACTTTCTCTGTCGTGCGCGCGGGGCTCTCTCGAGCTTCCTCAACTTTCTGTTCTCCATCCCGCTCCGCGTCCCTTCGACCCCTCTCGTTTAACGAAAACTGTGGAGGGACGACCCACACCAAGTACCTTGTCCCTCCCTGCTACCCTGCAACCCCTGTTCCTTCTTTCTCGAGCTGTCTCTGTCTCGCCGTAGCTGGGCTTGTTTTCGCCGTCTCTGTCCCACAGTCTCTTCCTCTCTTTAAGGTATACAGGGGCGAACAGAGGATGTGGATGGGTTGGGTCTCGCCTCGGCTGGGCGAGCGCTCAATAACGTGCGAACCCAAAGGGGAGGAAACACGGGGGTGCGCGGCGTACCTACAGGAATGGAGTGGAACGCCGTAGAATGGTGGAATACTGCGGAACACGCGCCGCATTCCTTTTGTCTTTCCGCCCCGTTCGCCTAGCTCCACTCGCTCTCTTCCTTTCGCTTTTCCCTCCGTTACCGTCCTCTCCTGTCTCTCCACCTCTTTCTCTCTCTAGCTCTCTCTGTTCCCCCGCTCCACTCCATCCCCCTTCTATTCCTCGTTTCTCGCGCTTCTTACGTGCGGAACGAGCCGCAACTTATCCATCATAATCGTTTTACGTGCATGAGCGCCGGGGACTTTCACCGCGCTCGTTGCCATCACCACCACCGGCGATGTCCCGTCGTCGTTTCCATTGCTAAGTGCCGCCCGCCGACCCTTGGCGTGTATCGTTTTCACGGAGAACGCGCCGCTTGATCTCACTCGTTGTACCATGATTTATACGCTCCTCTGTTCCACGAAGCGCACCTTAAATATGTATTCCAGCTTGATCGTTGAATAGCCGATGGACGGTAAAAATGTTATGAATGGGGATTAGCTCGCTTCAGTTTGGCGAAAGTTCGTTCGCTGAAGACATGCCTTTTACAACGATCGTACGAGATTATGTAAAGAGACCAGTTTGCTGTGCGATACTATTAGTAGTACAAGTTAGCTATTGCATTTGTTTAAATGGAAACTTCTCCCCGCAAAGTGTGGGATTGCATACTACCAATTCAATAGAACAATCGCCTATCTACTATGCCAGATTTATTATCCTATAGAACTCCGGCAGCTATATCAGAATTATTTCAATGACTTTCCGAAAACCATTTCTAAATAAAAGATTTTATTTTCTTATAAAATGAATATGTAGTTAACTAATGATTAAGTAAATATTATACACTAAACAAATCTTCTTATTATTTCTGTTCACGATTCTTATAATTTATTAATCACGAAAGTGTGGTGACTCCATTCGATGTTCGCAGAAATACCTTCCTTCTTAATATTTTCTTACAAAAATCATGGTATGATAAATTTGCTCATTGCAAAACTATAAAATTTTACTCGAATTGTTGTATAATATGCGAAACCTTTAATACCTCAATAATGATCAAAATGAAGCTACCCCTCTTTCATAATTAGAGCGGATTTGATGCATCTTTGACAAAAGTGAGTAGGTCTATAATTTAAAACAGGGAGAACATTAGAAGAATTAAAAAATATTGTTATATCATTTTGAATGTATTAAACATATAACCCTCATCCGTCCCTGTGTCAATTTGACACATTTTCCCGAAATAAGTTATACTATTCTGTTATTTGTAGGCTTTGCCCGAAACTTCGTGACTTTTATTTTTTTTAATGCGAAATAGATAACTGAAAAACCTAAGCTGTGAATGTCAATTTGAATGAAAAAAGTTATAAAAATAACTGTTTATCTTGTTATTTCATCGATCTGTTACCACTGCCAATTTGACACCGAGGGACAGGTTCAGTTCGTGACACGAGGGACGGATGAGGGTTAAGAATTATTGGGATTATTCGGTTATGGAGAACTAATTATCGCACTATTGTCTTTTATACTGAAAACTTTATTTCAAAAGAAGGTATATCCCTAACGAACCGACTCTCACGAGCGACTGTAAGCGACTAACGATTACGTGCCACATTCACAGGGCAGATCTCGCCAGGCCATCGGACCACGGACCCTTATCTCTCCTTATACAAACAAACAACTCTCGGTCCGGAAATCGAAGTTCCAAGAATCAATTCTCCTAAAGAGATTAGTTTTCTAAATAAAGAACTCCTTGATGGACATATGTTATTTCGATAAGAATGAAAATAAATTTCTATTTCACTCCGGTTTATTGTAATTCTTGTAGAAATTTTTTATTCTATACAAAGATCCTTCTACTTTACGGATTAACCGCACGGAGGAAATCTGTTTGATTGTTCCAGGTGTGATATCGGCGGGCGTTTCGGTGCCGGTGCAAATCCCGTCGCAAACTCCGGACCTGACCGGTAACTATTGGCCGAGGCTCCAGTGATCCCAGCTTTTCGGGTTCCCGCCTGCGAGCCTGCTCGTGGGCCAGGAGAGCCCGCCACCACCGACAGCCACCCCTGGTGCAGTGTCCCGGCCGCTGCTCGCGTCCCTTGGCATACCAACGCAGCCGACGCAACATCAGCCATCGAACACACCGGCTACCACTCCCGTGCACACCTCCGACACCAGTGAGTGAATGAACCGATCAATCCTCTCCGAACGTTCTCTTCCCAGAGATGGTTCGTGCGCGCGCGACACTCGATCACGGCTCGCCGCTGTCCGACGAATCGCTGACCCCGATCACTCGAATCGCGGAGGATATGTCACGAGACCAAGATACCGGCGCACCGCGTCTAGAAAACAGAGGATCACAGACTGGAAGTGTCCTGTCCTAGCCTCCAGACGGGACTGTCGAGCGCAACTCGGTACCGACAGCTTGCTACAACGCTTTGAATGTTAGAGGTGTGCGGGTACCCAAAATTTCGTATTCGGGTCGAATCGGGAAATTGACTCGGGATCGGGTCCCGGAAGCTTGCAAGTTTGAGGACCCAAAAATTTGCGATCACGCGAGTATGACACTTTTTCGTGACCTTCCAATCTAATTTTTGTATTTTAGCTTCTCGAGTACCCGAACATTGCAAACTTTCGCGATCCTGACTTGACTAGAGGCTCGGGTACCCGCGCGCTACTATGGAACACTAAATGGTCAAAATGGGCTCTCTAGCTGGACAAAATCTGTAAATTCACTTTGTGAATGCTTAACGCATTCGCTGCAACGTTATCAGGTGCAAAGCATTGTCTCCCATTTATACAAATCCCACTTCGCTGTACTCGATTCTCATCAAATCTGTATGTCTACTTGAACTACTCCATTTAGTTTCCTAAAGGAAATGGAAACCAGTTTTGACCAGCTCATTTGCCAGTGTAGCAAGCTCATTTTGACCGCTGTGACGACAGCGTCTCGATTTCGTCGAGAGTTCATTCTACTCATTGGCGACGTTAAGGTGGGGTCTCCTAAGCGCGTCTGGACGCAGCATTTTGCGATCCTGGGGCCTCTTATACACACAGCAGGATGTTACGACGAATGGAGTATGGATCGGTAAAACGCTGCGTCCAAACGCGCTTAGGAGACCCCACCTTTAGTCTCTAGAGACGCTTCCATTTGCTTTTCGCCTGGTGGTGGAATTGAAAGAAGCGGGTTCCTTCGGAAATTATATGTTCGGTCGCTAGAATTTTGTTATGCTTCGATCAACCAGAATCAGTTTACAGATGGGTGATTCGTTGCTTGAATTCAAGCAGACGTACGACTTCAGCTTTTTGTATTCGCAATGCAATGTTTATAGTTATCGATCTACAATATCACACTTTTATAGAGCGCTGAAATTCCTTCTATTCAAGAATTTCTCGACACGCAAGTAACAGAGAGTCAGAACAGAGGTCAATTCTATTAAACTTTTTATCGTATTATTGTACAGTCGTAGAAACGTTCACAGTTTGACCGGGATAGAACGAGGAAAGATTAGTGAGGAAAATCGCTGCAACGATCGGTCGGTTCAGAGTTTTCACTACCGCGAGACAAAGGGTTTAAAAGAATCCAGTTCGGGGACCTGTTAAACGAACGACGCAACAGGAGCCGAAAAAAGGTTAACGAGTCTGCTTTAATTCGATTAATTAGCCTGGTTGGAAGCTTGCCAAATTTCGCCGACGACAGGTCACTGTTGATGCTTCAGTTACCTTGGTTGCCGAGAGACGGGGACGCTCGCATTCGAAATTTTGAATCGCTTGAAGGAGCAGCGCTCGTCGATGATCCTATAGTTTCTTTCAGATCGATCACCAGCTGTTTGCGTGAACAATATTCTTTGCGAAAACGAAAACGAAAGTGTCATCGGAGTCGTTGATTGTTGCGCTCGCGCGGTATATCGAGGAGAGTCGAGAGAATCGATGTCTCTTCTTCGGTTCACGTTTAATCTAGAGGTCGTAGAAGTATACGCATGACCCGGGTCACGCAGGGTATATTGTCCTTCTACTCAAGACAGTTTGTATGAATGAACGCACGAAGCCTCGTCACGCCGAAACTGATTGTTTGGACGGTCCACCGTGATTCGGAGACTATCGAAACCGAAAATTTCGAATGCCGAAACGGTATTCGGGAAACAATGCGATTCTAAGTCGATCCCTAACCTTCAAAACTTGAAATTCGAATCTAGCATATCGATTTGTCCGTAATAAATTGTTTAACAGTTTCCTTGTCATGAGAAGTCACGCGGCTTTCACAAAATTGATAAAATAAATGGAAATTCAAACCCCTCTGAGATGTTCACACTGTACAAATTTTGTAATTACCATTTCTACCTATCGAGCAGTATTACCGTAAAGAGATTGGGGGCGGGCTCTGCCGCTGGAAATATTTTTGCGAGATAGGCGTTGGTTGCTCGTACCCGGCTGCCTTCGCGAACAAGGGACGCCGAGATTGATAGCTACCTCAAGGGTGGCTTTTTTCGGAGGACGGCCATCATGCTTGCTCGCAGCTATGGCGTCGGCTGGCAATGCTTTTCAGATCGAACACTTCTCTTCTTTCAGAAAAGCGACTGCTGTCGCACTCCGCTTTCCGAGAAAACACTGATATGTTTACCGTTTAGTTGAAAAAGACCAAATCAAAAACTGCTAGAACATAAAGATCCTGATTGGTAAACTAGACAGCAATTTCTATTTTTTCCTTTGAACGAAATAGATGGTATTAGTTATATCTCTGAAAATAATTGAAAAGAATAGGATAGAATTTATTTTGAGTTTTCTAAAAGCATAAACTGGACAGCGCATTAGTCTCGTTCTGGTGGACCGTTCTACGAATAATACTCAGAACCAATCGCATTCAATACTCTCGATAGATTTGTTCGAGCTAACGTATCATAATTCCGTTAAAGGTTGACACTATTCCTTGCAGGCTTTACCAAGAACTCAAGCGATCTATAGCTTCAATTCCTTCAGCGTATAAAGCCTCTCAATAAATTCTTTTGTCGCTGGAACCACGTGTCCAGGAAGTGCCAGGAACTGTATCCTAGAAACAACACGAATCATTGAGACGTTTTGTATTTGGACGAGGAGATTTCCCCGAACTTGTGTTCAGAACGCGACGAGCAACGATTCGATTCGTATACCGAATTCCGAGTACTTGGATACAGAATACTGAGCATCCGAACCTATCTACAACTCGATCATCGAGTGCCAACTACTTTGGTACCAACAATACAAAACAAATAGACAACTTCGAATAATAAATGACGACCAGATCACCGGTCTTTCAAGCGACGAAAGTATTTGACTACAGAGTACTGATCGTGTGTCAAGAGTCAGATGAGAGGAGGGAGCACGAATTGAGGAGGAAAAGTTACCCTCTCTCTGCCAGTACCGGATACATGTACGACAAAGACGAAACGTGTCACGTGACCGGACCGCGGCGGGAGAGTGGGGGAATAGCGTTGTAGAAGGGGAACGTAGGGGACACAAGTCTTAATCTGGCGACTGTGCTCGCGGACAATATCGAGAGCCCGAACATCGCGTTCACAATCTTAAAGCTTCGAATGGTCAGTATTCAGACGTCAAGTACTCGAGAATACGTACCCAGTACCCGAATACCGGATACCGACAAACACGTTCGCACATTGTACATTTCTCCCCGAGTACACGATGATTGTTACGCCCTTTGGTCCAAGTGAACGCGATTCTAGATTAAGACAATCCAATCTGTAGCTGGTAACCAGGACTACTACATCTATCGCCGTGTTAACGTTCCGAAACGACTTCAACCGAGTACGTCGCTCGAGTAATAACAAATCGGAAGGACGTCCGCAACTGGACGTCCAAAGACGAGCACGACGTTTCCACGGTTCAGCGTGATTGTCCGGAGTCCCATTTACCTCCCCCATGTCATCGATGGCCCGTAGCTCGCGACCGAAACGCCGATACATTCTGTATAAAGATGATTGTAAAATAGCATTTGTTACTCTCTTCCTAGCCTGTAATGTACATTAGGGAGGATCGTCGATAACGGTGTATATACGTGTAGGTAAGAGAAACGGTGATTCCAATCCCGTTCGATCGTACCATTTCATAGAGATCATACACACACATGCACACGAGATGCACACGAGAACGTACACACACACATACAAACACAGCTCTTTTACCCCTATATTCGATGTTCTCCCTTGAACCGGAAGCGAACCGCAGATTTTACTGACGGCGAACAAGAGAGCAGCGAAGCTACTGTTCCCGCTAGCGCGGCGTTGTCACGCGACCCGAGCCTACATTTATTCGCTCATTGTTTCCCCGGAGTTGCTGCAGAACCGAACGCATACGTTCCACACTTCACCGACAAGGTCTTGGAACGGAGATCGCAACAGGGATATGGCACAACGAAAGATTGCGATCGATCGGTTTAGCTTCGAGGCATATCGGTCTCATCCTCCAGCTGACGCGATAACCGTTAGGACACCGAATCGCGAAATCTCCATCGATTTTTCATTGTACAAAGCGGGCGCGTTCCGCTCGCAACGACAACGACTCGGCAATAGCGGCCGCGAAAACGGCATCGGTTTATCGAACTCTCGGTTTGACGAGGCGCGATCAAAAAAATACCGGACTCTGTCAATTCTTTTACAACGGTGTCGGATAAAATTTGATAGCTTTACTTGGTCTCTATGTCCTTGGTTACTTCCTTGCTGCTACGCTAAACCAGAGTCGCCGGATGAGGGGAATTTACTCGAATTGAGGGGAGAAGTTACCCTCTCTCTTTGCCAGTACCGGATTAGTCACATGATCGTCACGTGACAGGGGCGTAGCGTAGAAGGGGAACACAAGTCTTAATCTGGCGACTCTGCTTGAAATTGACAAACAATTTCACATCCATCTTATGTTTTTTTCAAGCTGAACGACAAATCACAGAGGCACACAAACACAGCCCTATTAAATTGTTTACAGCTCATATTTGAAATTTGATAAACAGATACGCAGGGGTAGAGAAGCGATCAGCAATGCCATCAAACTGTAAATGTACAACTTCGCAAGGAAACTGACAGAGTCCGATTTCTTTTTTATCACATCTTGTAGATCCGACGTAAAGCGTCGGGTAATTCGATGAAATATTATATCCTGCTTCATCTCTTCCCGTAACCGAGAAGCATTTCGTAGAGAGAATTCCCCTCGCGGAGAACGAATCGAGACCCGCGAGACCAGTTCCCGCGGAAAAGTGAATTTCTGGTGGCCGGGGTGCGCGCGGAGCGTTGCGAAAGTGGGAAAATTATGGTACAGGGTAATTTGATATATATGCACTACCTCAGACAAGGCTTTTTACGCGATATAAAATTTGTAATTAATTGCGTTAGCGGTAAAGGGAAGGCAAAAACAGGGGAGTAGGCCGACGGTGCCGCGCCGCGCCGCGTCGGTGATGGGAGGACACGCGCACGCGCAACAAACCGCTCGAGGATTTCGTACGATTGACGTAAGTACACGAGCACTGTTGATAATTATTCGAAACTTTGTGCCCCGGGCGCAATACACGATAATTATATTTTCGGCGTGAAATGGGTTTATTAACTTTTACCTTTCGCCCGTGCGCCCGCGTCGCTCGCGAAATTTTCGTCCGTCGAGCACTCTTCGGGCATTATTTCGTGAATAATTGCGTGCCGATTTAAACTAGGGACACAAATAAAGCTCACGGTTAAATTAGATACGGTAAATTCGAAAAAAGTGGGGAAACGCAACTTATTGTTAAATGAGATTCCACAATTACATTTCCACGCTAGTGTATTTACTTTGGTAGGTGGTATACTCTGTTATATGTCCATTCGCGTTCGCTTCAATCCCGAAGTAACAACATAATTGAGGGACGTCGAAAATCTCTCGTTGTACAATACAATTAATTGTGAGCAGTTCGCTGTCCGTAACGTGAAAAAATCTTTACATTGTACAGCTAATTCCAATTCGATTGTAACCGCGTAGCAAATTCGGATAACACGTACAAAACTAGAAAGCAGCTTCGTGAAGCTCGTCTTGTCGTTTCGATTGGGGCCACAGTGCTTAATTTAAGTGCTAAGCTAATTTGTTCATGCTCGGTGGGGTGGAAAATTAATTTAGATCGACATTTGAAGTTAGAATTTGTTAAAACATTTATACAGATAAATAATAAGTTTTTCTTATTTAGAAACTAAATATTCAGTTGAAACAAGGAGATAAACAACTGATAGTTTTTCGCATTATTTCTACATTGAAAATAAATGGATAACAAGTTTGTAATAAGCTATATTTTGTAACAATTACATAACAGTAATATAAACGGTAATATAAACAGTTAATATAAATCGTAACAAGAAAGAAAGAAGAAAACAGTATATAGTCAACAAAATATAAGAAACCATAAAAAACGTAATACAATTTGTTATGTTGCTCTAAACAGATCCACCCTTCAAGAATTTTACAATTCTCGATTTCTGAGACTCCTCTTAAAAAATGTATTTCTTAATCATTAGCAAGTAGTAACAGAAAGGAACTATAGTTTCACTAACCTTTAAGTTGGACGAGCAAAATATAAAAGAAGCTTGAATACATACAATAGTTTTATAATATATAATGTGTGAAAGTCGTTTGAAATTTTTATTTTAGCGGATACGACGTTTTCTAATGATCAGTAAGCTGATACATCAAGATAACAGCTTTGAAGTACATATACTTGCAACAGTAGAATTCATTGTCAACAAAATGAGTCCAGAATAAAGAATATTACTTTAGTTTGAGTAAAAAACAAACAAGAAGTAAACTGAATGTCCTATCAAATGAAATAGAAATGATTATATTCTATGTTACGTTCAAGTAATCAATGGGATTATAAACAATGACGGTTGCTTAAAGATACAACTTTTCTACTTTTCAACTTTCTAGTTACAACCTAGTTCTTTTTTACTGACAAAGAAGTTGATTTGTCTATTTTTTCCCATTAGACGACGCACTGTGCAGTGTGTTGAATAGTTTCGCTACGTTTTGCAGCCGCGAGGACTCGTTGAAGGCGCTCGGCGACGTCTTGGCCAGAGTCGGCAGTTGAGGGCAGGGAGCATGAATTAAGGGGGAAAAGTTACCCTCTCTCTGCCAGTACCGGACACAGGTACGACAGAGACGAAACGTGTCACGTGACCGGGCCGCGGTGGGAGCATGGGGAGTAGCGTCCTAGAAGGGGAAGGTAGAGTGGAGACACAAGTCTTAATCTGGCGACTCTGGTGTTGGCGCGCGCGTGCCGACCTCGTCCCCGGTTTTCCCCTTGTCTTCGTTAGCTAGTCGATTAAACTTTGTCGCCGGTACGTACCTGATGCGAGGAAACGGTGTTCAATCAGACTCCAGTGATACCCGGCCACCGACTCCGTTGTTTTACTTGCGTTCGACCGTTCCAGGACACTTTCTATTTCTGAGACCACATTCGTTTACCTCCGCGAGTAACATACCGCCGTCCCCAAGCATAACGTGTAATGGATGTAACAAGCAAAGCCGATTGTTTCGTAGATTCTCGCGATCCGATCTCCGCGGACAGCTGCGGGAAACGAACCCCGTCAAGGACTTCCGGACGAGTCTGTCGAGGACGTCGCGTGTAACTCGGTCGTAGGTGAGACCGAGCTATAACGACTTATCAGCAGTCAAATAGGGTTAATTCGTGTATTAGTGTCGAGGCAAAATGGCAAGACAAGACAAGACAAGACGGGACGAGACACGCGAACGAACGGCGAGAAACGTTCCGCCACATAATGTGTACAGAAAAAGGTTGCGTGGGAAGACAGCGTTCCGCGAATACTGGCAACCGGCGACTTAGGTGTACAAAATCCGTATAAACGTCTTTTCTACGCGAGGAACGCACGCATAATGCACACACGTACACGATGAACGGGGACTGTACATTAGTAAATTTATATTTTTGGAAGAAAACTGAAACAAAGTAGCCGCGATAGAGAAGAGAATCTCCAGCGGTAGAGCACACACGTTGGTCTCTCAACCGTTCGAGAACCTTCGTATTCAAAATACACTTCGTTTTCGATCCGTATGTACCACTTCCTCGTTGACACGCAACTCAAGAACCAAAGGTCCAGGAGCTTTGCTTCGTTATTCAGTTCCTATTCTTCTTCCGCTTATAGAACAGTCGTCTTGAGTTCCATTGTTTCGATTCGTTTCCTTTCCATAATCTGCGTGATACGTGATAGATTTGCCATATTCTTCGTAACTTCGTTTCCTTGGCAACGACGAGCGTTAATAGTAGTATTATTACCGTCGTAGCGGATCGGGCGCTTAGAAAGTAAGATGGCGTCTTGAGAAGGAATTTGGGAAAGGGGAAAATATGTCTGGCGAGTAATGCTCTTTATTTAAAAGAAGGACGAAAACATTAGATGCTTTGAAATATATACCAACGCTTCGAACGAAAAACATAAATAATTTCCATTTCGTTGGCACTATTGAAATTTACTAAGAAACATTGTCAATGGATATAATATAGGTTGCATCGAAACGATCTATCGCGTCTGTAAATCGTTCGTGGATCGACCTGTGACGCGGAAGTGGTTACGCAGTTTTCTTATTATCTGTAATGATAATTCTTAATAACGAATATAGTGTATGAGTATTAATAAATTTACTATCGAGAATAATATATTATTGCGACAGTAATCTACGTAAGTGTTGTGAATAATGGAGATAATATTGTTGCTGTGATTACCTTTAAGATTGTAAGTAGTAGGATATAGAACCACTGTTAGGTGTCACTGTCTCGATTCAATAAATGTTAATTCATTTTAATGACAACGCAAGTCGTCTGGCTTTCATTTATTCAGCCCAGTTACCCCGCCCATCCATTCCTTCCTAGCCGCATGCCAACATCCACAGTCATCTCTAGTACAGGCCGGAACATGGTAAATTTGGCAACGCTGTCTCAGTCCGATTTCAAGTGATTTGAAATCGTTCACGTTATATCACGGCTGTCTCTGTATGCTACTGCGCATATGCAGTAACTTAACTCTCTATTGCATTCCGTTCCCAATTGGAGACTTAAATTTCAAATGCTAAGACTGAAGAATGCAATACTGAAGACTCTGAGCATGTTGGTTCCAAGTGGGAACATTGCGCTTATGAATAAGACGGCATATGTATAAAATTCCCATACAGGAACAGTCATAAAACGCAATAAATAACATTTTCTAATAAAATTTTATTATTTATTTCATGACCACACTCATTTTTAAGTAAACTGACAGCCATATATATATTTTCCAACTCGTCATAAAAATTCATGTAATAGAGGATTAATCAGACCGATGTTCTATCTGTATGCGGTGTTGTCACATCACATGTTTCGGCCTATACTAGAGACGGCCGTGCAACATCTCAAATGTTACATCAAATTGTGACTTAAACGGATAATAAAAAAGCAGAAAAATCGTAATTATATCTTTTAAAAATAATGTATCTTTATTTATTAAAGCAGGCAGGGTAAGTAGTAGAAACGTTTGCACTGCGAGGAACACTTGTTTACACGAAAAGAGTAAAATTTGTAAGTCTTAACTCATCTTATAAAATAAATTAAAATAATACTATGATTATAGTGGCACATAGCTGGTTAGGAGGCGGCTGCAATTCGTAAGACGAATTAATGCCAAAATCACCCATAAGCAGATCAAGAAAATATCTGAAAGTGTAATATTATTTTTATAGTACAGCGCTGTATCAAATATACAGTAAAAACGTAAAATAGCATTGTCCAAAGTAAACTCCAAAAATTGTTATTTCGTTTCTAATAGAGTAAATACAAGGCCTATGATTTTCATTTAAGTATTATCAGATTTTAGTTCAATATTTTACAGTTGCTCTTGACACAAATCACACAATATTGTTGAACAGATTCTTTATGTGTTTAAAATTTAGTTAGACAATGTGGCTAACATGTGAAAAATTGTACCATAAACACCAAATTTTCTACTGCAATAATCGTTGAAAATTCTTTTTATCTTTATTACAAAGATAACTTGATAGTAATAAAGATAAGATAATCTCGATAATAAATTATTATTAATAACCATTATATTCAAGATTTATCGATTGTGGACAAAACTAAAAAATAGAAAGAACTTACTGTTATTTGTCTCATCTAACTCGAGCATCTTGAAAATCGTTAAAAAAGAGGTTAGACAGAATTTCAACTGCACACAAATTATTATATTATATTATTAAAATATTATTGCGAGAAAGTTCACAAATTGTGATTTATGGACCTTTGAAAACCAATACAATAATATTATATAAACTTTCGTGGTTCAAGTTATGAGTTAAATGAGACATTGTCTACATATATTAAGAAAAACAATGTGTACACTATACCTTTTGACTGAGTTGGTTGTAAGATTATAGCATCACAAAACTCCGGATCAGTCGCTCTTCTTATAGGATTTATCAGTATGTATTTCAAACTGGACCCAAACCAATAATCTAACGGTAGCACAATCATGAAAGACGAATATATTACACCGGTTACAAGAGCACTAATGACAAAGCCTGTAAGTGCAATCATGATCGAAATGAGGATCGCCGTTACTATAAACAAGAGCAGGAAGACCCAATTGGTATGAAGAATCGAGATACTTTCTGAAAAAAGAATGGAGTCGAAATATGATGTAATTGTAATTGCAACTGAGGTGGATATTAAATTAGGAATCAATATCATTCGTGTCTAAATATTACAATTTATAGCTACTAGATTGCGGATTCGGTGCATTTATGACAAAAGTGAGTATTTGAAGTAAAGTAGATGGCAGTAAAAACATCAGAAGGCTTTACACTAGAACAACAGTTTAATTTACGATTATTGAGATTATAGAACTTTATTTTTCTTTTATTCATTGTAATGAAAAAATCCATGATAAAAATCGGTAAAAATTTGGCTAAACATCCTTGTCATTTTTATAAAGTAATGAAGAAAAGTCCCTTTCACTACCATCTAAATCTAGTGTTCAAGATATTGCAGTAGTATTTTCAATCTATTGAAACTATTGAAAAATGAATATTTTGCATAGAGATCAGCAGTATAGCAGTTACCACAGTTCAAACAGGAGGAGGAAGATAATCTTAAACGATTCTCAAAGAAGGTAAGCTTTGCCTCGCCGGTGTCAGACGAGCTGCAACAACGCAATCGAGTTGCGTAAAAGACAAAGCAAAAAGGGACTAGTCGGAGGGTGACCAGGCTGATCATCTGTCTATGGGGAATAGATCAGCGCAACGTAGTTACGCAAGCACGGCCCATGTAATCTGAATAGGTCCCGGCGCAAAATAAATACGGGGACACAATTAGGTAAATGCGAATCTTTCAAGCTGGTTAGGATCGGTTCGTGGGAGTCGTGGGCTGGTTCTGGTGATGGTGCGGGGGTTGTCTGCACGCGGCGAATTTTTCGCGCGCGCCTGTGCGTGTGTGCATGCGAGGGTGCTCGGGCTGCGTTATGGTGAGAAAGGTAGGAGGGCAACGCGGATTCCCGGCGTTGCTGCATGGGGGATTTGGCAGGCGAAGTTTCCACATGAGCGAACAACATTGATAAAAGCTACGGGGGGACTCTCTGACTGTGCTTCATCCCTTCGCCAAACTCAAACTAACTTCGGTTTGGGTCGAGGTGGAGAGCTGTCTCTCTCAAACTCGTTCTCCCTTTTCTTTTATTCCTTTCTGTTTTAAGCCGGCTTTCATTATTTTCCTATAATTTGCTACAGCCCCTCGCGACCTCTCCCACGAGCAGCTCACCACGGGATACTTTCGTTCATGATACGTTCAGGAATGTTCCACGTGTTATTTCTGTTTTCGTCGTTAGCCTCTTTTTACCTGGCGGTGTGAAGAAGAGGATGCACGTGAAGAACCATCCCACGTTCACACATGAACTATAAGGAATGCCGCACAACACCACCCCGACGCCAAGTCCTATCAATAAACCGTATCCGATGCTTCCTGGAACAAACGAAATAGTACGATTCTGTGATAGGTCGCGGATTCATCTGCGTACCGGGTCGTTTTCGACCAAGGCTATTTTTGTTTTCACAACTCCTCCCAGCACGCAAAAGCAGAGACTATGATTGGTTTAACCCTTCGCCGTACGATTTTCTTCACGAGAGACTACGAAGATTATAACTTCCCCGTCCTTCAAAATTTTCTAAAAGAAAAGGGAAATTTATATTCATTCTATACCTATATTTACTTTAAGACTCGGACGGCGAACCGTTTTTATAACTATACAATTGGCGATGCTTGGGACCGTTTATAGTTTCAATTATTCATTTCACAAACTATATCTTTAGGGGTTTCGGCAGATACATTAGTCTTTCTGTTATTCCCAATGCAGTAGCTACTTATTTAGTTTAATTGTGAGAAGTTGAGAAATAGAAACAGAAATATCAATTTTGATACTCTAGAACTTACAGTCTAGGACCTACAGTCTAGGTCAAAATAGATCCAAGCATCGCCGCCGGAGTGTTAATATTTGAATATTCGTTACAAAAGAATAGAATTTGATTTTGTCCACAAAAAAGCCATAGCATTCATATTTAACTCGTTATTATACAGCAAAGGGTTAAGAAGGTATTCTCTGAAATTTCGACAAGCTCGATATTCCACATATGTACTACTAGTTCTTGCCAGGTACCGAAATTATATTTTCGTATTGAGTTTATCATACTTTCTTTTGTTAAAAATTCAACTAGGGATGAAGCAATTTACACAAGAACCACAGGGCTTGTCAAAATGACGGATTCAGATTTTTTATGTTCCAATTGTTGAGATTATAAAGATGTTTCGTGGCGGCGCTTGTTGAGCACTCTTATTTACTCACTGATATTTTGTAGAAATAATCATACAACGTCTCGATAAATGCGGTCTTGTTATTTTTGAAAAGTGATACAAATTAGTCAGTTTTAGTGTTCAGATTTTCTAGTGTTAATATATGTAAATTTTTAATTTTCCGTCTACTAATGCTCCTAGAATTAATTTTTTGGCATAATAACTTGTACGGAAACGTTTAGTTGCAGATATTCTTACCCGTCATCATGTAGCCGATCATGGTTCCGACGAACAAGAAGCCTACAAATTGGTCAATTGCGTAAATAAGGTGTCCTGTTAAAAGTCCTGTGAGTCCTACGAAGAAGCAGAAAGCGCAGACGAACTTCGGAAAGGTATCAGCTGGAAAAAGAGGGGATGTTTAACTATGTTGACTTAGCCATGATAGTTATGATTGCAGTAACCGTTGTGATTGAACGTACTTAAAACCTCGCAGGAGTCTGGATCCGGCGCAGGATTGCAGGCATACGAGAATGTAGGTACGTATGCAGCCGATTTATTACCGTAAGTGGCCACTGTGGCGTAGACAGATCCGGTGCCGGTGTAGCGGCTGTAGATTCTTCTCATTGGTGAATTTACTTTCTGGTATGAGACCTATCAGGAAATATTCCACGTATTGTTTTGCAACTTTAGTTCGTCTATAGGGTATCGCATTTCAAATTCTCATGACAAATATCCCGAAAGATATGAATGCGATGAAAATACAGTAAAGTCCCATTCAAAGTCCAACGGAGGAGACTGTTTTAAGTCAGTTCGCCTACCTCTTCCACTGGGGGGCATACTCCGCGAGGGACCAAGAAGCTCGAGCTGCCTCGGTCTCCGAGCAGTGTAAACATGCCGCGTAATCCGATACTGGGTCGTGTATAGCGATGTGAACCACTACTAATCCAATTACAAAACTTCTTTATTTTTTTTATATTTGATCAACATATTCGTGGCATTTTTCTAATGAAAATGATACCAAATATGATATAATTCCAATGATATTTGCTTGTGTAATGAACGATGAATGTTTCGGACGCAAGAAAGAACAGTGTATGGGAAATGCTTTGAACTATGCCGGCGCACCGCGATTCTCCGCGTCTTTTTCTTTGCGTGAAATAATGAAAAATACGTTTTGTTATTGGATTAGTTATGTTTACACTTCTTGGCGACCGAGGCCTCTCGAGCTTCGCTGTACTTTTCTACGTTTGGTGCGGTCGACGCGGCCACAAAAAATAGTATCCGATCCCGATCTATATCACAACACAGAACCGAGAATTGACGATTATTTATTCAATCCTAGGATGACTTTGACAAGGCCTATAAAGGTGAATTTTGAATTTTTGCGTAAGCCGTTCGCGAGATATAAACTCCAAAAGTTGACGGATATCTACCTACCCAGTCTCTGGCACGTAATTTGAATCGACAGAAGTAACAGAAATACTAACGTCTATAAAAAGTACTCTTAAAACTATGCTGGGACACATTGATAAGTATGAAAGGTTTTCCAAGTGAATTGAAAGAAGCAGAAGTGTTGAGTGAAGATATATTTCTTTTTTTTTTAAGAAATTCAACAAGTCTACAATTTCATATTTTATCTATTTGTTTTTCTTATAACTGCACAAAATTCGCAGTGTATTGGTCAATAAAGCTGTAAGTAGCGTCAAACATTGTTAACCGTGTAATTGTTAGAAAGGTTCGCCACTCGGGGGTCAAGTAGGGTTGCCGATTTCTCTAAAGAATCGATTTTATCCTTTGACGTGACTGAAAGCTCAAACCTTCTTACAAAAATGGTGGTGTGGGGATTTTTTATTTACATAAAAAATTCTATCAATGCAGTAGCATTAGCTTATAAAGAAAAACATTCCATTTTATTCTAACCATTGTTTAAATGTCTACTATAGCTTTAAATACCTTTCTACGTCCAAGGGATGTTCTCATTCTGAAGAACCGAAATTAGGTCGGAAAAGATAATTAGGGGTTAAAACTGATACTGAAGTACCTGATAGCCATTATCCATGATATCATCCACGGTGAGCATACTTATAATACCCTGGAAGTAAGACTCAGGGCTGAAGTCCCGCTCGGACAGGTACATCTGATACATTTCGTGTTCCACAGGGTTTTTATCACAATTCGGTTTGTCGCTAAATGGTACCGACGCTGGTTGCGTGTCAACCGTTACCGTGGTGTCCTGCAGCTGTACTTTCATGTACGGTGCGATTACGTGATCGAACTCCATGTTGCATCCACCCGGTACGGGTGCTACGAAGAGAATAAAGAGCTGATGGTCCAGATTATTATTTTGTTTCCTGTTTTATAGTTTATTATCGAACCCGCATCCGACACCAACATTAAATGAAAATAATTTCCACTTTATTTGATCTCGCACACAGTTACCAATTCAATTTCGAGCGAGCTGCGCCTATTTCTCTTCTCACTTACCTCCCGCGATCAGTTTTACGACGCTCACTCACTTGAGTTTACGGTAGGTATCCAGAGAAAAGACAAGATGTCGCGCTACTGTCATTAACACTAAATCTACCACCACCGATCAAATGACCGACTCCAGATTTTTTATTTTACAATTATTGAAATTATTATATAAAGATGCTTTCGTGGTAAATGATGAAATAAATATATTTAATAGCGCAGATATTATAATGTGAATCGCAGAAAGTTCAAATTAAAATCTTGTTATTTTTATAAGGCAACATGTACCGGCTACTTTTAAAACTCGGTAGATTTAGTGTTAACCATTTGCGTTCCGGGATATACACGGTATGTTCGAAAGGTTCACAGACTGACTTTTTTTTACAGACATACTAGTAGCCCCAACTACGGAGTTACGGTGGTACTATGTAATTTTGACCTCTTTTAGTGCCCTACTATTTTCCTGTTTCGCGATATTTATTTGTTCTTTAGTATTGCGTCGTAAGAAATTGCTTGATTTTATACGTTGTCTACCTAAAAAATGAGTAGGTGAAACAGATGAATATAATACTATGAGTAAGTTGTTTATAACCTATTCAAATTAACAAGGGAAGAAATTAATTTTTATGTAAGTCTTTATTATAAAGATGTGTTTTCTTGTAGTCAGAGTCGCCAGATGAGGGAAGGGAGCATGAATTGAGGGGAAAAAGTTACCCTCTCTCTGCCAGTACCAGATTAGTCACGTGACATTGTGATAGATGCACAACACAGACGAAACGCATCATGTGACCGTGCCGCTAGCGCATGTGTGGCGAATAGCATCGTAGAAAGGGAGGAGTGGGGACACAAGTCTTATTGTTAATCTGGCGACTCTGCATATCAGTGGCATGAAGGGATGCGTGACGTCACATTATTCCTACTACAAGGAGAATCGAGCCACGCTTAATGGCAGGGGTGGGGGGGAATCGTTTCGAGGGGAATACACAACAATTCCTTAAGGCTTCCGAGGACACCATATGAACATGGAACCGAGTGTCTAGCTATATAGTGATGTATGTAGACAACTAAAAGATGAACATTTTTTAATCTACAGAATTCAATTTTTTATTATATCATTCTTGGAACTTTTTGAACATAACATGTAACATCGTTAGACATATATTAGGTAACCATCTCAAAATCGACGGCGAGTTACTAAGGAGCAGAGTTGGACAAATCTCATTTCGAATAACGAATAAGGTATTCCTTATATAAAGTCCCAGGATTTATTCGAGAATAACGAATAACGATTCCATTCGCCGAGAAATTATTCGTAGCTTGCGAATAACGCTTTATTGGTTATTTGTTAGACACGAATAAATCCCGGGACTTTTATTCGTTATTCGTTATTCTAAATGACGGCAGCGAATAAAGGCACAGGGCGTCGCCGGCAGCCTTTATCTTTATGGGTAGGAACTCCCATAGTGACCCCGACACTCGAGGCCCTGAGGCTTCTCGAGACGCGATGTGATTCGATACCTTTATTCGCTCGCTAGCCTATTTGAATAAATTTTTATTCGCTGGGTTATTCGAATAAAAATTCATTCGAATGAAAATTTATTCGTTATTTCGAATAAAGTAACTTTATTCATTCGAACTTTTCTTCGAATAAAATTTTATTCGCAATTTTTATTCGCTGGGTTATTCCAATGAAATTTCATCGAATAACGCCCAACTCTGCTAAGGAGGTACTGCTGAGCGCTCAGAAGAAGGTCCCCGGGAGGGAACAGAGGCAAGAGGGGTCTATCGTTTTGCATAGTATAGTAGTAGTGTGTGTGATCGCTTCGGCCAATAGAAGGCGCGCTCCTTCCAAACTAACCACTCGGGCGCGCAATCTTGCCTACGTCGCCGCATTCCTGCCAGGGACCTTCTTCTGAGCGCTCAGCTATATGTTACAAAAATTAATTTTTAATTATTCAATTTTCAACTGCGACATAGGAATGGAGGGGACAATATAGGATTTTTATTAGAGCTAATGTAACAAGAGATTACTATAGATGAACTCACCTTTGTTGTCGTAAAAAATGGCAACGGCTATACCCTGAAGCTCTCTATTGTTACGGTTTTTCAAGTGCAGCTGAGTAATCGTCGACTTTGGTTTAACGTAAAGGCCGATATTCGACCCGAATACTGTTCTGTTAGACATGGTATGTGGAAAGTCCTCATCGTATGACAACGTAACGTTATATTGATATACATGAATTTGAGCGATGATAAACGAGGTGGAAGATGATACATCTGTTATGTTAATGGTAACTTTAGCATGTGGGGCAATGGTAATTTGTTGAATAAATGCATCGCTAGTGCTACCAGCTGCAGACATGTGTAATACACTCCCATCTGTAAAATTTATTAAACATTACTGTTCCACGATTACCTCTGTAATGTAGCAATCAAATATTTTTGCACTATTCTCGGCTATTTTAATGTACAGGGTGTAAAGAAATTATAAGTCGTGGCTACCTAGGATGGCTAGCTAGGATGATTCTACACCCTCGATTTGGTTGAAATTGAACTAAGGAAGGTGCCGCAAAATTGACCTTAACCTTGAATTTTAAGGTCAAAAGGTCAACAATCTTTTTTTAATTGCATCGTATTTTACTCGTCACCTTTGAGTTGCGATCCATGGTTCCTTTTGCACTTTTGACCCTCGCGACGAGTAAAATAAGATGCAATTAAGAAAAAAATTGTTGACCTTTTGACCTTAAAATTCAAGGTCAAGGTCAATTTTGCGGCATCTTCCTTAGTTCAATTTCAACAATGTAGAATCATTCTATGGTAGCCACGACATATAATTTCTTTACACCCTGTACAGAGAAATATACAAAGTGTATTTTCACCTTCGTTATGTCCTTTAACCCTCCAAATGTTTATTAAAACTACGAAAGAGTAATAAAAAGAAAATTTGTTTGATTTCCAATAAAGGAAATGTACGCAATTTCCTTCAAAATAATGCGCAATTTAAAAAAGAAAGTAATTTTCGCAAGTTAAAAAAATACACATTTTTCATTAATGTTCATTGATGAAAGACACTGAAAACACACTTCAGTTTTCAAATTTCAGAAAAAATTTGTTGATTTTGTTCTGACATTTTTCTCAATTTTTTCGAAAACCGTTTGTTTTACGGAAGGAAGTAGTACAACATAAAAGCTGTAACCTGCCCAGATCTACAGGTTTTGTGCAACATATTTTTGGATACAGTCAATAATTTTGAAGATATTCTACAGAAACGATTTTATGAGCACATATATATCATTAATTATTTTAATGTCTAAGGGCCCGGGGGGCATGAGGTAAGTGATTCTATGTGAGAAAAAAATATGAGTAATTATATAGAAAAGGGTCTCTTCGCAGATTTCAATGGCCTCGAATATGTTGTCAAGGTCATCATTCTAAACAACCTTTTCCCTATACATATTACTATCGCACGACCTTAGATTTTTAGATAGCAAAAAACTGTTAGGATAACGATGGCAAAGTCCGCCTTTTCCCACCAACCGAATTAGTGCTTCAGGATCTCTCCTCCTCAATAAATCTACCTCCGCCCAAACCTAACGAAAATTCAGAAACGGAGTTCCTTATTGATTTTAACGAGCTTCGAATATGTTGTTTCTGAGGTAAATTCTAAATAACTTTTCCCTATACCTAATGAATAATTATACAAAAATATGATACTCATTGTAAAAATATTTGACATACATGTAATAAAATATCCTTGAATACAATTTGTGTTTATATTTATATATATATATTTCTGATTTCATCAATTTATACATTTCATTTGATATTTCATTTCCCCATGTAATAAATAAAGAGTTCTGGAATATGTACAGTGTGTTTCAAAATTATATGTCGTGACTACTCCAGCGTGATTCTCCATCTCTTGGTCGGTGGAAATTTGTTAAAAGAAGCTTGCAAAATTGACCTTGACCTTGAATTTTAAGGTCCAATTTTTTGTCATTGCGTCATATAGCACTCATCAGGGGGAACAAAAGTCTGAAAGGAACCGTGAGTCAAAAACAAACCGCTTGAAAATTGACGTTAACGATCGAATGGAATTTGAAGTTGTTCTATTTCCATGATACATTTATTTTGTAGTTAAATGGAATTCAAATAGCTATGTTGCAGTTAGATGGAATCCAAACAACTTTTGTTGTGGTTTATTATCCTTTACAGAAGTTTGATATAATGTATTGATATAATTTATTTTAAAAATGATTGTGAAAATGGGTACACTGAATAGATATGCGATTGATAGGGAAAGCAATTCGACACTAATTGTAAAATAACGCACACGTCCTTCACTGTTCGTGTAGTCAACGCATTTCTCTCTCATTCTCCCAAAAGATACGAGCTATACGAGAGTATAGCCACTCTTCACTCACACTAACACGCACTCATCGCCTACATCACCCCACATCACCCATAGCCTACGCATCTTTCCGAAAAATACCGAACGACCCTTAGGCCTGGTTTTCGTCAGGGACTTTCTCTTTTTATGGCACTCTTGCTGTCTCGAGAAAACAAACAGCACCCTGTCCAAACTATGGTACTACAGAAGTAATACGTTAGTACAGTAAATCCTCTATAGTCGCAAAAAGGTCGTACACGATGAATGCAAAAAATATCCCTCCACTGTAGTAATCTGATCTCGGCTCGAGTATATCGGCATGAACCACTACTAATGCATCCTCACAATATAATACTTACCAATACAAAAATTTTTTTATTATCACTTATTTTTTTATGAAACTTTCACATCATTTTTATGAAACTTTTTCATCAAACTTTAAAACAATACCAAACACGATATAATTTCAGCTGTATTTAGTGGTTTAATTGACGATGAAAGTTTCGGGCGCAAGGAAGGACAGCGTATGGGAAAGAAAGAGACGCGGAGAGTCGCAGTCGCTTCGACCGCACGCGGTCTCTCTTTACAAAGCTGTCCTTTTCTACGTTGGGCTCGGTCTTTGAAGCTCAAAATAATAGTGTCTGTCAACGAATTTTGCAAACGAACCTCCCCGAGGCTTTTGCGACTATAGAGGATTTACTGTATCTTCGAATCAACAAATGCTCAAATTTTCGACAAATGCTCCGAGCGATTGACGAAGCAGCAGGGAATTATGCAGAAGCTCGAGAGATATATGCAAATACATATGAGTGAGAATTAACGGCAGACGACTACACCGAGAAGAGATTCCAGATCGACGTGATTTTCAAAGAGTAGACCAACGATTTGATCTTAATCCACATTCGGGAGCAGGTCGACCACGCGTGCATTGGCGTAAGAAAGAAAGAGCAATCGCACTAGCTTGTGCGTTACCATTTATGGGATTACGCGGAATAGCTATTCTACAGTTATTCTACAGTAAGACGAATAATTCGTAGAGAAAGTTTACGACCATATAAAGTTCAATGTGTTCAAGCCTTATATCCAAACGACTATATTGTTCGTCAAGATTATTGTCAATGGATCTTACATAAACTGCAACGCGAGCCACGTTTCCTGTTACGTTTCCTGTTATGTTATTATTTACAGATGAGTGTAGTTTTCGAGCAGTAACATCCTAAGTAGACAAAATGCCAGGATCTGGGCGTATACATAGAAATCCCCACGCAGCGACTTAAAACACAAAATTGAACAAGGTTTCGAATATTTACGGTCCATACAAAATATCGGAGCAAAACTTCGCCATAATATGAAAATACAGCTGCAGGAGTGTCCTAATCGTGGAAGAAGCCATATCGAAATTGGATATAGAGAGATGGAGAATCACGCTACAGTAGTCAGGACATATAATTTTGAAACACCCTGTACATACAGTGTAACATAATAAATAGATTTTAGTATCTAGATGGTATATATACCGACATACTATTACACATATACGCACACTATAATATATTTAGTATTTAATTATTATTAGACTGCAGAAGTTTATGCAATTTTCCATTTTTCGAGACGATTTTTAAGAAGAGAAAATCATATAAAGTATTATTTTCAGTGGTAGTAGCCTTTGCAGATCTGAAATATATCAAAATTTGACTAAATTCTGTCGAAGGATATATTCTGGCATTTTTTGAAAATTTTCAGAAGCCATAAATACATAAAGATCCGCAGTCTAATTGTTATACAGGGTATTTTGTCTAACTGGAAACAGTGGAATATTTTCGTCTCGACAATCGCCGTCAAGTGATGAATAAAAAAACACAGGGTTAGGGTTAGGTCCATTTAAAAGCATTAACTTTATTTTAATACCTCCCCACCACTGCATTTTATTCGTGCCACATAATGTCCCCCTTTATGTCAAATAACTTTTGTAAAAACATTTTTTTGATAACATCAATCCCTTGAAGGATGTTCCACTGTTTACAGTTAAACGAAACACCTTGTATATTTGACTATTTCAACTAATTTATTATTATGTTTATTTTATACAAAACGTAGCAGACATAACTTATTTTATGTGAAATTTAAATCAATGAATTTCGAATAATTCCTTATTGCAGTTCATTAAATCATTCAAATGAAACAACAGATAATAATTTGACACAAAAGTCATGCAAGTTATAGCCATTTTTGTGTGTATAGAAAGTGCATGATGTTTACCAAAAACAGTGTGTATCAATTCTTTAACTACCTATTACAACGCTAATTTTGATAATCCCATCCTAAAAATGAACTTATATCCTACCTTGGATCGTATTACATTGAGTGGTATACATCAACATAAGTAAGTGCTTGTAAGTAACACATTATACACACTCCTAATGCACAACCTAGACTATATGTAATGTAATGTAATTCAAATATGGTCGCTAATAATTTAAGCTGTTGATGTGACCTTAAATAAACTAACATTAAAAAACAAAGTCCTGGTATGTATTAAGTGTAAGTAAAAGCCAATACTAGGTTTCTAATGCATAATTTTCTATTAGTACTAGGTAATCAAATTGAATAAATACTGTTTCTAGTAAATATATCATTCTTTATGCATACAGAACCAATTATTTGCTTCAAGAATCACTAGTAGAAGCTTTTATTTGCCTTTACGCGTACAACACATTGTTTCCCAATCAAGCATTCAAAAGGAATCCCCCTAGTAGTGGGCATAAAATTTCTTTACTCTTGGAGTGGATCTTTTGGTAATTCTTTGATGTAGTATTGTACTTTATTAGAATACATCTTAACAATTTATAGTCTGTCCAACAAGATTATATTGGCGATAACTCTGTAACAATTAATGTATTTGGAAAAAATGTAATATGAATCGGAAGTACATTTTAAATACCAACACGCTGTGACACTGAATTAATAAAACTGGAAACAAATGGATTTTGAAAGAGAATGGTGACTTGAAGCAACAAAGGCACATATACACGAAACGCACAACGGGGAACATATCATTGTGATTGATAGGCTATCCCAGTCATCGTATGCAAATTTCACAAAAAATGTTTGGTCTATTATGTACAAGCATAAAGAGGAATGTATGCCAAAATTCTAGAATTTTAATTGACTGTATTTGAAAAATATAGACATCGCTAATTGTTTTGTACAAAGAAAATTATTCGAAAGCTGACTAGAACGTTGCCAAACTAGGATCGACAATGGACAAAGTTAGATCCATGATCAACACTCGCGCAGCCGTTAATGAAACTGTTGATGGCCATTGGTGGGTTTTTTCAGGCCGATGACATTTCTATACTACTATTTACATAAAAATGCTTATTTAGTTAATATACATTGCAATATATACTGAACTACACTATTTTTAAAAAGTTTACATTAAAAATATTTATGAAATATAGAGTTATTTATGAATCCTCACCACAATTTATACATTTCACATATGTTGTTTTTCTTGAACGCACTTTGCATAGAAACTATTTATAGTTGTCACATTTTCTCAAATATTTTTTGTTGGACAAACCTGAGAATTGAAAATATCTATCCTCCTCAGGAATTCGGGCAAATTCGCGATCAACATGCGCCGAAAGTCAACATATTAGCGTAGTTGCCGTGTCATCGTGAAAACATCTGGTATTTAATTGTGCATAAAAGGTTACAGCTTACCGATTTTGATAAAATTTAAATATGTTGTAGAACTCAACATTCTGAACAACTTTTTCCATGTAACCAGCGCTCGGCAGTCGTTTCTGAGATATTCGCGAAAAACTGCAACTACTACTACATTGAATTTTGCCTATATGTGCACGTCCACGGCGTGCGTTCAGTTTCAGCAATGTAAGCATGGTGTAAACGCTCGTCAACTGTTTTTGCAGAGTTATCACGACGACCTACAAACGATCTACACACATACCGCGTAAACGTTTTAAAACAAATGTTGATGAAGGTTTGGTATCTTAAATATAAAACATCATAGGCTGAATTTTACTTTACTAATGATTATAGGGTGTTTTAAATATTTTCTAATAGTTCTCGACCAAAAAATTCGGATTGGGTTAGGTTTAAAAACCTAAGTGAAATAATAATTTTCATTCTTTTAAAATAGCCCATGTGAAAGTAAGCAAAAACTAACCCAAACTTAATCTAAAACGTAACTCATTACCAACCCTTAATTAAGTTAATTTGAGGCGTTCACTTTTTGTTTTGGGTCCGTTGGAATGTTATAGTATCCAGTTAAGATCGTTTATCGATCGTCGTCATTCGTAGAAGCAATTGACGAGTATGTATTTTGATCCGCACTATACATACATACGCAGGCCACGAACGTGCACGTATAGGCAACATTCAATGTAGTAGTAGCTGTTGAAAATCTTCATCCTGACAATATATTAAAAAATCATTGAAATCGATGAGGTGTGATCTTTTATGCAACAATTATCTATCTCTTGTATCTTCGAAAGGCATGAGAATTACCGAAGCTGAAATTTCACGTGTCAGATACACCTGTTCTCTCCTAAAGATCCGTTAAAATTCATTTGAATCAAGCATCGGTACCAGTAAAACAAGGGACTGGGGTAGGTACCGGGTATTGAACTTTGAGGTTATGTGCTTACCGTTGAGAGCCTCGGTTATCGGATTTTTTACAACGGCATAACAGGTACCGGCGAGCAATAGCAGGATCAGTGGCTGTCTGAGATGACCGCCGCTCATGTCGATCAGCGATAGGAGCCGCGCGACACACTTATTCGATGAAATTGCTGGTACGCCGAGCTAGCGTAAAGCTAAAGAAAATCAGTATGGCGCAACAGCTGGCACCTTACAGTCGACTACATGCCTGAGCGCGGTACACATCGAGCCTCCTGTCGCGTCGCGTCGTTCCGTCTCTCTCGCGAGCAGCCAATAATCAAGGGCCTGGCCTGTCGCTATCTCTGTTGCGCGCGCGATCCCGCTGTGTTCGCGAAGTGACCGCGAGGTGACGACGCAGTCGGCCCAAGATGGCCACGCTGGATCAATGAAACGCGAGTAATCGTAGTAAAAACAGAAATTGACAAGTGTGCAGGTGAACATCGGGCGTTGATTACGGTGTAAATGGACCATGGGGAAGGATCAGGAGCTGCTCGAGGCAGCGAGAAGCGGAAATGTCACCGTGGTCGAGAAGATTTTGGGTCAACGAGCGAAGAGGAGTGGTCCACTGGCAAGGTGGGTGTCACCGTGCTACACTTTGCTTTTCCTCGGTTGTTTCGCCGTTTCCAGCACTCTGTTTCACCTATCCGACTATCGTGTTTCCTCGAAATGTGATCGCCCCCCTTGTTACCTTGTGAAACGGGCCGGACTCTCTGTCAACGCGTCCGTGGATCACCGTTTATCTGTCACCGATCTCTCATGAACTTCTCCCGTGCGACGATTTCTATGCCACGAATGACAAAATTGTGTTCATTATACGCTGTGCCCCGTATCGACGGCCGTTTTCAATTATTTCCTGTCGTCCACGACGTTAGTTCCGTGTTTAGCGGCTTATTAATCGGGCACAGGTAACTGTGTTCGAATATAAACCGTATCAAACGAGTCATTACGCGTACCGGTACCCGTGTCTCAGTGAAATTACCTACGCTCGATTGATCGCTACATTTTTTCAATTAATCCCGACGATTTCCGCGCGGTTCCCGCGCCGTGTGCCGGTTGTTCTTGTTTCTTAATCACGTCGATTGTTGCCGCGTATGGTCGCCGCGTCAATTAAACCGCGGAACCTTTCCAAAGTGAATCGTACGCGGCCGGATGTTTTGGAACTTTTTTTTGTTTGGACCACTGAACGTTATAATTAACGTCTTTCGTTTTTTTTTCTCTTTCCTCCTACTACTGCGCCCTCTCTCTCTCTCTCTCTCTCTCTCTCTCTCTCTCTCTCTCTCTCCTCTCTTTTGCGTTTCGATCACGCGAGAGATTTTCGCGGGTAGCGCGCCGTTAGATGCTAATTGGATTTATGGCGCGTATTTTATGAAAACTGGGACCGGACTCGAGTGAGCACACGGGTCCTTGCCGCGCGTGCTTGTGCACGACACTTAATATGTAATTGGGAATTTTCGTGTAGCACACGTTTAATATGATTCCTAGGTGGAAATGAACGGGCGACAGGTAATTTTCCCGGCATAATCGGGCTTGCTCTGAATATCTATCGAGAATAATGCGCCCGTATGTGTTCGCTCGTTATTGTTCAGTGATTATTCATGATTTCACCGTGACCATGAATCACCCCGTTCAAGCACGATGGCCGAAGATGCACTCGGACAAACACGCAACGATTTACCATTGTCGATTATTAGAGTTTTTGGAATAAATCTTTAGTCGCGGGAGGGTAACGTTCCGCAGCCGAACGGAACACCTATTTCTTTTTTGGACAGTGAAAAGATATTTCATTTGAAAAAATACAGATGATCCTGGAATTTTGTGAAAAATAATATCGGAAAAAGATTCTCCAGCATATCGTCGGATGCACCTCTAGAAATAATATGTAGCTCTCTCCGAAACAATTTATCCGAAATATCAAATACAACAAAGACAAATATTTGCATGTCCAGTTATGTATTTTCCTTACTTGTTCCTTTGTGCGTTTTTTGGACGATACATAGTCGCGTGTTTTTCAACTCGAAACAACCTTCTCGCATTTCTGATGGAAGCGCCATTTAGAAGTTCGTAATTTAAAAATTTGGCTCAGGCATTATTCAAATAGTATACTTGAAAAACGTTATCTGAATAGTGTGGTGTTATATCTCATTTGGCTGTTGATTTATTTAGTTTATTCGCACACATTATTTCTTTATATGATTGTTAAATGATTTATGAAATAATCTTCGAATTTCAGTACATATTTATTTGTTCTAATTATGAATGTCATATTAAATAAACAATAAATTGTTATCTATATTTCTTTTATTTATTTAACGTTGCTTTAACGGTATTAACGGGTTAACGGATTTCTTGTGTACGTTCTATCTCGGTTATCTTTAGGAATTGGAGAAGGTTAGGTAGATGGTTAGCTGTATTGAAGAGTGTTGTTAGGTCATTGGCGAGTGGGTAGGTTGCGAATTCTAGTAACAAATGTGCTATGCTAATCGGTGTTTTACATTGTTCGCATAGTGATATTTCCTGTTAGTTTAGCAGAGGTGCAAATTTCTTGAAACTAAAATATTCAATACCGAAACGGTTTTTACAGTGTCCAGTGACGGGTCTAGGTTAATCTTCCGTAAAAACGTGTCTTTTTATCGAACAAGACCGATTAATATAAAGTTCTTGCATCGGAGGCCTGCAAAGCTGCTACTTCAGCTGCCCGGAAACGGTTCAGATACAAGTCTGCTCGAAAGTTGGCGGTCCATTGTTGAAAAGAAACTTCAGAAAGTGGACATCACGACGAGCGTCGAACTTTCAGCAATCGTAAACTGTGTCACGGCGAAGACGTTAAAAGAAACTGTGAAATGGTAATCGAGAAATGGCTCTAATTAATTAAAAAGTGGAGCCCGCTACGCTCGGTGTAATAAACCTTGGAGGGAACGTTAGTTTGAAAAGGGCTGTTGTTGCTCGTCTCTTTACAGCCAAGCTTCTATTGTGTTGGCGATATCTTTATGGGGAACAATTTAATTAAATCCCGGTGATAACCAACGAGAAATGTTTGGTCGTAGCGCGTCTGGAACCGGCACGAACCGTCTACGAGACTTATCGAGTCAGGCTATTTTCTATTTATGGGACAGATAAAGGGGCTTATTTGGTGGGTAGCTATTTATTTTCAAGGGTCAATGATAAACCTCGCATGGACGCGATAGTAGATCGTAGACGAAACGACGACGCGACGGTGCAGCCGAGTCGTAATATTTTTGTCCTTATCCGAGGCCATGTGAAGATATTGACGCATCCATCTCGATCGGTTAATTATCCTACAAAATAAACGTTGCAGAAATCATTTACGTATTTATGTAACTTTGTTTTAATAAGTATCGCGTTAATAAGCTAGGAACTCGGCGGGATGTAATTGGATAGAATGCGTTCTTTTCACACCGCGTTCGTTTTCATAATCTAATAATAAATGGTAATATAATAGGCAGTAATTAGAGTACCCCTAATTATACTGCAGTTAATAACCCGTTACACGATTTAGAGAGGCTGGGAGTCGTTAAGTTTTCACAACTTTAACATTTCCCATAAGTACGGTAGAATGTACGTCCATCGGTCGTAACAAATTTTATTCTTCGGTTTACATAACGCAAACGATTCGGTTTCCTTGGCAACAGTGATGAGATTGTGCAAAAACAGAGAGCCGTGTATGACTCGCTCTGGAGCAAAAAACATTTAGTGTAATAACTTAGTCATCGTGTTCCAGCTAACGTAGATTAGCAACACCGCCATCATGATGTTTAAAAGGCATCATTTGAATGCCTTGAAACTTCACTTTTAGGCTTCGTCTGACGACACTGGTGCCAATTTTCGGTTCCCGGTAATTCGATGATCAGAATTAACTAATGACAGCAATTTCTATATTTATTTCTAGTTTACAAATAATCAATACAACCGTGGCATTTAAAAATATTATTGTGTTATTATGTAAATATTGTTCTGTTATAATATACAAATAAAAGCTTCTTTCCTAATCCGAATCTTCATCGATTGACGCATCAGCTACTTCTTCATTAGTTACTCTCTATCGTAGTTGTCGATATTTCTTAAATTAAGACCTTCTAAATATTGTCGGAGATAGTTATTAAAGAATAATGGAGCAGTTATGCTAAATTACTAATGTACTATTTCTGAGGAGCGTATAAGTGTTAACAGCGACAAGAAAGCCACCTGACTTATGTCTGTCGTACAATCATCACTGTGCGCCATTTTAAAAACGTTCAGAGTATATTGAAAAATTGCCACTATAAACGTTACTCCATTTATCACCCTCTACTGTTTAATTTTGTTATACAGAGGTCGAAATACTGATAGGTTTACTAGCCGCGTCGGCTGGGGGGTTTACTGCTTCTAATTTTATTTTCGTTTTCGGAAGTGTATTGTGGCATTTGTTTTTATTTCGCAAGAATGTGTTCTACACATTGTGTAAGTAGTCAGTCGACTATCAACAGTATTAGTTAAAGACATACCTGTTTCAAAAATACTTTGAAAATGATCGAATACAAGATACGAAATAATCTTAGGTTCACGGAGAAATATTAAAAAATTTCTATTGATAGTGCAATTTTTTGAACGTTTTTGTATGGTAAGTACGCAGATGTATAAAGTTTAAAAGTTATAAAAAATATTTTATGTTCGTTTAATATTATTAAAGTACAATAACACGGGGAAATCATTAAATGATAACGAAAAGGGCCAAATTACTGCTTTCCACAATATGAGTCCTTCTAACAGAGAAATTGCAAGAAGATTGAAAAGCCATTAAATGTCATAAACAATTCTTTAAAATTAAAAGAAAAATACGACAGTAAAAAATCTACAGGTTATCCAAGAAAATTAACACATAGGGACAATGCTTTTTCGAGAAGCACGGCAAAATATGCTTAATGCCTCTAAAATAAAAATGGAATTAGACTTGCCAGTTGATGTTCGACGTGTACAGCAAATTCTGAGATCGAGTGGGACACTAAAATATCCTAAAAAAGCGGAAAAAACCTCCGCTAACTAAATTCCACAAGGAGGAGAAATTAAAGTTTGCAGAATATCATATGCCATGGACCGAAAAGTGGAAGGCGGTGATTTTTTTCTGATGGAAAAACATTTAATTGACTGCCCAGATGGGTTTTAATATTACTGGCACGATCTGCGTGATAAAAAAAATGTAAAAATGACAGGAGTCCATGGAGGAGGATGTGTAATGGTTTGGGCTGCATTCGGCTGGAACGGTAAGACTTCGATAATGTGGTTTCCTCCAAAAGCCAATGCTGAAAAATATAAGAAACTATTGGAATACGTACTGAATGAATATGGCGACAAGATTGGTGGACCTAATTTAATATTCCAATACGATAATGCAGCAATACATCGTGTAAAAACAATTAAAAACTATTTTGAGAGAGTAAAAGTTGAAATTTTACCCTGGCCATCAAGGAATCCAGACTTAAATCCGATTGAAAATCTTCGGGGAATATTAGCACGAAAGGTATACGACAATGGAAAACATTATAGCACTGTTTCAGAATTGAAAAATGGGATTAGAGAGGCGTGGTCTGAAATTAAATTGGCCATCAAGGAATCCAGACTTAAATCCGATTGAAAATCTTTGGGGAATATTAGCACGAAAGGTATACGACAATGGAAAACATTATAGCACTGTTTCAGAATTGAAAAATGGGATTAGAGAGGTGTGGTCTGAAATTAAATTAGAAACATTACAAAAATTAATTGAATCAATTCCACGCAGAATATTTGAAGTTATAAAACACAAGGGAGGTTCAACTAAGTACTGAATTATATTTTTATTATTTTTTTAATTTTTCATGTAAAAATACATAATGAACCTATGTTTATTTCGCAACTAAATTTCAAGTGTTGTAACAGAAAATTTGTAATTGATATTAATTAACATTGTATTATTCAATTGAGCTGTGTATTTTGTTAATTATATTAGAATAAGTAAAATCAAAAATACCATTAGCATTAAACACATTATGTCAACAAATTGTAGTGAACCTATCATTATTTCGACAATTCATTGTATGTATACATATACTATTTGCAAGTGTAAAAAATAGCTGCGCAGCTGTTCACGTGCATGGAACGACTTTCCCGCAATGTATGCAAATTGTAGATCAAATCGCGGGGAAGATAATTGCGCGGCTGAACGATTGCCAGTAATCGGGTAGCTTCGATCGAAACGGAGATCCAAGTAAAACGACTAGAAGTGTGCGAGAACTCGAAAATATGGGGCCTGGTCGGGTCGGGTTTTCAAAAGTATAAATGTGCGATAAACCGAAGATTTCGGGTATCAGATATTCGGATCAGTTCGGGAATTGTTTTAGTCGGATACCCGAAATTGTTGGGCTCTCATTATGGGTGTACGGGTACCAGACCCTCTGATCGGGTCGGGTTCTCTAAAGTTTACAATGTTCGAGCACCCAAAAAGTTAAAATGCGAAATTAGGTTGGATGGTCATGGAAAAGCGTCATATGATTACAAATTTTTGAGACTCTATCCAACTGCAGCTTCGGGTACCCGAATTTTAGAAACTTTCGGGATCCCAACCCGATAGTGAGCTTGTTTTTCTATAACTTTCCCATGGTGATGGGTCGGGTACATAATTATGCATTTTGTAATGCTTAACACATATAGGATCATGTAAAAAATGTTCGTTGTCAGTCAGTTCCAAAATTGGCCAAATTCTACCAACGTCCTTTTGGGCAGGCGCACACCCCTAGTACTTGCACATCTGTAAAAACGATGGAAGGTCGTGGACCCTTGTGTGGACAGGGTCGTTCAGACGATGGAGCGATTGATGGACGGGGACAATTACTCGAAGCAGCCGGTGGCCTCGCATCTTTATTGACCCAGTCCCGCGAATTTCTCGACAAAGGCGACTTTGTCGACGCTTGTCGCGCGTTCGTTAATTAAGTCACGACGCACCGGGACGGGGGGAGACGGCATTTGTTTTCGAGAGGGCTGCGCGGATGCGTGCTCCTCGTGTACAATCGGCCACGCGTGCTTCGAGTGTGTTCACGCACTTTAACATTGATTGTCGCTCATGAGCAAAAACCGCCGCGCCGGTAAGAAAGAGAACACGAGGAACGGAATGCGAGGGGTAAACAGAGGGGGAGTGATGGAGGAGAAAGGCCGCAAGAAGCGTGCCCCATTTCCCCTGCGAGCTTCATCTGCAAGAGCAGATGAGGCGAAACGGCCGCAAGAAGGATAAACAGAGGAAGAGCCGAGCGCGAGATTCCTAAATGTATCGCACGCGGTGAACGCGCGTCTCCTCTTCTAACAAATTGCCTCTTTTGCTCGTCACCAGCCGTGCCCATAACTACAAAGCTTGCCCGCGGCAACTTTCCACCAAAGCTTTTTACTCATCCTCCTCCCATAATTTTCGTTCTTTTTCTCTCTCCCTATCCTTCTCTCTTTCTCGCTTGTCACTCTGCCGCGCCGTGCCGCGCTCAGCCTTTTCGCCGTCCTCCTCTCATCCGCCTACTCGACAAGAGATCAGAGGAAAGCAATATAAAATGCGCGACTGGAACCGCACGGTGCAAACGACGCGGACAACGCGCGCCAAGCCAGATCAGAAATATTTTACGATGCTAATCGCGGCCTCGATTCGCCACTTGTTCCTATGCCACTGGCCGCGAACGTGTTTATCCTCTGTTCGACCGGCTTTTGTTGACTTTCGATTGGCCAATCATTTTAATCACGACCCCCGGGGACAAGGAAAGGAAATTCGTTCCTCGGGAACGATGCCCCCACCTTCCTTCTCTCCACACCGGGATTCCGCACGTCAGAATTCATAATGCTCGTTGAATGAGTGAGTGCACGTCGATATACAAATTAATCCTTTTGCAGGTCTTCTTCATCCCTTTGCAAATCAAACAACATGTTACCATTATTTCTACCATCATATTATCAAATGATGAACCCCATTAAAAAAAGTTCCCTTGAAAATTTAATTTTGTTCAAGTAATAGTTCGGCAGATGTTTCAGACCTTTGATATTTATTTAATGAATGTTATTAATCATTCTGTTGCAACTATCACTTCTATTACAACTATCACTATAATGATTAGATGAATATGTATCTACTACATATAGTTCTACTACAAAGAAAAGAACCATTATGGATGAATTTATGTATATACATAATGAATAAATGTTTTTTATGTTTACTTTGTCATTTTATGTTATTTTATATTTAAGTATTATTGCAATACATAGATGCAATAAAACTTTTCGTGCGGAATAATTTTACATCGGATATTTTTTGTTAAAGTAGCTTAAGAAAACAAATTTGTAGAAAATTCTGAGTTGCAAACGAAAGAATTTTATCTGTGAAAGGGTGAAAATTTGATTTGTAAAAGAGTTAATTTGGAGTGCGCAAAAATGAATATGATCTACAAAAGGATTAATTTGGAGTGTTAAACCTTTATACAGGGTGTCTCAGCTGAAGGAGGTCACCTAAATATCTCCTTTATTTTTAATGGCACAAAAAATATTAGAACAATCTAAAATAGAAGAACAATCTTTTTTGTCCGGTTATTTTTTCATAGTTTTTTCAAGGTCATCGTTATTTTTTATTGGGAAAACTTTTTTTTTATTCTTGTAGCGGCTGAAAAAATAAATTTGAATATGCTTAAGTCATTACCTTCAGGTGACCTTGAGTACCAAAAAATGTGATGAAATTGTAGGATAATATTAGGATTACATTTGACCTTACTGTTCAAAATTGTTCTTGTATGATATTCCTCCTTCGATACCATTTAAATTATGCCATAAATGTTTTTAGTGCCATTAAAAATAAAGGAGATATTTAGGTGGCCTCCTTCAGCTGAGACACCCTGTATACTCTCCGAGACAAAAAAAATTTAAAGACTGGTAAAAATACATTTTTCATGTCATTACTAGTTTTGGACATACCTGTTTTTTAATTTCCTTACTACTGTTATTAATATCCCTATTAACCCTCATACGCTGCTCCGAAGCAGTTGCATACAAGATCCGAGGATAACATTTCACCCATTTTTGCTTCACACTTCAAATCAACAAGTTATGTTTCATCTATTACGTTATATTTTAAAGAAATACACCCCTCGCAACACAGACAGAAGAAAATCGATCGGTTTACAGTAGCTACGCAAAAATAGTAAGTAACAACCATTGATCTATGTTTTTCAAAACATACTCACACACATCCTTTAAATATCAATAAATGTATATGCAAAATCCCAATGCAGAAGGTTCGATAGTTTCTCTGAAAAAAATTCCGAAAAATTCGTGCAGAAACGGCCTCGAGTACTAGAATACCCCTTTACGCGCAACAGTCGTCCGTTCGTGGCTCGGGAAAGAAGTGGGAAAGTGCCCAAGCTCCAGAAATTGCAATTAGTTTGGACATCACAGTCTTATTTCACCCTCAAGCGGATTAATCGCAGGAGATGGAAAACGCACGAGCTTCGTATCTGCGCAGTGTCTATACTGACCCCTTTTTCTCCGCTTCCGTGGCAATCAACTCAGTTTTGTCTCGTTCATGAGATAGTGTTAAATCGAAGCATTACAGACTCCCGCAACAAGTCAATTACACTCTACCGATTTCGTTGTAACGCCGTATTCGTCCTCCGCTGCTCTGGAAGAAGGAATTGACGCGTTAAACGATCCACGAGGGGATAATTAGCCGGCACCGAGGCATTCTGCCATAACAAGAATGTCGTGCCGCGCTTCGGTCGGTGTTCGGTGCTAGACGAACCAATGGGCGGTCATCCCTTCGAGACAACCCCTGTGTCATCTTTTGGAAAAGGTGTTTGCGGGAGGAAGAACCTTTTGCGACATCAGCACGGGTCGTGCTCCTTCTCGCTCCCCTATTATTCTTTCTAGAACACTTTGTTCATCTCGCCATCTACTTCCCTGGATGCTTTTTCATCATCTTTTCTCGTACGTTGAGTTATCTACCTCCATTTATTAAACGATCAAACGAACTTACCTGTACGTGAAGTTCGATCGTAGTTTTAGGCATAGTTTTAGGCATTCAATTTTAAAAAACTGAAGGTGACCTTTGCATTTTAATAAAAAATTAGAGGAATAAAAAACGAATTATACTACGCAACATTTATTTGCAATGCTTTACACATCCGGTAATTGACACATAATGTACCTGAATTTGAAGAACGTTATTACTAGACAGGATCTTTATGCAAAACAAAAACTTTCAATAAACTGGAGTGAAATGGAAATTTATTTTCTTTCCGAATATGTTCAATAGGTTGAAAATAATATAATAGTATTTTTAAATTCTTCTAATGTTTTTACTATTTTTAGTTACACCTACTCATTTTTGTCATATAAATGCATACAATCCGCTGTCTAATTATTACATACTCACGCTGAGCGATTTAACAACAGAAACTGTTTTTCCAGTTGTAATGTAACCAGCCAACTCGAATTACACAGTGTTGAAGTCGAGCGAAAACAAACGCTTGGTATGCCATGTTTGCAAGAAACACGTTTTGTATATTGAAATATTTTTACAATCATGGGGAATACGAAGAGAGTATATCGCACAAAAAAGATTGCAGAGCGATCCACGTGAAAGACGGCTAAAAAAAGCTCGGGAAACGTTTCAATGAGGACGGAAAGAGGAAGAAGAGGTTGATACCAACATTGAGGGACGGTTGTGTGGCGTGGGCATGTACTGAAGACTGAACGTGAATAAGACGCGTACTCTCATTTTTTGCATACATGAAATATCATTAAGCAAAACTTTAGACACGCTTCTCCCTATTTAACGTGAAGTTTCTTTATTGCAAGATTCATAAAAATGCTATTTCAAATTGCTATAAACGTACTTATACGTAACTGGGTTTTAGTATTTACATGCTCAAATTCTTATGCGATAGAGCACGCTAGACCGGGCGTAATTGATTCTAGAACCCCGTTCGGTTTAGCATACATATATTAGTATTAAGAAATATTAGTATTTAAGGGTAATCCGTTTCAAAAGCCGAGTCTAAAGCAAAATAACAAAATATAACGACGTAACGGGAAAAATATATTTAATGCAAAATGAAACTACTCTAAAATTAATTTAATATTCAGATGCTATATTTATTTGTAAAACAAAATATTTTCCTATCGCAAATAATAAAAGATCACATATAAAAACAGAACAAAATTGTTATCACTAGACTGCGGATTTTGAAGTAAGATACAAATTGTTGACATTAATTACAAGATACAGAAACTGCATGGACGTTTATTTCTTTTCTCAATCATTTGAATAAGCTGAAAACAATACAATAGTTTACTTTAAATGTTTTCACTTTTGTCATAATTGCATAATATCCGCAGTCTAGTTATCACTATGGTTTGTTTATCGAAAGAAGATAAAGTCATAATAGCAATCGTTTAGACATGCAACATAGAAGTGGAGTGGACAGCTGATATGACTTCGGCTCTTCTTCTTTCGCAGAAAAAGATGATGGAATTTAATTAAACTTGGATGTAACATTTTACCGAAGGAAACTATATGTACATACAGTGGAGGATCAGAGTATTCGTAAGCCCTTTAAAACAGAATAACTTTTTTATATTTGTACCACACGACCTGATGTTTTGTAAGCAATTAGAAGCATTGGTTTACTAAATGATCTGCAAAAAAGATTTTCCAAAAATTGCAATCTACAACGTTGCATGCAAAAATAAAAACAGCATTTTTTTAAACTTTTTTATTATTGTCCGTAATGAAAATTTAATATATACGTTTTGCAGATGTATGTTATACACATACTGAAAATTTCATCAAAATCGATTAGCATACCCAAGAGATACAAGTGGTAAAATGTGGCGAAAGTCATAGTTTTTTGCGACTTTTGGTTAGTTTCTGCTTAGGTAAGCAGAATACGATTATCCTCTCTCTGTCAATACCTTTCATTTCATTTCGTATTTTTCTTCAGGAAATATAATTTTTAAAACCATAAAATGTCCGGTGAACGATTACTTAATCTTAAAGATAGTTAATTAAGTTTTCGATGTTAATTCGAGATTCTAAAACCGGCTTTTTAAATTTAAGAAACGAATTCTCGAATCTTATAAATTCACCTGATGCAACTGGTTTTTAAGAACCTGCAACCCCTATTCAGCACACACACCATTTCCACGAGATTATAATTTTCGGTGAATCTGTTAGGGTAAATGTGATTAATCCGGTGATTATGTATAATTGCCGGTTATTATATATAATCACTACTAAGTTTGGTAAATGTGATAAATTCTTGAATATTTATCAAATTAACCGGCGAGTTTATATAATTTCCAACTCGTAATGGCGAATGTGATAAAAGTCCATGATTTTACCAAAATTCATATAGAATAAGTTATAGAGAGAGTACTTTTTTTTTGTAAACACGCTGTGCAGATGAGAGAGAAAACAGGGTCTCAATCTGGTCATATGTATAAGGTGAGCTTTCAATTTTGAAAGACTATTCCTGAATTTTCGTATGCGTTAAGCCGGCCCTCTCCGGTCCCCTCCACCATCTAATCCAAACTTATTGTGATCGCATAATCTTTGCATTCTATATAGCCGTCATACAGAATTTGTACCAGTAACGGAAAAATCATGCGTACAGAGTGAGTTGTGGTTAGGATAGGTTAAGATATGTTAGGACATATTAGGATATGCTAGGATATGTGTAAGGATAGTTTTTTGTTGAATACTATGGCGCGAGAGGCTGCGAATAATAATATTTTATAATTTACAATTGAAAATTCAATAAATGGTTATTTTAAGTCACATGGATGTAGCCTGAACGAAATTTGAATATGGAATTGACATGTCTTGTCAAATGAAAGACCTTGGTAGAGAAAATAATTATAACCCAGACATAACCCAGACTTCTTTTTGAAAATATTTCCCACAGTTTATTAATATGATTAAACCTTTGGAACAACTTAAGTCCCAAACTTAAGAACCCAAATCAATGTCGTTCCCGCTAGCTTGTATAAAACAAAAGAAAAAATAAAACACTTTGTTTTAATAAACCGCCGCTGTTAGCCTTGGCTTACTATCGGTTTGCTTTACAATCTATCGCTATTTTTTACTATTCTAAACCTATCGCACACACTCTCTCTATAACTTATTCTATACGAATTTTGGTAAAGTTATGGACTTTTATCACATTCGCCATTACGAGTTGGGAATTATATAATCTCGCCGGTTAATTTGATAAATATTCAATAATTTATCACATTTAGCAAATACCATAACAAATCAATATAATTTTTGGGAACTAATAAAAAGTGACCGTTTCCAACAATGAGAATGAAATGCCGAAAACAATAACAGTAGCGTTTAGACTGAAATATCCAGAACCCCGAGTCATTGAATTACGAGACTTTCCCCAGCACTCGAGTTCGGAGGAGCAATAAAATGTCGAGGGATAAGGGAGAACTTCTATCCCAGTCCTTTCCGATTCTGCGGATGTGAGTGCTCGGTACGAACGCACCCTTACGCCGCTCCGCCGATGGCGGATAGAGTAGGCGAACTGGGCAGAGGGTGGCTGATAGTTAAACAAAGAAAGGTAGAGAAAGGAAACGGACGGATTCGAAATAGACGGTGGAGAAGGAGGAGATTCAAATTGGAACGGGAGGGGAGAGGCTGGCGAAAGAAGCAGAAGCGTAGAGCAACAAAGATGAAACACGAAAAACAACGGAACGAGACAGCAAACGATGGCACATAAAACGAAATTATAAAGAAAGGAATGGCAATGTGGTAGCCTTATAATTTTCGACATTAACATTTTCGAATAAACAAAATAATTTGTTGTAAGGGGACTTAATAAAATGTTATTAAGGGGACCATGTTGCTCTTATTTTTGTAAAAGGTCCGGAAATGATTTATTTTCATAGTATGAAATGAAATTGTTTTCTCCTTACTCTTGCCTTTTATCACACATAACCTCATTGATTTACCTAAATTTTAAAAATTCGAAGCAATTTAAATTATTAATAAGAGTTTAGGAAGGAATATAAAACTGTGGGAGCGTGCACATTACCACCCCTTTCTCTAATGAAGAAAAAAGCAGGAAGAGAAAAGCAACATAGCTTGCTCCATCAGTTCTCTCTCTCTCTTTGACACTCTCGGCTTTCACTCTAATGACGTGTTGCTCCTAGCGCACAGCGAAAAAGAATGAGGAACGGCGACCGTATGCAATGAAAATGCAGCGAGCGACCGGGATTTTTTGTTTTCACTCTAAAACGGGTCCTACACGGTCAATCAGGAATGACAGTCTGATTGAAAAGTCAGATTTTCAATGACGAAGTCCGTCAGTATAAACCTTACACGATCAATCAGAATATCAATCTTCGACTGGAATGTCATTCTGACTGACCGTGTAGGGCCCACTTTATGGCGCTATCAGTCCTGGGGGTGAAAGAGGGACTACATCCATAAATTCTTCGAACGATTCATATAATTACTATCTCTAATTTCGATAGAATATTAAAAGCTGCGCAAAAAGTATTACAGTAAAGCCTTGATCTAAGAAAACGTAAATCGTAGAATCTACGGAAAACGAATATCTTCTTCACTGCGGGGCATACTTAAAGTGATCATTTATTTTTTTCCTCAAAACGGACATCTAATCAGGGCCGCCGGCTCCTTTTTCATACATAAAAGTGATTTTGAATGAACTTTTTTAGCAAAAATATCGCTGCGCTACTAGGCACTACCGTCGGGTGATTTTTAGATTTTTCACGTCCTTTTTTGAAATTGTTACCGTTGGTTGCTCTCTTTCTAAACACGGGACATCTCGGTGTCCCAAGCTGTGCTTGGGGACAACGGGACAGGCTACCTGAAAACGGGACGGTTCCGTTCAAAACGGGACGTATGGCCACTTTAGGCATACCCCGCGAGGGATCAGGAAGCTCGAGTCGCCTCGATCGCCGAGCAGTGTAAAGTGTAAACATGCCGCGTAATCCGATACGGGGTTTATCGGGTAAATGTATAAAAGATTCTACGACCCAAGAACCCCCCCCTTTTTTTGTTCTTTAAAGAAGTGCGGAAAAAATACTTTTACGTACATCCTCTGGAGGGGGGTAGTGTGGAGCTCGGGGGACACGGGGGTTCGGTGTCTAGGACTGAGAGAGCCCTTTTCTCTCCCACTATGCCCTTGAAGACAGAGAGTACCCCGCTTTTAGCATTTCTCCTGACTGTTTTCGTTTTTGGGCTCCGTTCACTCCTGTTCTTGGCTGTTCCTCTCATGTTCTTACAACCCAAGAACCCCTAAATCCGTTCTGTTTGTAATTAATAATATACAATTAACAGGGGCATGAATTATGTCCACCTTTTTGTGATTCTGGCCCATTGTCTTGCACTCAAACGATTTAAAAAAAATGAGTGTGCAATAAAGTACTCGATAATATGTTGAACGCGCGCGGTACCGGCGGTCGGCGTCAACAATCGTTTCGTGCGACTTCGCCATACTCTATTACGCCGCGCATCATCGTATCCGAACACACGATCTACTTAAGCCCCATTAGGTATCGTTAATGCGACACTATTCCGCGTCGGTCGGTTCCACGAACTGGAGTAGGTTCACGCGCGAGCGTTTCTCACGGGTCACAATCGGCGCAGCGGTGCTCTCTCGGTTTCCGCGTGGGCGGCAAAAACAACGGGCGCAATTATCCCTGCGGCGGCGTGCGGCCGTTCGCTACATTGATCGTTCGGCATCTTGATTAAAGCCTGCAAGAAATTGCCATTATAGATGCCTGACAGACGGCGGCGGTGCTTTCGTTCGGCCCCCTTTCGTCGCCGGCGTAACGGTGCCCCCCTCCCCCATGCGCCGCGCCGGTTCTGTCCTCTGTATCTTTCATGTCCCCTCGATCCGGTAATGTTCGTAGACGTCGAGGGGCACTGGGCGATGTCCTTTTTGCAGACAATCTTCAGGGTTTAATTAAGGAACTTGGGCAAGCGGATAAACTCGATGAATGGAGCGGACGCGGTACGAGCTGGCGGCGCGACCGACGCGCCGGAGAAAGACATACCGAAAGTTGCCGGGGGTGGAGAGAGACGTTCGAGGAAGGAGGACGAAAGAAAGGAAGAGTCAAACGTCCCCAACTGGCCTACTGGTTGGGGGGCAAGCGGGAATGAGCTGTGGCCATTCCGATGTGCTTTCTCGCGTGTGTAGACGTTCCACGGGTTTGAATTTGTATTCGGATGTGTGTAGCTACGATCCTTGTCCCAGAGCCGACCTCATGGCAGTGGACGCACAGGGACATCTGTGTGTCGGTAACTTGAAGAGAGATGACTATTACCGCCGCGCTGCGCCGCGTCGGCCCGTTGTTAGGGCGCGGAAAACAAATACAAGCGCGACTCGGCCGGTAAAGAGCGACGCGCGGAAGGATAGGTAACGGGACGCGGAGGGACGACGACAACGACAAGCGTCGCGGCGCGAGCGAAACATGCAAAGAGAATGAGGGAAATCCGACACGTGCCGTTCTCCTCGCCGCGCTAGCTCTTTCCTATTCTTCTTCCGGCCAAAAGCTCCTCAAACTTCCAAGCGTAGCGGGGCACTCCGCGGAGCCCTCGAGTGTTCGTTTCTCTTTCTTGCCCGACCCCTTCCAGACTCGGGAGCCACCCTTTCACTTGACTCGTCGAGCGCGCCGGGGGCCACAGTTTGCCTACGTAAAATCGACAGTTTCTCTCCGTTTTTGATCTTTAGTTACAATGGATTAGAGGTTCCTTGAGAGTCGTAAGGGCCGCGGCGGTTGCGGCGGGTCCCGAGGCTTGAATAATCTCTCTCTGTCTCTCTCGCGGCTGCACGCGTCCCGTTACCGTGGCCCGATCATTTAAAGTGCCGGTATCTGAAAGCTTAATGACATCGTTGCTTAATGACGACGACGGCCCGCCGGCCCTTTGATCTACACCGCTCCGCAGAGAAAGGCCTTCGGTTCGCGTAATTGTTTTGCGTAAACTGAATGCACCGCTTTGATGCCGGAACCGACGCCAACGCCGATTCAGAACGCTTTCCGTTAACGAGGCGAAATCTCGGAGTTTTCTGCTTTCCCGTGCCGTATGGGATTCTGCGCGAAATTGTTCAGAACCAGGTTATACCATCGACGATAATGTCCGGATATTTTGATACGCCATCTTGATCCGTACTCAGTGGCGGCTCAAGTCAAGTGGAGGTCCCAGGCGGTAAAAATTTTGGGGCCCTCAAACTCAAGTTAGAAATAGAAGTTGCAAGAAAACTCTCCTAAACTTATTAACAAAAAAGAAAAGTAATGAAAAATATCATATTAAACGTTGCATATTAAATAGTCCGCTTACCGTTAGATCCACCACTGTCCGTACTCCGGTACGGTGAAAACATCTCTTGCCACTAGTTGGGAAATTATTTAAATAAAAAAATATTTAATATACCACGTTTTTAAGACGGACTAAAAGGTATAAAATAATTTTTCCTAGCACCATACAGATTCCTAAACCCATATAGATAGTTCTGAAAATTTGTGATGGCGAATTTTTAATATCTGTGAAAATAGTTGTAAGATTTAAAACGAAAATCGTGGGGCGCATGCAATAGATAATTGATGCATGAATAGTTCACCTAAGTCACTAACAATTTTATTGCACTGCAGATGATATGAACTGTTGTGTGAGTTTTCTCAACGTCAGCTACTCTCTACACTCCTTACTATTATCTTGCGTCCTACGTTTTTCGTTTTAAATCTTTCGTTTTAAAAATTTGTGATTGTGAATTTTTAATAGCTATGAAAATACTTCTAAAATTCACAATCACAAATTTTCAGGACTACCTGTATGGGGTTAGGAATCTGTATGGGGCTAGGAAAAATTATTTTATATCTTTTAGTCCATCTTAAAATCGTGGTATATTAAATTTTTTTAAATTTAAATAATTATTTTCTGCTTTTTAGACGAACAGACAGACAAGAAAGCGAGTTAATATTGCATTGTCATCCAGTTCTGATCTACATTTAAAGTTTCAACTCTCTAGCTCATCGATTAGTTTAAAATCAATTGCAAAATTTGTATCGGGCAGACAAACAGACAGACAAGAAAGCGAATTAATAAAAACGTGGTAATAATAGAACATTGTTTTTACGATTGAAAGGACGTAACGTATGCACGGGTAATTTTTGCATAACATGGTACAGCTTTCTTTCAGTAAAAAATGACGATGTTTCTTTCGCAACAAGAAAATCTCTATCCCCAATTCTTTTTCTTTTGAAGTTGTCTGCTCGACACTACTTACAAGGGACATTATCGAAGTGTAACATGCTAGTTTTGATGGAAGGGTATAGCCGGATAAGATGCTGAAAAGTGCCCCCAAACCAAATTGATTTTTGGTCAAACCATTCGATAGGATTCCCAAAGAAAATCTAAATATAAGAATATAAGGTGTTGTATCTAAGTTATAGGGTGAGCAGATTTCATGAATTACGAAAATTACGAAAAAATTACGAAAAAATTCATGAACATTCTACCTAATAGCGCACATGACAGTGAATTTTTGGTTGCAAAATCGATTTTTTAAAAAATCCGGAAGCATAAAATTGCCGATTTTACATGGAAGTTTTCAGATTACCACGTTTATGTTATATATCGCAGAACATAGTTTGTTGTCTTAGAAAAAAAGAATTTTTTTCAAAAGTAGAGGCGCCTCTACTTTCATAACATAGACAGTTGTTTGAACCAATACTTTTTCCGAGGGGAAATAGTAAAAATTGGAAAAGTCTTTCTAAAATTTGTGAAGAGTAGCCCGCAGAAGGCTCATTCCGAAAGATAAATTAATGGATTGGATGGGCTGCAGAAAAAGGAGACTATTTTCGCAATTCGGTGACGTTGGACCAAGCCAGTGAGAAAGCGGCGCGTAGGAGATGGCAATATTTAGTTTGCTCGATTAATACACATCATAACCGACGCTCGAAGGTTCAGTATTTGCTCAGTTCTCGTATCCGCCATATGAAGACTGAGACGTAAAAATATGTATGTATGTATGTTTGCCTTCGTCCTTCGGACCGTCACACGCGTTACTCTCGCACACGATATTAGAAACGTTCCGACGCATCGGCCTTATTAATATCGCATTTTCCGCTTGTACCGCGGTGCGCAAACAGGATTCAGGCTTGCTGTGTCATACGGGAGCGATATTGCTCGTTGGTAATGGTTTATTAGATTGATGATTGTTCGCGGACGTTCCACGTTTGATCTGGAATCCGAATAGCGGTTCGACGTTACACGGGAACAATTTAAGTATACAATCAGTTGATCATACAATTCACTGTGGTGCGAGAGCTCCGTTCGCCGGCGTTGTTCTCGAAAGTGTTACACAATCGTAAACAATATTCAATAACGCTTTTTAGCGAATGATATTTACCTGGGACACAAGCGTCCGCTGAAAATTGTTGGTTGTGGACAAACGTTTGGAAATCCCTGTATTTGTCAAAGCGACGCACCGTCCGTACAAACGCCCGTCTATAGTAGAATAAAAATTCCAGGAGCGAACGTATAAAAATGGTCCATGCGCGATCACAATTTAATTCTGTACGATGTAAAGGCCGTTCGAGCAGACTACGGTACTCTGATAGAGACAAAAATATGGCTCTCGATAAATACAGTTAGGAGAAACGGTGCACGTTTCGTTACTACACCGATATTCTACGGCAATGATTTGCGCAAAATTCCTGAGCATCGTGTTAAACAATAGGGAAAATAATCGACCATGTTCCGAACAAAAGAATTACCCGATGATTACAGTTCTCCCTCGAACAACGCGGATTTAAGGTTAAGTCTAAAAAGAATCGACCTCTCTTCTTTTAGAAGTAAGAACAGTATTACATGTATATAGAGTACTATTTTTTATATTGAATATATGCTCAAATAATCCGTTCTACAATCATACTCACGAGTGTGAGTATGAACCTTTTCTCTGTGTATGGGGTGCAAATGCATCCCAGGTGTACAAAAACGGAAATAAAAAAATGACGAATGGAAAATTTGCAAAACTTTTCTAGGAATGCGATCTGTAATATGTTTCAAATTTTTTAAATACAGTGAATCCTCGACTTACGCGGTTAATTTGTCCCAGCGTTTTCGGCGTAAGTCGAAAAACCGCGTACATCGAATAGTGTCCGAGTGTCACTGCTGAAAGATTATTCATACGATCTGCTTTGCACATACTACATGTACGTACTCATTTGAAAGGAAAGTTCAAATAAACCAACAATGTTCATGGAAAATTTATCATTCACAAATAGCTGAATGCCTATGCTGTTCACAAGCAAACACTTATCTTCGCTTCTGTCACATACAGTGAGTCACGAAAGTATTCGAACGCTTTGAAATGAAAAGTTTCACGCTTAAAAAATATGAGTCATATTACTAATTACAAAACATTTTTATTTCTATAGTAACGTATAAGTATCATGATTATACAGTTAAATTTAAAGTCTCTCTGATAACAAAACAATACTTATAAAACATTTCTTAGTAATATCGGCTAAATGAACGCCACAAAAGTGTTCGAACGACTAAATAACAGTATACATTTTAAACAAATTACAGTGTTTTAATATTTTGTCGGACCATCGTGAGCACTTATTACGGCTTGCAAACGTCGTTGCATGCTGTCAACAAAATTTTCAGTAATATCATTCTTTATACTCTCTACTATAAAATTCTCTACTATCCCTCAATTTTCTGCACTTCGTTCCAAATTATCTTTTAATATTTGCAGATATTTATATTTATCTAATATTCCTTTATAATAACGAAGTTTCCAACACCGTTGGCTGCCATACACCACCACACCATTGTCGATCCACCTCCATACTTCACGGCTGGACGTAGGTTTCTAAGATCCATTTCTCTATTTGCTAATTTCCAAATTTCGTGGCAGCCATCTGGTCCAAATATGTTAAATTTGCTTTTGTCAGAGAATATAACGCGTTTCCAAAAATCTTTATCTTTATTGACATATTTTTTAGCGAAATTTAGTCTCTTCTGCTTATTAACTTTGCTAATAAACGGCTTCTTTCGAGGAATACGACCATGAAAATCATTTTCGCGAAGGATTCTTCGACAAAGTTCAAGGTGCACTTGTTTTTTAAAATTTTCCATTTGATCCATTTTTGGATCAGAAATTGTAGGATCTTTTTTTATTTCACGCACAATTATATTTTCTTCCATCTTTGTTAACGTCTTGGGCCGGCCAGAACGGACTTTATCCTGAAGGATTCCAGTGGTTTTTAACTTTTTCACTATGTAATAAACGTTAGATTTACTTCTCCCTAATAATTGAGGTATTTTACCATAGCTTTTGCCTTCATTATACCATTTAATTATCAATTTCCTATCAGTGATGCTTGTTTCGGATTTTTTTGTGTATATTATTAATATAACTTTTACGATCTTATTAATACTCGCAGCATTGTTTGTTTTGTATTACAAGTTTCATGTTTTATAAGTATTGTTTATGTTATCAAAGACACTTTAAATTTAACATGTATAATCATGATACTTATATGTTACTATAGGAATAAAAGTATTTTATAAAAGTATAAGTATAATAAAAGTCGCTAAAATGTTTAACAAATGCGTTCTTGCTATTTTTATAAAATAATGTAATGTACATATAATGTATCATTATAAAATATCATAGCAAGAAATGTCTGTTATGCGGCATTATGCAAAAGATAATATAATTTAAGAGCAGATTGTAAAATGCAATGCGGGTTGTTAAAAGGTAGACATTGTTCATGAGAAGACCAGTTGGATTTATCCGACAGGACGCAGGATTTTTGACCAGCTCGTTAAGTTATGTAAATTTTAACATTAGCGGGGTTATAGTAGGCGTATCTTTAACGGGATTGTTTTGACGCGTTAATTGCGAGTTCCTGGTAACACAACGATACATGCAAACGACGGTAATGATACAATTACGACTCCATTTGCAACCCACCTACGGTTTCCTCAATTTCCAAATGCACATCCGCAGACACTTTTTCCCAGAATCTCGTCACAGAAATGTAGAAACAATTTCACAAAACACTACGAGTTGAATAATCTTCAATTTCACTGCCTTTAGTGCGTATTCTCTTGACATTTATCATTTATCACAGTCTTTTAGAGACAGAAAAATACATTGGAATCTGCGGAAGTTTTCTCAATTTCTTTTGCCTACTTTGGACACTCATATTATTAGATATAAACATAATTTCGTTAAATCATGACCAGAGCGGGCTGTATTTAACCTTCCTCTTTAGAATAAGCCCTCACCCAGCCCAAAATCTACTCAAATAAGGACAAAAAGCCGATCCCCGCAAACCCATGTTTCGACCCAAAATCTAGTTAGATTCTAGTTCCTTTCTAGTTATGTCACGTGAGTAGCCTTCCCCTTTAATGAGTTGGACTACCAAGCGGTAAACCGAGGACTTTCGACTTCCGTAACACGACTTCCGTAACACTACTTCCGTAATGCTAGAAAATTGTTACCCCCTCAGCAAAGGGGGTTCAATATATTGATAATGTTTTCATAGCACAACAAAATTATAAACGTTAGGGAAATGATTTCTGGAAAGTGTTAGCATGTGTCACAATGTCACGTGACTAAACCGGCAATGACAGAGAGAGAGGGTAACTATATTCCCTTTAATTTCCTCAGTCTGGGACACTGCCACTACCGCGACGGGTCACAAATAACTCTGGCATAGCACACGGAGAGTTAAAATCCGTGTCCCACATGTCTGGACTTCTCCTTATTAGTTATCTAGGGTTGATGCAAAGTGTAACTGCATCGATTACTGCGGTATCAAGATTCGATCATACTTTATTTTAATATCATTCCTAATTTATCATGAAATAATAATATGTGTTAGCATTTTATGGAAGAAGGATGTGTTCTGAATACGAAAAAAAATTAGTGGCCCTCAAAACCTAATACAACTTGAGAAAATATGAAGAAATAAGATCGATAACATTTTGTTTTTTGAAGAATGTTTTTTCAAATACTGAGGTTATAAAAATATGACAAACAATTTTGTATGCCACGCCAACGAGAATACGATCTCATTGAATTGTACAAATTTATTCAGGGCAAAATATTTATTTTTACGTATTTTAATCTCATTGGGAAAAAATACCGCAGTAGAACGTACACCCGCAGTAATAGGTACATTTATCCTAAATCTAATGAACATGTATAAATTGACATATTTTATACGAAGCTTATATATCCGATACTTGGAGAACTCTCCGTACATGTCTGATCTTGAATCTAGACATCTGAACAGTGATCTTAGATTCAAGAAAGGTGTCGCGCACATCTTCAGGGAGATGCATGCGGAGCGCGTACACATTGTTTTTGCCGGAGTAGATGCGCGTGGAACGTTTATCTCTATACGCGACAAAGGCGCGTAATGAGAACACGTGTTGGATGCAGGAAGCTTCATTAGTGAACCTGTTCCCTGTTCCTGTCCGCAGGGCCCATTGTGCGACCGAATCGTCTGCGCGGCGCCGATGCTGCGCGTTACTCGCGATTCTTTGCCTCCACGAGCCAATATAGCTGTCGGCTATTTGCTACCAGCGGCAAACATGAATTCCTAATTGCGGAAATGGGCCTCGGCCGCTGCTGGCCTACATGATCTTTACCGACGACCCTGCAATCGAGTCGGTTCGAACGTTTCGCAAAATAGTCCTCTGCTGGCATGTTCGAGAGTTCTGTTACCCTTTTAAGGCGGTAGACTCGCTTCCAGGATTGCAAAGGTGCGGGATTCCCCTTCTCATTTCTCGATAATACAAAAATGAGGTGTTTTAATAGACAAAACCGCTAGATAACAGATCGATCTAAGCCGCTATCGCCCTCAGAAGTCTTATTTTTTCGTTTACAAGGCGTAATTTGCATTATTCGGCAGCATGTATTATTGCGGCAGCCGAATTAATATTCGGACGCTCTAAAAAAGACGATAAATCAAATCATTGCTATAAATCAAAAATACCTTGTGAAATAATGACAGATAACTAGGCAACACGTTGGCATAAAAATGTCTGTTGTAAATGTAACAGTTTTTGCATAATCGTGGGTAGTCCAAAGTCGAATTGTTACTTTCGAGTCTGGTCTCTATAAAAAGTAATAAGTAGACAGCGGATTTGATGCATTTATGACAAAAATGAGAAGGTGTAATTTAAAACAGGGAAAACATTAGAAGAATTTTAAAACACTGTTATATTATTTTCAACTTATGAAACATATTAAGACAGACAATAAATGTCTATTGCACTCCAGATTGTTGCAATTCAGGTGGGAAGTTTCTATTTTGCATAAAAATCCGCTGTCTAACTATAAGGTTGGCGGAAATCTGTCTACCGAAAAACTCAATTAAGAGTTGCTACTAAAATAATTCGTTTGTGTGATTATAACGATGTTTTACTTTCTTTTGCAGCTTACGGCGGGGTCCGGGGGCTAACGTGCAAGACGCCAGTGGATACTCTGCCCTTCACCACGCAGCGTTGAACGGTCACAAGTACGTCTCGATTCGGTTCCGATCGAAGCCCCTGTCTTCATTCAAATTCATTTACTTAATCATTCTTACTTTATGAAACGATAGTTTCCCATAGAACTCGATGTCCGCGTCGAGTTCTTCTCGTCGCGGCTCTCATTAATATTCCCTTCGATCGCCTATTAATCGATGTCAACCACATTCTGGCGGTAATTCGAGGAAACGCTTTTATCCTCAGGGAGGTGGTAAAGTTATTGCTCCAATATGAGGCTTCCACTAACGTCGTCGACGCTAAAGGCTCTTCGCCGCTTCATTTGGCAGCTTGGGCGGGCGACGCTGAAATCGTGCGGTTAATTCTTACCCAAGGACCTTCGGTACCCAAAGTGAATCTTACGGTCAGTAAATTTATGCCTTTTCTTTTCTTCTTTAATTAAAAAGATACAGGCACCATATTAACTAATATGCGTTCAACCATTCGCTGTAATGTACAGTGGGGTTCTTGGTCCGAATAGTCGGAAAAAAGTCGCTTTCGAAATTTTGCGCAAGCCGTAAAATTGTTGCTGTCTGACGTAGTTAAAGGTTTGAAGAATAAGGCTTCAGTATTGTTTTTTTTATTTGTAAATATAGTTAGTATTGTTAGTATTGTTTTTATTTGTTTTGTATTTGTTGTTAAACAGTCTCTGAAATATTTTCAAGCATTTTATAGAAATTGTGTAAATTCTTATATTGCAGAAGCTTTTCAAGCAGGTATACACAGCACTTTAGCATAGATTTCATTTCGTTATCATCTAAATTAGTATAGTTATTAATATTTGAACGTAATCAATCATTCTGTAAGTTTTTTTACGATTATAAAATTCATTAACAAATTTTTTGTTATACTATTGAGTAATATCCGGTGCTCTTTCTGGTATCATTACATTCGATAAAGGTTTGTGATCATTAGACTGCGAATCTTTATGCAGAATAAAAAATGTTCGCATTGATTGCAAGGTACAGCAGCCAAATAAAAATTGTATTCTTCTTTTAATTATACATATTATTAACAAGGAGACCGCATAGCCTTTATAGATCTCGTTTCCCCGATTACGAAAATACCCCATTATAGACAATCAATAGTTTCCGAGATATTTGCAATTAAAGTTTCATAACCGTAAAATATCAGTTTAGTTCAGTTTCTTACCAACCAGTGTGGTGGCGTAGCGACAGCGAGCTGTACTTCTACGCCGCAGGCATGGGTTCGAATCCCTTCGTAGTAATTTTTTTTACATGTAAAAATGCATTTTCAATATTAAATAAATTTTGAATAAAATATTTTTATTCGCTAAAGGGCTAATTGAAAATAATACTCATTATTTTATAGAAGAAAGACTAGATTTATTACTACTTGTTGCACATAACAAAAATTACAAGTATTGTATTTGATTTCTCTATTTATTCCACGTAACGTATATTTTTTATATGGCGTGATGGCAAGCCACATTAACCGCTCTGATTACTATTCATTGTATTTTTTCTATTTTGTATTTACTAATATATGACTAGCTTCATTGCACTTGCTTTTATGGTTCATGGAAATACCTACCCCATAGAGATAAATAATTACCATGACAGACATTTGATTTGTTAGATCGAATAATTTTGTCCAGCGGTAGTATAATACAAACGAATATTTAAGATTATGGAACTGCTTGTGTTTTCCGATTGAATAATGATTCGATCGGGTTAATGAATTGTTTGCGTGGCCCGACGGTATTTTCAGTTTAATTCGACAATGCTGTGAGTCGAGAGTAGTAAGTAATTTGTTAACTCGGAATACCGGCTTTGTATGATCGCAGACGAAGGACAACGAGACAGCGTTGCACTGTGCAGCACAGTATGGGCACACGGAAGTGGTGGCACAGCTGTTGCAATACGGATGCGACCCCAGTATCCGCAACAGCCGGGGAGAATCTGCACTCGATCTCGCCGCACAATATGGCAGGTAAATTCCACGTGCCATTTTTGCTCCCCCCTCCCCCTTTTAAAAATTGAAATTGAAACTTTGTTCAGATTTTTGTTTCTGTTTGCGCGACAAACGGCCGAAAACAATAAAACTCTCGCCTTGTTAGTTACTACTTAATACTATCCGTATAATTCGATCGATGACGATTGCTAATTGGCTCTACACTCCCCCAGTAACGTTAATTATCTTTTGTAGACTGGAAACCGTGCAATTACTCGTTAGCACGTATCCGGAGCTGATCGTACCTCTTCGGAACTCTTCCTCGTCAGTGATTTTTCCTCATACTCCGCTGCATTTGGCTTCGCGAAATGGCCACAGGTAAGTCTACGATCAACGAACTATGAACCGAAATAATTCTACTACTTCCTCTCTGATCTGGAGCAGTGTAGAGTACTTTTCGATTGAATAAAAGAGACTTGCTTACGTTCCGTATTCCCTTCCGACTTCGTCCTGTTTTCTTCATATATTTACGCAACAACTGATTCGAAGAGTATATTCTGGGTGTTTAAAAAATGTTGCACTTCCTTAAATGGGGCAATTCTTGAGGCCATTTGAAGTAATTTTTTCGTTCGCGAAAATGTTCTGCGAGGTTTTGTTAAGAAGTTATTAACGAAAAACACGGACCAATCGGAGCGCAGCTACAGCAGACGGATTCCGGCTGGTCGACCGGTCCCGTTGAGCGTGGCGTTGACATTGGTCGAACTGGAATCCGTTTACTGTAGCCGCGTTCTGATTGGTCTGTGTTTTGGCTTGCTGTCTGAAAACTGTCAGATCTTTTTCAGAATTTTTAGAATCATTCACAAAAGAAGAAAATGGGGAAAAACTGGGATCATTGAATTTCCCTTGTAACTACGCTTGCAGACAAATTTTTGAGTTGAAAAATTAGGGTTGACAAATACGGATCGACCAGAGCGCGGCTTCTAATTGGTCCTTTCTTTCCGTTAATAACTCCTGGACAAAACCTCGCAGAACATTTTCGCAAACATGTTACTCTTTCAAGGGAGCGAAACATTTTTCGGACACCCTGTAGAACGTGTTGTGTTAGTTACATATTTAATTTACATGTGATGCTGTGTCCACTCTTGTTGCCTTCTTCTACGTCTTTTATTCGTTAAAAGCATCGACTTCTTCAAGGACATGAAACATCAACTAAAAGTTGCTCGTTGTTGCTTCAGCGTGGACGTAGCTTAAGGTTCTGTTTCACCTGGTTTATATAGTCGCAGAGTTTGTTTGTGATTCCATTGATTATTCCGTCTAGTCTATCTTAACCCATGATTTCGATTATACGGTGTTCAATAACTAGTCGATACCGCTCAACAGCTCCGCGTTCTCTCTTTATTTAATCAAGCTGAACCGATGGTCGTGCATGGCGTTCGATCAACACGCGGGGGTGGCAGCCCACGCGTTTGCAGCCGGTGTCCATGAAATCTATTTTATATTGCATTGCAGATCAGAATCGCTGTTAGATTATTCATGATTCGCGGAACCCTGCCGAACTCGTGTACACTCGGCTTCCGAGCGCGTACACGAATCGCACGATTAATTTGTGTTTGAGGTACGCGACCGAAAGAAAGTTTAGCAGCTTTTATCCTACCCCTTCTATAATATTCCTTCAGTATTAACACTAGATCTACCACGCCGGTCAAAATGACTGGTTTTACAATTTCATTCTGAAATTCCTACTTCATGTTACATTTTTTTTCGTAATGATGTGATGACTTTTACAGCGATAACTAAAGGTGTAATATAATGAATTTTATTTTTGTTTTATTGAACAAGAATCAAAACAATTTTGTATCATGGCTGGTACATCAAAGTGGAAAAGTATCCTATAATCCGTTTCCCGAACCTGAAACCGTTAATTAGATATGTACATAGATTTATCGATGTTTTCTTTATAATAATAGCCCCTGCAGCTATAGGTATGTACTGTCTGTACATCAGACGTATTCTTTTAAAACTGACAAGGAAATCTGTATACTAAACGTGGCGTGAGTACGTTCAACTGTGTTCCGTCTTGCATTATTTATTCATGATTACACAAGTAAAAGTGTCTGGCGGTTTTAACACATGATTAGAAGCTTGGTGACCGGCAACTTCGCCGAACTAAGACGACCACTCCCTTCGCTCCTGTGTCTGAGAATCATCGGTCACCTTCTCCCGAGAACCGTTAGTGTTAAATACCGAGTAACGCGGCCCTAGCATTGTATCACAGGAACAACAATGGACTCGTTTCAGCTAACCATAACGACGTCGAGCCATTTGCAGCGTTGCCCATTAGAGCCAATCAGAGAGCACCGCGTTGCGTAATTCCGTCGAATACGATATGTACGTCCTCCGGCTGGCATGATCCGTCGCAACCCTCTCCTGGTTACACGTCCTATATTACCATCCTGCCGATCGCCCTCTCATTCCTCGCTGAGCCTCAGCGAATGCATTCGATCGCATTGTACCGTCAACAGCTCTGTCCATCCGTGCGGATTGCTGACCGCCACTCGATTACGAGGATCGTATTAATCATTACCTCTGAAACGTACCGACCTAGATCAGCCCGGCTCTCACGAGCTAGCCGAATCGCGATTGCTCGGACCATCCCGGAATGTTTAATACCCTTTCATGCCTGAAAGTGCTCTGTCGCTTGATAAACGCGCCGCGCTGCGGATATATCGGGCTACTTTAACGGATTTGTTTTCAACCACGTCAAGGATCATCATTGGCTTCCAGCTTGTCGACCGTTATTTTTCCCTGATTTCGAAATCGCTTTCTTCTACCCGGAGATGAAAGCGGGTTCTTAACCCCTGCACATAATAGGATCCTCGTTCATTTTTGCTGTGCATTTCAGCTCAGCGAATTTCATTCTACCTATTCCGAAGTGTACGATTAACCTTAATTTTCGAAGAGACCAGCCAGCGATGTTGGTCAAATAGTGCGAATTTTTGTCATGGATACAAACAAATTTATGTTACTGAAAATGTCCTCTTGATACAGATCAATCATTCAGGGACAACGTCCGTGTGCCTGTACTGACTCTAAAAAGTGTTTCGGAACTCATTACGCGAGATCAGATTGTTAGGTGTCATACACTTCCAAGGGTTACTGTTTATTTTCTAGAATATGAAAATAGTTATTAGTAATATGAAAAAGTCGGAATCTCCAGAAAATGATCGTAACTTCGTTTCGGCACGTCGCGTCGTTTCTGATCGGTAATGTGGGGTGTCAGAAACCCCAGCTTCAAATTTTTGAAAAGAATTGTTTTACTTTTTATCCTGTGTTATTTTTTATCCCAAATTTATTAAAAACGAGACTATTCATGAAATTCATTTGTCGGGGTCTAAGAGACCCCACCTTACTACATATTTATGTTATTAGACCTTACCTTGGGAGGGTTTAGAACGTGTGAAATCAGAATTTACAATAGCGATGCACGACTTTTGTTACGAAGAAAACAAAACGGAACACAAGACATTTAAAAATAGAACTATAATAGACACAGAAATATATCAGTATGAAACTTTAAAGTAACACGGAGCTGTAAAGGGTTAAAAGATAATGGTATATAACAGAGAGATGTCCTTCTTCGATTTACCTCGCAACGTACCTTCACGTATTAACGCGAGCAGTTTTACAAAGGTTCATTACTAATGTTGAATTTGATTTCTGCATTTAATGAAAGAGACGAATTTCTTTAGTCTCGGTCCTACCTCGTTTTCGATTTCACATTCGCGTGTACCCTGTTTAATAAGCTGAGGACACATCGACGGTGTGACAGGTGAATTGTATTTAGCAAAGCGAGCGTTTTGAAATTTATTTCGAGAGAATGAAACACAATTCGGCGTTGCATGAACGATTGGTAGATCGATACGAGCAATAAAACAAGCTTCCCTATGATAACAAAAGAGATATTTCGTGGTGGATGAAAAGAATTTCGACAAATATCGCAGCGAGCTCGTTCCGCCCGTTCGATTTACTAGTATTTACACAAATAATCGGCGATGGTTACATGGCACGGTAAAAATGTCCAGTTAAATAAACGATATTGTAAGCACGAATCTTTGTTATTTGATTAATTGAACCGTTCAATTGGATGATGCAAGATTAACTGGATAATCGGTTGCGCCGGTGGTGTGCAATTAAATAACGGGAATGAATTTCGTTGTCTGTTATAAAACAATTCTTTCGACCAGATTTCCGCTCTCGCTTTTATGTACACATTTTTTGTGCATTTTGTTATTATGATTCTTTAAACAGTTATTTACCGAACCACCCAACCGAGGGGCAACCATTACAATGACAGGGAACGTCAAACATGTTTTCGTTCGTATTTGTCACAATGATCGTGGAAGTGATTCAACGGATTGAATATTGACCACGTGCGATTATATTGCTTTATCGCGTTGTGAGTAAACTGCGGTTCTTCGTACAATCATAGCTCGCTCCAATTAGTACAAATGTGTATATTGATAAAAGTACAGTAAGAATTTATTTCTCCAAATCGGTTGGGGCAAGAGGATTCGGATAACAGAAGTACACTAAACTCACTATCGTTTCTTCGTTTTCATGTAAATCGATGATTGCATAACTGGATTTATGCTTACCTAGGTCATTCAGAAGGTTCGTAGCCTAACAATAAAATGACATGAAATAATGAATCAAAATACATTTATTCTTCAGTATATTCTCCCTTAAGCTCAATACATTTTTTCCAACGATTTTCTAATTCATTTACCCCATCTTTGAACTGATTTTCCTCGAGACTTCTAAAATACTCATTTACGGCTGCTATGACTTCTTCATTTGATAAAAAACGCCTGCCACGTAGGAATATTTTAAGGTTTGGGAACAAATGGAAGTCAGAGGGGGCCAGATCTTGTGAATATGGTGGATGCTCCAACAATTCATAGCGTAACTCCTTCAATTTGGCCATTGCAAGAACACCTTTGTGAGCCGGTGCATTGTCCTGGTGAAAAATGACTTTTTTCTTCGCTAAGCCAGGTCTTTTCTCCTGAATTTGTGCATCGAGTTTATCCAAAAGATTTGAGTAATACTCTTCTGTTATTGTTTTCACGGTTTGAAGGTAATCAAGTAACAAAATTCCTTTTGCAAAAAACGGATGCCATGACTTTCTTGTCGATTTTGACCACATTGGCTGTTTTGGAACTGAACAACCGGGCTCAGTCCACTCTGCGGTTTGTTGTCGCAATGCAGGATCATAGTGGTAGACCCAAGTCTCATCCATGGTTAGAAATCGACGCACAAAGTCAGTTTTATTTTTTTGCAAACGATTCAAATATTGTTGAGGACATTTCACGCGAACGCGTTTTTGATCCGAATTTAACGAATGCGGCACCCGTCTTGTCAATAGCTTTCTCAAACCTAATTCATTAGTTAAGATCTCATGAACTGATCCAGTTGAGATGCCTGTGGCATCTAAAGAAAGCAGAATTAAGCTATATCCAATTATTAACCTTTTGCACTCAACTGTCCCATCTAAGGAAGCACTACTAATTACTATGCTATAATTGAAAACAATTTCTGCATTGCTAACATAAGGCTCTTTGTGTTTCATAAATTGCTACACGTTCGAATGTAGTACGAGCATCATGTTTCATGATTAATACTGAAAGAATAGTATAGAAGGGGTAGAGACGGAACGTGTCACGTGATCGGCCGTGACGGAAGCGTGGGAGAGTAATGCCGTAGAAGGGTCAATTTGGCGACTCTGCGTCCAAGGGTTAATCAACGAAAGAAACCAGAATTCATCGTGCAGTTACGCATTTCCGTGAGACAAGCACGTGTCGTAACAGAACGGTCAGTTGTTTCATTCCCTTCGTAGAACCGTACATCGAAGCGAACAGCGGATAGGGCTTCGTTCCCCTAAAATGCCCCAAATTTTCATCCCTCCGGTATTAGTTGTCCTCGCGGAGCTGCGAATCGGAATTGTATTTAACGCTTTGCTCGGCCAATTCGTTCTCATTCAACATCGCGGCGTCACGTCCATAATCCGGTTGGTAAGCCTTTAAAATAATCGACGTTGTCGGACGAGTCGCGCGAGGATACGGTGGACAGGGGGGTTGCTCGGGGTATATGGGGTTGGGTGACGAGGGCTCTCGAAACGGCCGGATAGAAAATCGTTCGGCGATCGTGCATCCCCGCGAAACGGCAGTCACATTGTAATCGGGTATAACGTCGGTTTTTCTATGCAGCTTCGCAGCCGGTAATCGCTTTAACTGGCGCTCGCCGCTTATAATGCGATCGCGTCGCGATATACAGTCCGATGGATGCATTTTCTGTCGCTGGTGACGCGGTCCTCGCTCGATCCGCTCGATCTCCATCCCGCATCCCCGTCCTCCTTGTCGATCGAGGCAACGCGCCCACGTTTTATCCAGCGAATTTTGGTTAAACAGCCGACCCCTCCTCTCCTGCCTCCTCTGTCTCTCTGTTCCCCGTCGTCGTTGATAAACGCGGAGGCTGCAGTGAGCACGCGTGGAAACATCCAGCTCGCCACGCGTTTACACGCGGGTATGGATCGTGCGTGGTCTCCGAATGTGTACGCTCGGTGTTTGCCGCTCGGTGTTTGCCGCTCGGCGATGCACGCTCGCCAGTTGTCGCCTCGCGTGCCTCGCGGAGAACTATTCACAGATGCGTCAATAATAAGGGAGTCGAGATCTTTGCCGAACTACTGTCATGTCGACGAGTCGTTCGAGCTTTATTTCAGCGGTTTCGCGGTAGCCCGTCGTTGAACGGTGTCGATTATAGACATCGACTTGTAGTTGCTGTACATACACCTCGCGACAATACTATAAGACGCAAGAGAAAATGAATGGAAAGTGTATTCCAGTAAAAATTTTCTTTCTTCCTTCATTCCTATTGCTATTGTTTCTATACAGTCCTACGCCTTACTTAGGGCTACGGTTTTTGCCAGAATTGTTAGAGAACATTTCACTGGACATGCGACAGTCCATGTGGTTCCAACAAGACGGATGTCCTGCTCATTCAGCACGAAATGTTACAGAATTACTGAACAGGACATTTCGTTGGATTGGTCGATCAGGAAGTAATAAATGGCCAGCACGTTCCCCAGACCTGACACCACTAGATTTTTATTTGTGGGGAAAATTGAAGGAACAAGTGTACCTCGAAAAACCAACAACCACAGTTGATACGCAAGAATGTATAAAAAGACCTTGCTCTGTAATAGATACAACTGAAATTTGTCAGGCAATATCATCAGTATTGCAACGTTTTAGATTATGTCTCCGTGTTCAAGATCGTCATTTTGAACACTTGAGGTAGCTGTGAATACGTAAATAATATATTACATGTAAATCGTCGTAGTGTTCGAAGAGTGCTTCGAGACACTTTATTTTCTATTGCAGTTGACCTTGCGTGACCTTGAATGACCTTCATAATAGGTCATTGTATTCGTCTTGAAACACACTATCAGAATGTAAATAAAAAATCATACCGTTCCATTTAAAGAAACAGAGTTGACCTTCATATCTCCTTGACGTCTCCACCTATAAAAAAATTAATGACATCAGATTACGAGCGCCTCCATATCAAGTAAGTTTGGTCTGATGCATTTTCTTCTATCTTCAAAAGCAAGCGAGTTATTCAGGTGACTTGTTTATAGTGCCCCACCCTGTATATAATAAGGCAATAATGGGCAAATAATGCCTGGTATTGTGGTATTGTTGTTGGAGCGCCGATTGGCAATTGTTTAACGCGGAACGCAGAGACCTCGCGACTGTCGCGAGACGCAAAGAGCGAAAAGGAAAAGAGATTGATGAATTGTTTTTTGATTTTCTATTGTTATGGGCCACCCACATTTATGGGATATATTATTAATGTTTCCCATTATTCACACGCTGTGTTGAAGAGATTGTTAGAAGCTCAGATTGTGTTCAGTTAGGTTCCTTGAATCTCTATTTAATAGTAACCCGCTCTTTCTGGGATTTAAGAACCGTTCCCTCGAAATTAGTATGGGTTACAGCGGGTTACAGTAACCTTCCTTGGTTAACCGGGTTTGGGTTAGGATCAGGCGTCGGGTTGGAATCCGTCGGTGTCTATCCATTGCAAACCAGTGACGAAACAAAACTGAAAACAACTGCGATCGCAGTTTCGAATTTTCTTGTCAGCGACGCAACATCCTCACGCAAACAGCGTAGCCGAAGAAATGGAATCAATATCCCGGCACAAACTCAGCACGAAAACATCAATTTCCTGATTCCACGTCGACACCAAACAGCATCCTGCAACAAAAAAGAAAGGAAACACGAAAAGCTCGAAAGCCGGTGGTTCCATGAAAAAAAATTGACGCCCGCGTCGCGTAATGCAATAAGTGTCGTGCAATTCGATCAGCTCTCATCTCGTTGATTAGGTTCGAAAGGGTTCGGCAATCTCCACGGTCAAACAGAGCGGCGGGCTGTGGTGCATGCGCGGGTGAATCGCGTGCTTGTGCGTGCGTGTAGGTGCGAGCATTTTGAATGTTTGGATAGGCGCGAGACTACTACGGTGGCCGGTAGGCAGAACTTGATCGCGTACGTTCTCGTTTTCGGAGTAGTTGGATCGGGTCGGGTCGGGTCGGATCGGGCCGAGCTGGGCCGGGCCGGGTCGGGCCGGGTCGGGCCGTGTTCGTCTGTGTACGTGAGAGCCGAGTGCACGGTCCGAAGTGTACACACGAAACGCGGTGGGACACGGTTGTGTACCGATGCACACACTACGATGATTGTGTTCACGCACGTATTTCACGCGTTCGCCACGATATTTGGCGGATCGGCCGAATGCGGGGACGCCGCGCCGCGCGCCAAAGGAGAGAAAGAGACCCGGGGGCTCGGGCAGAGGGCCGGGACGGGAAGGGATTGGGAACGGGACTGGAGTAATGTCTATTATCGGATTCAATATCGGTGCTCTTGGTAAGCCAGTATACAAATACCCCTATGGCACGGTAATAACAACATAGGTGCACGTGAATCCGATTCTCAGCCACGAATCCTATATGCGACGGATGGCTGCGGTCACTGCAGTCGGTGCACGGCTACCAGACAGATACAAAACGAAACCTGGGGCTTCGCGCACCCTATCAGCCGAAATGGGAAATGCAAACGGCAACCTGGCCACTTTCAGCCGACTCCGATTCTGTTACACTGACGAGCGGCCTGGCCGGCTCCAAGTTAGCGAACAGATATCCCTCGATACCTATCCTGGGTCGCAGACGAATTTTCTTGATGAGTTGTCGTATTGTAGATCGAGAATGTTTGATTGCTCTTTGCGGTCCACGTGGCCCCTCTCCTTCGTTTTAAAACTTACTATGTAAGAATCTTTATTTAAAACCGATCCTGGCTTTGCACCAGAAATCGCCAGACGCAATCAATACAGTGTGCTTTTCAATTGCGGCAATGTACACTCAGAAGTCATATTTCACAATATATATATATTATAGAATGAAATTTGTCATACATAATTAATTATGTCGCGACTTCAATGCAGGGTTAATGAGATGATGTCGAACAAATACAGATGAAATGAAAATAAAATAGCAGAAATAATGCCACGTGAAAATCGTTTTTTTTTCTGGTTTCAGAGCCGTTGTAGAAGTGCTGCTTGCTGCAGGCGTCGATGTAAATACACGGACGTCTGCGGGAACCGCAATGCACGAGGCGGCGCTCTGCGGAAAGATGGAAGTGGTGCGGGCTCTACTCGACAGAGGGGTTGATTTGGGGATCCGAGACTCAAGGCAGAACACGGTCCTGGATCTTTTGGGCCAATTTCCACCGCACGTCACACAGGACATCACTGCAGTGATAAAAAGTGCGTTTGCAAGCAGTATACTTTCCTTGCAACCAATTTTCTGTGAATTACATCTACGCAATTATTACGATCTCACGGTAGATTGTCAGAGAAATTTATTGCTACGATCTTACCTTTCGATATTGTAAGAACCTAGGTGTTAAGATAACGACACATGCGACTTGCTAAATGTAATTAATACCGGGGAGTTCATCAAGACAGAACGCAATAGAATCGATGCCAATTCTACTTGATGCAATAGATTACTCCGTGAGAGCCGTAATAGATATCTGTAGATCTGAATACTTTGTACTGTGACGAAAATAATGTATTGTAACCACTATCTGTGATTCACAAGATCGCTGTAAGCTATGCATGTTCATGGCGTTTAGCGAGGATCATATTAGTAGACTATACGTTTGAAGTCAGCAGTAACACGTGTCGTTGATGGTGATATTTGCAGTTTCTGATATTCTTCGCTGTCGTCATTCAAAATAACTCTTCCTATATTCGATGTCTGTAGACCTTCTGTAGATCTTTTTATATCATATGGCAGCGTGTGTCTAGACAAATTCATTCGTATACGGCACAATGATCTTCAAGGTGGTCAATGCACATGCTTGTGTTATTTTGCTTTTTATGTCTTTTACATCTCTGACAGGTGTATCGTAAACGATATCTTTACGAAATATTGCGTAAGAAATATTCAATATGTTTCTTCCATATTTGGCCTTGTATGACCTTGAAGGTCACTGTGTCGTATACGAGTGAATTTTTCTTGACATGTAAAACAATATATAGCGTTCCATTTAACACAAAACCTACCGAACCTTAACAGTAACTGGTACAGGTTTCCTTATAAAAATGACAAGATTGATTTTATTTAGACTTGGTGCAGCTCCTATTGTAATATGTGCTCCACTAAAGGTGCTCCTCTATACAATCATTTCTTATGAAATTATTTTTATTATATCAATATTCGTAAAATAAAAAATCTGGGACCGGTCATTTTGACCGGTGATGGTAGGGGTAGTGTTAAACAAATGAACCTATTGAGTGTGACTGATACAGAGCGATGCGGTCACGACGTCTCGCTGTCCCTTTAGAACAGTCCTTACATACCTACTACGCTAGTGTTAAGAGCGTGGTCCCGGTAGACGAGGAATAAATTCATCTCGCTGCGGCTGGTACCACCAGATCGATGACACCCCGTATGATTTCTAAATGATTAACAGTTGCGAATAACGGGCTGCCGACAGGGCATAGGTCTTCCTCTGGCGTGGAGAGCGATGCCGACAGTGAAAACTTGCCACCTATTCCGGTCCAGGGTGGCGACTCGTTGGGCAGCCCTTACGAGAACGTCCGACCAGGGGATGATCTCTCGCCGGCGGAAGGGACGTCGCCCACTCAATGGCAGTTCTATCATAAGCCTCGAGACGACGATCGACGCGTTTCCGGTACTTCCGTCATGTCTTTGTGAGTATCCATTTTCTCCCCTAACTTTCGTTCTGCCTACGCGCGCGCGTTTTCGCTTGCTGTGCTCCTTTTCCCCAGGTCGTAAACTCCTTTTTTTATGTGTGATCTTGCGTGCTAACCGGCTCACCCCTGCTACATGTCTGTTGAAGCGGTGCGACTCTCTTCGTGCAGTTGGTGTACCTCGAACATGTTCTTTATTTCCGCAGTATCGGTATTATGTATACGATAATGTCTTGATATACTGTCTGTGTCCCAGTAGTGGTGGTACAACCGTAGAGGCGGGGATTCTACGTGAGAAAACAAGGTGAAAATACGGAATAAATTGATTTCAAGCTTTGTTTTTGAGAGAGTCGACTTTGAAAATCCGCGGAATTCGCGTGTCTAGAATTTGTAAGAAGTAGAATCGGTAAGTCATTAAAAAACAGACGCGTCAGACGATTCCTATTCAGTAGCGCACGTATTCGCTGAATGTTGAAGCTTGATTCCCTCGAAAACGAGACCGCGAATTTACCACGAGTGTACCGCCAATCCTGGGACAAGCTGTATGTGAAAGAGACGTGCACGATATTTGTTAAACATTTGTCCCCACTACCGCGCAGTGTAACTCTTGAGGAGCTCCGAAGCTAGGGATTGGCCATAGTGAAGAACAAGAGATTGAACCAACGATACCATGTTTTGGTATCATTCAATTTGTTTACAAATAATAGAAGCTGAATATTTATATAAAAAATCATTATATTTGAGTTAAAATATCTGTGAACGGCTTTGACAAGGACTAAGTTAAACTCAAATTAAAAAGAAATGTGTGTTAGATAAAAATTCACAGAGATATATCTGGTACTGCAAACGGTGTTCTGCAGAAATGGTCGTACGGAAAATGGCTACCATGTCTTTCTGGTTTAAGATATGTAGCTCCATTTTTTAGCAAACATTACTTAAATACCATCCGATGAAATGTGTGTATTCACAGACTGATCTTTGAAAATCATAATTTTATACAGGGTGGGCCGGAAATCATAGTACAACTGGGCGGAGGATGATTCTACATGTAAAAATAAATAAAAAAAGGAACAATATTTTTTCGTTTGGCAGCTCGTTTTCAAGAAAATCGAGTTTAATATTCCGCCAGGTCTGCGTGCTTTATTATATGCAGGAAGTAGAATTGGTTGATCATGGTCAGACGCGTCGGACGATTCCTATGCAATAGCACGTGTATTCTCGCTGGATTTTGAAACTCGATTTTCTCGAAAATGAAGCTTTGGATAAAAAGATGTAATACCAGAATTTTTTCTCATTCTTTTATGTAGAAACATCCCCTGCCAGACTGTACTACGATTTCCGGCCCACCCTGTATATAAGAAATGGTTGAATTTTTCTTATTTTTCAACTGTTCAAAGATACTGTAAACTTGTTTTATCAATAATTTTGTGTATCAAAGAAATTGATCGTATTGTGGCACAATTAGTGATACATACAATGATAGTCACTTGATTTGTTTGGTGGCATAATTTTTGCCAAGGGTAGTAGAACCACGATAAAACCTAGTGTCTCAATCGGTCGTGATGAGTCCCACACAAATAGACACCACTTAGAAATGAACCGGAGCGTCGATGATCGGCCATGTTTCACTGCCTTAGAAAAAAGGACAGGGGAACAACAGACCAGAAAATAAAAACTGTGCCTACTAATCACACAAAAGAACGACAGCGTTCGTCAACGACCAATCGCGATACTCTTCGACGAGGCCGACGACGACAACGACGATGACGACGACGACGACGACGACGCCGCGCCGACGACGATGACGCATCGGGTGCACCGCGGCCGAGTATTATGTGCAACGGTTGTACGAACTTCGAAGGAACAAAACGAAACGAACAAACGAAAAAAAGAAACAGGGCTGAAAGAGAAAGAGAGAGAGAGAAAAAAAAAAGCGATCGTGCCCAACGGGGTTGGCGTATTTGTGCTCACCCGGCGTCATCTTCGTTGAGAAAAGGATATCGCGTCAGTGCATCGGATAAGAGCGGAGGCCGGTAATATTTTCTAGAAAGATAAAGTATATGTATATATACATGTATATGAATGTATATAAGCATATATGTATAGATATACACATGCACACGCATACACATCTACTACATACGTACTGCATATACATTATACATATGGCTAGTATAGATGAGCGCATAACCGTGGCAGCTTTAATATAGGAGATGTTGGGTAAACAAAAGCGTAGACGTGGACCGGCGGGTACACGGAGTGAATGAGCGGAGAGTGGCGAGTGGGAGTGCGAGTGCGAGTGCTCGAATGATGGTTAGCAGTGGTACCCGTTAGTACCGATGCCGGCGCGGTGTACCCGCCGAGCCGGGTGCGCTGGGCAGAGGCGGAGGAAGAAAAGGTTTCTCTCGGACCGAAAAGGGATGCTGAGAGTGGAGGTGGAGGAGGTGGCGCGGCCGCGTGTAGCTTCAGCGCGTTAAGCACCGCTTGGCTTGGTTTAATTTTCCTGATGTAGGTAGGCGATGGTGGGTCCGACCGCCTCGTTCACCCCTGGGTCACCCCCGCTGCATCACCCCATTGGTACCCTCTCTCTCTTTCTTTCTCTCTCTCTCTCGCTCTCTCTCTCTCTCTCTCTCTACGTCTATCTCTCTACCTTACTCTCCTTCTGCCAGTGCTACCGCTAGCTGTTAAGCGCTACTGGTTGTTCCGGCCAGACAGAGAAAGAGGACGTTGGGCGAGCAAAAGACTGACACAGGGAAAAAGGGACAGGATGAGAGAGAAAGAGCAAGCCGGAGGTAGACGGATCGAGTGGACGCGGTAGCGAGCGGGAGAGAGACCGGAGAGATAGGTACCAGTGCTCTCCGCACCTCCACCATCAATGTTTGACGTCGGTAGCCGTGGTTCTGGACTGCCTCGAGATGAATCCATCACGTTAAACAATGTAAATGTTAGCCCGTCTCAGCATAAAACTAATAACCATTGCTCTCTCCCTCGTCCTATGGGCATGGCCTCCAGCAGCGGTTCGCCGGATTCTTGTTCACCTCTACCTTCGCTTGCTACCGCTTCACTCCTCCTCCTCCTCCTTCTGCTTTTCTCTTTCTCCTCTGCCTCGTCTTCGTCGTCTTCTCTTTTTGTTTCGACCACTCGCCTCCGACCTCGGCTACATGGCCTCATTAAAACGTCGGCACCCGCCGCCGCGAACGTCTTCTGTTACGAGTTACGCATTGTTGGGGGGTAACGATGATGGTACCGGAGTGCTATTCTTCCGCTGCTGTCTGACCAATGAGTTCTTACGCTTCGTTCGGTCGGCTATTGTGTTATTTACGGTTGCAGCATGAAACCCGCCGCGTGATCGACTGTTCAGGGCAATCTGCCTTTTCGCGCTGATCGTTCGGCTATCGCTGACGATTGGAACGGTTGATTAACATTTCGACTATCGCGCTCTTCAGCTTAAAGCTATAAGCACTTTGTTACGCGTTGTTAGCAAGGCACTCGTCATGGATAACTGATATAAGTCACAATTAAATTATTGTATCACATTGTTAAGAACAAAAAAGCGTTGGAACGTTTCTAGATGCTGAATCCCTTGCTTTGCAATTTAATTCCGAGGTTATAGATTAAAATGTATTGGGACAAACGTGCCTTATTTCAGCCCCTAGCCAATGGTCCTGCAAACCAGGGCTTGAAAACAGTTGTGATATCGGTTTCGGTCCTTGGAACAGTTATGAAGGACCGGTTGAAATTTTGGTTGATATCAGTTTCAATTACGGTCCTTCATATATCGGATATCGTCCTTATATCGGTTCTAGGACCGTTATTTTTTCGGTCCTATATCAATCCTCATATCGGTTCTAAGTTCTATTATAGTAATCAGGGCTTGAAATGGGTCCGAAAATAACTATTAAAATTAGAAACTGTTATATTTCGTTCATAATTGGAAGTTGTTTTATTATAACAATAGATATAAGTATACATTATTCACTATTTTTACATTTACTTTTTTATTCCAATTTTTATTTTCATTATCTAACTTAAGCATGTCTAAACGAATCAATAATATATTATATCATCTATAATATTTGATGATATCCATCGCGTCGGCAATAAGGTGCCGATCTCTTTGCCACCGACTCCAAAGCATCGGCCGATCGACAAAGTATCGGCTATCCCAGTGGTCGGCAAACTTATTAGTCAAAAGAGCCTAATAAAAGAGCCTAAAGAGTCAAAAGAGAAAATATCAGCAATACAACGATATAGATTTCTTTTGAGAGCCAAATTTCTTTACAAGAATCCTGTTTTTAGAAGTCGTTTAAAACTAGGTACACTGAATAAAACTACATATCATACTTTATAGTAATCTTGTTTATTGATAAAAAGTGAGTAGAAATTGCTGTTTATTTAAATTTAGATATAACACACTGACTGATTGAAAAAATTGTATTAAAATGAAATAAACTAATTTTAAACCCGTCATTCTCGTGGAAGAGCCGCAGTTTGCAGACCACTGGGCTATCCTGATTCTTTTGCAAGAGGATATTAGAACCGATATGAGGACCGATTGTAGAATCGAAAAAATAACGGTCCGAGAACCGATATGAGGATCGATATTCAATATATGGAAAAATAAAAAAAACCGATATTAACCAAAATTTCGGTCCTTCATAACAGTTATTTAGAGTATCAGTCCTTTTTATAATTGTTTCAATCGAGTCCGAAATGTAACAGTTTTAAACAATTATTTTCGGGCCCGTTTCAAGTCTTGCTGCAAACAAATTACTCATAAATAAGGAATACCTGCTAACAAACTGTTATGTACAGTCTGACATAGTAATATTGGGACACTTTTGAAAAGACAACTATGTTGACTTGGATGGAAAGATCTATGTGACTTGGATTCTTTTTGAGAAGTTGGAATAATCAGTGTACTATATGACTTGAAGAGAAAATTTTGAAAAAATTGCAATTGGTCGAAATTGCAGAGGAAATACTAAGAATGGTTTTACAACTTTTTTTATGTGGTTCTATCTTGAAAATTTAAACAACACCTTTTGTAGATCAACAAATAATAATTTCGTTGTTTTACATTCTACCTACTCAATTTTGTTATATATGTGTAAAATCCGCAGCCTAATGATAATTAATAATAGTAGCAATGCAATCATAACTATAGGTCAGAACAGTTTCTGGAAGCATTTTTAACTTATATTTTCCTGAACTCTGCAATATGTACTTTCGATTTATATAAAAAATGTTGTAAAAGGTTTCAAAATTTCGAACGGTAAAGTAGCTGACAACGTTAACGAGTTTTAATTCGATAAATTGTGACACGTGCCTTAGTTAACATAACAGAATTCGAGGAGACTTCTTGATCAATCGTGGGGGTAGCTTCGACGAATATTGAAAGGCTCAAGTTATTTTGAAACGTAAAACCCAGTTTCAAAAGTAGATACAACTCACGTTTCTACTGTAATTAATGCTAGTCATTTGTCCGGAGACCGACAAAAGGAACCAATTTACCGCTGTTATTGCATTTGAACGACACGGAACACAACAGTCTCTGCAAATGGCGCACTGTTCCACGCTGCGTTAGCTTCGGCAAATGAATGCCAGTTGCGCTGCTTCGCTTTCAGTATGCGATGGTAGATCAATTCTTAGAAACCGCACTCGAATCTGACGACACTCGATGGATTGCGGATTTCAGTGAAGACGAGCAGATTGGGGGACCAGTGAACGGAGTACGGAGGGCCCTCCAGCAGACAGAGGACTCCGACCCCAGTTCCGTCTTCGACAGCGTCTTTATGTCCATGTCCGACACTCTCAACTCGATAAATACTCTCGAAAGTTCCGATCAAACTCCCGACGACAAACCACAAAACACTACAACCAACAGAATTTCATTAGCACAGCGCGACACCACACGGTAAAGGCATACAGACATTTCACATTGTATGTACTATAGTAACGCTTTCGATCTGTTTACTTTGGAACCGTTCCATTTGTCCCTCTCTCACTTTTCTGTCGAAGCAACCAATGAAACCTGTTGTTTCTTGAAAGACGTATGAATCACAAGGAAAGAAATACTTTTGCAAACAATAAAACGTTTTACAAGGAGTGATCACAGTGGTGGGATCGTCAATTTTAATGAAACTTTTGCTGGCGAATCTAGAGCAAAAATAAGCAGACACATGTCCGAGCATTTTTGACAGTACTCATTGTTTATGAAGATAATTAACATTTAATTTTATGATATCCAGCAAATATCTTAATTTACTTCGTTTCTTAATCACATCACAACGGTTATGGTAGGAAAGGTGGCAGAGGTTACGTATTCTAATTCTTCTTTTACTTTCAATTTCTTATTTTTAATTTGAAGTATTAAGTCCTCTTTTCTTTAAAAATAATATAATATATATATAATATAATATATATATATATATATTTATTTACTTCAAATTAAAAATAAGAAATCTTTTACTTTCAATTTCTTATTTTTAATTTGAAGTATTAAGTCCTCTTTTCTTTAAAAATGTTTTCTTTCTTTCTTTCTAATCTTGCTATATATATATATATATATTATATATATATATATATAATATAACATTCATAATGTGGTCGATTTTTGAAATTTGTACGACCACATTATGAATGTTAATGAATTACATAGGCACTTTGCTGTTCTGATATCATTCGGAAAGCAAACGTGTCACATATAAATTTTGTTGCGTAGCAAGAATACTGAAATCAGATAAAACCCAGAAAAGTTAAATGTATGATCAAGAAATGAGGTATATTAAGATATTTTCTGAATATCATGAAATTAAATGTTAATTATCTTTATGAATAATAAGTATTGTCAAAAATGCTCGGACATGGGTCTGCCTAGTGTTTCTCTAAATTTACCAGAAAAAGTTTCATTAAAATCGACAACTCCACAATTGTGCCCTGCTTTGTTAGTCAATTTTTCTTTGACATAGTGACTACTGTTCTCGTTCGGTGTACACTCCCGGACTAAATGATAGCACATGTTTAATTTGTCGTAGACTACATCGAATTTCTGAATGAAATACATAATATCGTAATCGTTGCGATGCAGAGAGAAGGAACTTGCCAACAAATAAGTTCAGCCCGCTGGCTTTGTGAGCAAGCAGAAGAAAAACAGACGTCTTGGATGCAAAATGATAGCACACTCGAGCTTCGTGGTAATAGGGTAAATGTACGTCTTACTGCGGTATTTTTTCTCAATGAGATTACAATACGTAAAAATAAATATTTTGCCCTGAATAAATTTGTACAATTCAATGAGAATGTATTCTCGTTGGCAAGGCAAACAAAATTGTCAATCATTCTCATATTTTTGTAATCTCAGAATTTGAAAAAACATTCTTCATAAAAGGTAAAAATACGACCATTTTTCTTCTATCTCGATCACCAAAGGACTGTTGTCCACATGATTCTACATTCTGTATATTGCTTTAAAATTTCTTGATATAAAAATTTCTGGTTTTCTCAAGTGAAGTTCTGCTTTAAATTGCTCAAGAAACAAGCATCACTGTAAATGTCCGACGTGTTCGCTGTGTTCTTCAGACCTGTAAGTTCATTAAACGATGATTTTTCTTCAGCGTCGTAACAAGTACGATATTGTGTGTGTGTGCCATTGAAAAATTCCTTGTGGTCTTCGAGAAATTAAAGGTAGGGTACGTGTTATCATTAGACTGCGGATTTTATGCACGTTTGACAAAAATAGGTGGGTGTAATTTCAAACAGTGTAAGAACATCAGTTTAAGAACATCAACACATTTCTGGCAACTTAATAAAACCACTGAACAAAGAAATAAATTCCTATTTGGGTCTTATGCCTTGTAATTAATGTAAAGAATTGTTATTTTGCATAAAGATCCGCAGTCTGGTTATCATTTTGTCCAAGAGTGTATTTCTATAATGCGTGTGTATAATATTGCAATTATAAACTTTTGCCCGCTCTGTGCATAACGCGCGTTTTATGTTTAATTCTGCACTGTGCACGGTGTGTCCCGCCGAAAGTGGTACTATTTCTCGATTGCACACATTATCGAAAGTAAAGAGAAGAGAGGAGCTCGATCGAGCGAGTCATTAGCGAGTTAATCGTGAATCGGTCCCGTTGAGACGTTCAGTTTGGTTGCGCAGGGGTTCCGACAGTGGATTGTACCAAACGCCACCGGTACCTCGAGGAACAATGGAGGGTAGCTTCGTGTCGGAGGATCTGTCCTTGACATTACCCACGGGATACGGGGGTGGCAGGGAGTCGGACCAATTGAGCGTTTCCTCGTCCTCGAGCGTCGGTGGACCGAGCCCACGGGACCGGCGTTGTTTGCCCAACGATTCCAGCGCCGCCGGGATTTACTTGCCAATGGCACCCTTGTCCAGTTCTCTCCACAGCCCCGCCTCTAACAATAAAGTCTCGGTAAGAACGAGTTCCCTTTACTTTTGGATCCTCGATCCCGATCGAGGGTCGCACGGGGTCACCAAGGCACAATCGTACAAAGGGAAGCTTTTTAGGCTTCCCCCTTTTTAGCCCATTTCGTCACATTCCATTATGTCTACGCGTTAACGGGCTATTCTACTGTAACAGAACCAACAAATTCATTCTTTTCTCGCATGTATCGAAGGTGCAGCATTTCAAAGATATCCTTCCAATATTTTATAATCGTGCTCAAAAAAGTAATGGAAATATAGCTCGTTTAGTGTATCTGTCGTATAGACTGTAGATTGTATATATCGGAGCTATTTTAACTTCAACATTTCTTCCGACCTAGAATATTTCCATTTTAATATGACTTTTTTCGCTTTATGGATATGAAATTGATATAGTACCTCATACAATACTTAAATGTTTAGTAGTTAATTAGATACCAACATATCTAACAATGTACAATATTTTGAATAATGGTAAATCAATTTTTAATGGTGTCTCTCTCTGAGTCACCACGCGACTGCTAGGGTTAAACTTCAAAAGCTACTGTACCAATCAAATTTCGCACATATCTTCAGCATTTGTATGGCTGTCTTCGCCACCAGAATCATACCTAAATAATATGGTTCTCTAATTTTTACAATTTCCTTTGAAAACAGATTTTCTGAACAATCGAAACTTTACATTCAAAGTATTTCAAAGAGCAGTCAGTTTAGATAGTCAGAGACAAATCCAAGTCAATTGGATTTATTATTTTCAGTGGGTGCAAACTCGAATCATGAGAATCGCCAATGTACTTTTTCTCTCGTGTTTCATTACAGCCAAGTACGAATTTAGTTGTGTTTCAAAAGATTGAAAACATTAGGATAAATGTGAATGTAACTTTTAATGAAGCTTTGTAAAATATTACCAAAAATACACTCGTTACAGTAAAATACGCCCTTAACTGGATACATATTTACTTTCTACGACTCAATCAACGCAATGTTCGTAGATTTTTTCTAAGTCGCCTTTTAATTTTTATATTTTTGAATTCTTTTTCGATTCTTTTCGATTAACGAGAATTATGAGTCTCCGCGTCGTCATTAAGTTCACGATTTGCTGGATGAACGATCTGTTCTTACGTTTTTTATCCTTGCAATCGGTGATTGTTCCCTTTTTTGAACGAATAACTGTACCGTATAACATCCGCACGCCTTACAGTTCGTTAACGTGGACAAATCGATCGCGGCTTAATTGGCCCGGTATTCCGATGTCCGTTGTGCTTTCTTTTCGAGCTGTCGCGTGGAAACTGCTACGGAATATTAACATCTAAGAACGCGATGCTATCGGACAGCGCCGCGAAAAGAATTGATTATTTAGGCACAATTGAAGAGTCTTTGTTATAATATAAATGTCAAGATTACAAAAAAAAGGTTTTATCGGAAAATATCGTGCCAATAATAATATCCCAAAAATGTTGAATTTCCTTGTAAAGGGTGATTTGCGCTACTAACCCATTACAAAACTTTCTTATTTTTCATTATCTTTTTATGGGACTTTCACCAACTTATTTGTCACATTTTTTTTTATTGAAATGACACTAACACGATATAATTTGAACTGTATTTAGTGATTTAATTGACGGTCTGTAGTGCGCTTAAACCGCAAATTTCGGGTACTCGATGTACAAAACAAAGGGAGATATCGAAAAAGTAAAAATATTGTTTTCACTTGTTCTCAAAAATCATTATAAGACTGTTTCTTTCAATTTTTTATACCGATAGGTTGTATTTTGCAATTAAAGTATATCTACCACTAAAACGCATTATTTCATTGCGTGCGAATTATGAACAGCTTAAATAAATCAGGTGTGCGTCGTTTTGTCGCGGAATGTACCCGAAATTTCCGGGTTCCCGCACACCTCTAGTAAACAACGTAATCTGGATTGTTCACCTTGCAGCCAACACCTCCGAAGAAGCCGCCAAGACGCAACCTATCCGTGTCGCCGACGCACCTGCAGACCCAGATGTCATTGTCCGCGGATTGCACGCTGGGGCCGAGCAACTACGAGTACTTGTTCATGGCGCGGAGCGGTGCTCGCAGCCACATCGACTTCGAACAATTGCAGAAACGTCGGGAGCAGTTGCGCCACGTGACGAGGAGCGTGGACCAATACGTCGAGATGAAGTCCCGGGTTCCAGACGGCGAGGAGAGGCGCGACAACAACGTGGAGCCGGTTGCGATCACCTCGATATACGAGAACCGGCCGATCAAGACGCTGAACCCGCGGCGGAAGTTACGTAGGCACGCGTTCGAGAACTACGAGGCTGACGGGAGCACGTGCGGAGACAAATCGCCGTGCAGCGAGGCCGACTCGGCCATCCAGGAGCAGACGTTCGTGTCGAACGCTTTCCTCACGCTAAAATCATCGCAGGAGAGCCTGCTCGATGAGAAACGGGACACGAACGATGAGTCGGCGAACGAGGGCCGCGAGGCGACGGACAAGCGCCTGAAACGAGTACAAATGATGCTACCGACCAGTCCCACGCATTACGCACAGCCACCAACCCCGGATCACCCGCCCCCGTCGGCCATGCAGGCGGAGAAATCTATTCACGAGCGGATTCGCCCGTTAAGTCAGGTAAGTTTCCAAACTCTGGAAAAACTCACAACAGAACATACACTCCGCGACAATACCTTACGACTTTAGAATACACCGGGTGTCCCAGACATGTCGGAATACTTTGAAAAGGGTGGTCCCTAAGATCATTCGAGGTAACTTTTTCCTTAGCGAAAATTTCCGCATTCTTAACGAGTTACAGTAAAGTCGCGTTATTTCTCAGCGACCGCCTACCCAGAATTTGTCAAGTGCCTACCCCCTCCACTGAGGGGCAACGCCGTAGGAGCCTCGAAGCTCGAACTGCCCCGGTCTCCGAGCAGTGTAAACATGACGCGTAATCTGATCTCGGCTCGGGTATATCGGTGTGAACCACTACTAATCCAATTACAAAATTTCTTCATTATTCATTATTTTTTGTGGGACTTTCGCCAACTTACTTGTGGCGTTTTTCTGATTAAAATGACACTAAACACGATATAATTTCAACTGTATTTAGTGGTTTAATTGACAATGAAAGTTTCGGGCGCAAGGAAGGACAGCACGATCCGTGTTTACATGCTGTCCTTTTCTACATTCGGCTTCCTTTGTACGTTCGGCGCGGTCGGCGCGTTAGAATCAGTCATAAAAAAATACTCCGTGCAGAACACAGCCGTTTGCAAAATAACGCGATTTTACTGTACTAACGAAACATATGGGCTATGGACCAATCAGTGAGCAGCTACAGATTCTGGCTTGGCTAATGGCAGCCATGCTCAGCGGGACCTCAATCCGTCCGCTCTAGCCGCGCTCGGATTGGTCCGCTTTTTTCGTTAATAATTCCTTAACAAAGCTGAGGTGAGAATTTGGAAATTTAGATCAGTTGAGACCTTAAATTTAGAAAATATTGCAGGCGTGATGAGATATTGATAAAATAAGTTTCAGGTAAGGTTGGAATAGCCGGTTTACGAGTAAAAGATACGCGGCAGCGACAGTCGACATATTATATACAGGGTGTCGAACATGTACTTGGCCTCGAGATGATACCGCGTCTCTAGATACCGTCCTCAACCGCCTTTCTATATCCCAGCCTCTAAGGCGAGCCTACTTCCTTTTCTTCCTCTCTCACATTATCTCAGCCGCCACTAAAAAACGTTACTTCAAATCACCACAGTAACCACGCTTTTCAAAGTTTTCCGACATTTTTGGGACACCCTGTATATCGACGAGCGTTACGAAAAGTGGCACGTTTGATTTAACTTACGAAGAGTAGCACATTTTGATTAGAGTGTACTGATGGGACATGTGTTCACGTAATCCGTGAAAAGTGTATTCACGAATTAAGTATCCTTGTTCTTATTACACACATTTATTAATACACACAATTATGCATTCGGGATCTTGATCATAATTATGTATTTGAGATTATGATCACTTTCTGGCGATTTGGGACCACTGTGCGTCGCCCAGCGCAGTAAGAGCCTTTTCACACGGAGACACGAATCGCGATTCATCGCATACGTATCACGATACGCGAATCGCGAGCCACGTCCACGCTATGTGAGATATACTGTCGAGAATGAAATGTTTTTCTATCGATCATTTTTTCCGTGCATCTCATACGCGTGAACGTGGCTAGATTCGTTTGTGGCTCCGTGTGAAAAGACTCTAACGCAGCTACCGTCGCGCGTCGGGACATTAGCTTTCCAATCGCATCGCACAGCGGCTCACACGCTACACGATCAGAGAGACTCCATGGCTGGTTTTAAGCGGCTGACGCACGGAGGCGTCTCCATGATTCGTCACACGGCATCCAGCGAGGCGTGCGAACGCAGGCGTTCAATTTCGCATCCTCGGCTGCTCCTTAGCGGCGGACGGGTGCGTGTGTGCGCGCCGGTATCACATGTCGAGACGTCAAACGGTAGCGGCTGACTGGTCGGGTCGCGAAAGTACTGGTCCGGAATGTTCGTTCCGGGTGCGCTAACGCGTTCCGAAACATTTATCGCCCGGCGGGATCGAGCGTTTCGGGTGTACTCGTGCTCGCAGCTGATCGCTGGCCGAAGAATCGAGCGACGGAAGCCGCGCCGAAGTCGTCGTTCAAGCTGTAGCTCGATCCTGAGGGTTGGACAGTACATAAGCAGTCTGCAGGACGCCTTAGCAGGTTACGTTTAATATACAAGCCGTGTTTGATCTGTGATGCGATTTGCAAGGAGCCTGGTCTCCCTCCGTCTCTCTTTCTCCCCCCTTCCCCCCTCTCTCTCTTACGTTGCAGTCTGTATATCGCTCGTTTCCCGCCGTTTGCCGCGTCATCCTGTGATCGCTCTGCTGTGAGACTGACTGCGTTCACTTCCCATCCGCTGCGAATAGATATCCATAACACACACCGCACTCGCTCCTATTTCTCCTGTATATCCCTATCTTCTGCTCTCTTTATCCATCTCGTCGTTCCTCTCCGCGCCTTTCCCTAGACCTCTCGCCCTCCCTCTCGCCGGGCTCCTTTCCGGTGGCTGGTGTATGCGTTCGAAATCCGTGTCTTTCAGCGGTTATACACGCTTCACGAAATATCACACAGTGAATATATCCTACGAACGAGGAGCCGGATGATGGCAAGAGGCTTTCGGGCGCCGCATCGCGCCGTGTGTGCGGGCGCAGCCGCTTCGGAGAACGCGCCGCCTCGTCTTGCCTCGCGTCTCGACGGCCGCATCGAGTTAGTGCCCCGCAGATTCATGGATGCCGGATACGATATCTTGTATGCCGTTTGCCAGTCTTTGACCTTTATATGTTTGCGCAGACGAACCACACCGTTTTCTGGACCAGTACAGTCGAGACCACGGGCGAAATCAGAAACGGATTCGTTTTCACTCGCAGGTAGAGTTGCCATCTATAAAATCGCGAACCCATGACGGACGGCACAAACATCCCGGACTCTTTTCCGTCTGAAACCCGCACACTCTTAACTACTTTCTAAGGTAGATAAGATACCGTCAAGAAAATTTTCGGACGAGAAATTCGGGCAAAAAATATATATTTATTATGATAATTATCAATAGACAGAAATCATTTTTTAATGAATTATAGTGCAAACTTTTCATCCCGATATCTCCTGGTTCAAGAGTTATAGTAATATTCACCAGTAATAGTCACCAAATTTCTCGATCCAGCCCACTGTGTGCAGTCCACAGTGAGGTAAATCGATGAATTTTGGGTCAAAATCAAAGAACTTTCGATAGAAATGAGAGAGAGCGATGATATTTTTTAGATCGAAGCAAGAAGTATTGCAGAATATGGGAAAAATAGAGAGATTATGGTACGAACGTGTTTTAACCTTCAAAATCTGTATTAAACTAGCAGAATTTCAAGAAAATTGTGGTTTATCCAATACCATTTACGAATGGAATTTTTTCTGGATATGCTATGCCTACCCACTCCACTGCTCTTCTGTCGTTTTCTATGTTCGGCTTCCTATTGAAGTCTCGCTCAGCGTGGTCGGCGCGGTAGACGCAGTCATAATTCAAAAACGGTGTCCGGGTACGATCACTGTCCGGTGCAAAACACGGCTGTTGGACAGTAAAGGGGCGTTCACTGTATTTAAATTGATTTCTTCGATATCACGAATTTCTGTTTGAAACTTTTAGTTGAGGAAAAATCAATACAATACAAAATACAAGTTAATACAAAACAACCGTCTGATTTCTGTACAAAAAATTCTAAACAGGACCTACAAAACAACGCTTCAGACCAAGAGACGCCCTTTATCTAACATTAGTAGCTAGATAACTGCTTTATTATCCGAACACTCATGCTCCATCGATTGGTACGGTCAATCGAGGTTATACTGTAAAACAAGTGAATGTCATCAAAATCATATCGTGTTTGTTCTCACTAGAGTCAGAAGAGTATCACAAGTATGTTAGGACAAGTTTCATAAGCAGACAGCGGATCTTTATGCAAAATAACAATTATTTTCTTTCTTAATATGTTTAATAGATTGAAAATAATATAACAGTACTTTTACATTCTTCTAATTTTTTACTGTTTTAAATTGCACCTACTCATTTTTGTCATAATTGCATAAAGTCTGCTGTCTATTCATAAGAAAATAGTTAGAAACAAATATATCTTGTATTAGTATTGCTGGACCGATACGCTTATTGCAATGTCTTGTTTCCTCACTAACAAAAAATAGTGTCCGTACACGATTTAAGTGACATTTCGGTCCCGAAGTTTTCACATATATCGAGACTTTACTGTACGCGTTTTCCCTTCGTGCGGACAGAGGCGATTTCGTTGAATGGTCGTGTACATACGTATATGGTTCTAGTAAGCTGGCGGGACAGTAATTGGCAAACGACGGGGTCGCGACTACCGATAACGAGTCAACCTCTGTTCCGATTGAACTACGAAAATCACATTAACAGGGTCGAGAGACGAATATTCCAGCACAATTTAGTCATCTCCTGCTAGGTTGCGATGATAAAGGCCCTGTTTAGCGACATCGACTGTTTCTTGACGAATCCGTCTATTCTGTTCTAAAGTTCCGTTTGCTACTCAAAGGGAAAAGAGGATCCGTGAATCCATTTGCTGTGTGTAAGCTTGGACGTATTATTCGTTTCAATAGAGTTCTTGTTATCCTTCAACTTTAATGGAATTATTATTCGCGGTCGGTAGTACATAATCTTCGTAAAATTATTTATCAATGTTCCACGCATTTGACCATCTTCAAACTTTTGTACATAACCGTTACGTGACAGAATATTAGTCTTGATCTTTTTAATGATGGTCACTCTAAGACTCCAAGGGTTGTTTCCGAATACCATCTCTGACAAATAAATCATTTTTTAACCCTTAATAACTGATTTAAAATTTTGAAAAAAATCCCGAATGAAGCTAGTTTATAACTTCATGCTAGTTTATAACTTCATATTTGCTTTTATTTCATTTAAATATCTTCAGGAATAACTGAGAAAATAAAAGGTAAAGTTTAGGCTTTTCATCCCCATATTATCCGCGCAAGTCGGCAGATAATTAATAACTTCTAAGCTGATCCGTTTTCGACCTTAGACCCTGAATACTTTTTAAAGAGGACAAGAAAGTACATCGATTAATGAAAAAATGTTACTAGTTACTAATTAAGTAATGTTGCTAAAAATAATTGGAGTGATCTTTCTTTTTTTATTACACGGGAACCTTTTTGCTAATTTTAATTTATTATTGTATAAATTACTGACCATCTTTGGTTTGAAAAATTTTTTTATCAGGTTATCGGAAATGCGTGAAATGCTACACGCGATGTACTCGAGAGTGCACTCGGCTACCCTTGCGTACGTCTCTACTATCCTCGCGGGAGACAACGGTTCATATAAAAGCGATTGCTACTTAAAGTTCTATGTGTCCAGACGTAGTATGCAAAAAATCAGAGATGTTCTTTTTGGTGGTATTTTTTAAAACGCGAATAAAAGTTGATAAACCTGGAAAATTGGGACAAATTGTAAATATTTCAAAAAATCCTTGTGGTTTTTGAAAGGCCTTATCGAATAAACATTCAGCAAATGGTACGTGTTTCAGAAAATATGTATGTCGGGTTTTGGATTCGATTTTAGGCTTCAGTTTTAACAATAACTTCGTGTATTTAGTAAAAATTGTGCGTGTTATTACAAACTACATTATATTACTAATGATCTACGACAAAATTTTTTTACAATTCATACTTCGAAACTTGGACAATTTAACATTGTCCCGAACAGTGTCGCGCGTCGCATAGTGGGGTATTAGACCCGAAAAGTCGGAAAAAACTATTTTAGCGTTAGTTATATAACATCAGCTATAACATTATGAAATCAAAAATGTATTTTAACATTTAAAAAGTCAAAAAGATTTCTATTTTCTGTCAAAAAAATTTTTTTATAAATTTTATATATAGAATTATGTAGATGTTTAAACACTGTTTAACTTTTATTGGAAACATTTTTCCTCAGATTATAACGGAGTGCTTCCATCGAAAAGCAGGAAAGAATTATTTTTTTATGTAGATTATGTTGAAATGATTTTTTAAATAAGAAATTTTTTAATAAGTACATATGTATATATTTTCAGAAATTTTTAAATTCTTACTATTAATTTTCATTAGGAAACACGCTGCCATTGTTGATGCTCATTTCTATTTATTAAATTAGTAATAAATCTTGAATCTGTGCAACTCTGGGACTAATTCTTTTTGCACTATGATCACAAACCTTTATCGGATGTAATGATACCAGAAAGAGCACTGGATATTACTCAATAGTATAACAAAATCGTCAATGAAGTTTCATAATCGAGAAAACTTATAGGATGATTGATTACGTTCAAATATTAATAATAAACTATACTAATTTAGATAATAACGAAATGAAATCTGTGCGAAAGTGCTCTGTATACCTATTTGAAAAGCTTCTGCAAAGCAACAATATACACAATTTTCTTAAAACACTTGAAAATCGCTAATGAATGAATGCTGTTTCAGAGACAGTTTAAGAACATGAAGCGTGCTATAAAATCTTTTCAATTTCGATAAAGTAGAGTACTTCACGGGTACAAATAAAAAAAGCAACACTGAAGCCTTATTCTTTAGACCTTTAAGACCAACCCTACCGAGAGGACTAAAAATGGCTACTATGCATTGCCATATAAAAATGACGGAATCGAATTTATTTGGATTTTCTGCGATTTTTATTATAATGTGTGCTTAAATATACATAGAATCGTGTTTAATCATTTCCAATGGAAGCATCTTTATAAATTCAATAATTGTAAAATACAAAATCTGGAAACGGTCATTTGACCGGTAATAGTATTTAGTGTTAAACTACGTCGGACAACAAAAATTGTAGGACTTACGCAAAATTCTGAAATCGACTTTTTTTCGACTTTTTGGGCGTAATACCCCACGGTGCGTCGGGTCGGTATTAGGGCTGTTACTTTTCCGAAGTTCCGACTCTTCGATTATTCGAATGATTCGAAGAAACGAAGGGAACTTCGAAGTGTACGAAATTTCGAAGTATTGAAACTTCGAAGCCTTCGAAGTGTCCGAAGTTTCGAAGTCTTCAAATCGTATGAAGTTGTAACTTAATCTATCTTTTAGCTGTGGTGGCGTATTTTCTTTGAAATATAGGAGTGTCTGTAATCGGATCAAATATAACTCAGCAGCGAAATTTCAAAGTTGAATGCTTCGAAACTCCGTTTCTTTTAATCCTCTAATAATTTACTACGGAGCACAGTGGTCCCAAATCGCGAAAAACCGATCAAAACCTCAAAAATGAATTTCCTCCTAGGAGTTTGTAATTGTAGGGTTGGGTAAAGTGGCGATATGACCACTGAATGCCAACAGGGAAAAAAGTAAAAAGTTTACGGTTCAGTAGTCAGTTCAAAGTTAGCCTTTGTTTGATGAGCATTTGTCGCGCGCATTAGCAGAAAATTGAACGCCCCCTTCTAAAGTGCATAACTTTCAAAATAGTGCATCAATTTCAATTCTGCAAAATGGATGCTGTTCCTGGAAGTAAGTAGAATGTTTATCTGTTTTTGTATCTCCAAAATTGTTAGTCATTACGTTACACGATGGCAATATTCTTTGGAGAACGTAGAAGGTAAAACTTGATGCGCGTATTATAGAAAAGTAGACATAAGTTAAAAGTTCCACGTCGTGCCACCAAAATTCCTTTTCTGATGTGTTGCTAATACATTTATCTTTCAGAATTGATAAAAACCAACTGCCACTAATACCACTCTGCTCATACGAGAGTAAACTTTGTATCTTTCCTATGGATTTTAAAAATGCGATTTTATAATTTTTAGTCAGGATCTGATATCGATAACGATTTGGATGATTAAATCTTATGTACATAATTTACAATTATACTAATTCTTGATATACAAAGTGCAATTTTGTTTGTCATTTATACATTTTTACCTATCAACCACTCAAAACACATTTAATGCGAATTGTTGTCTAAATTTTAATCGGCCATTTTGTTCTTCAAATTTTCGAGTTCATATTCATAATCAATGACCCCAAAGACACCAAAAAGATCATTTTCCAAGCAGGCTAACCATTTTTTAATGTACATGTCCGCCATATGTCAGCGACCCCAAAAATCCCCGAGTACGAATTTTGGAGTGCATTAAAGTACGTTTAGAGGTTTTGGCCGGTTTTTCGCGATTTTCCACTGTGCGGAGGCTCGAATTTCGAAGCTTCGAAAATTCGATTCTCATCGGCTTCGAAGATTCAGAAATCGAAGCTTCGAAACTTCGATTCTCATCACCTTCGAAGTTTCTGAAATCGAAGCTCCGAAATTCGAAGCTTCGAAGCTTCAAAATCTTCGACCTTCGAAGGAAAGTAACAGCCCTAGTCGGTATCCGCGACAAACTAACCGTCTTTTGGAGCGACCGTTCGATCGCTCGGCACGGCCGCAAATCGCGAGAGGTGCCAGATTCGATGACGGGATCAAGGGGGTATCGCGGAAAATCCGGGGGATCGAGGAAAAGAGGAAGAGCGAGGCAGCGAGAAGCCGGCAAGAGGAAGCGCAAGGAGTTGGAGATTGGAGGATGAGGAGGAAAGAGGAGGACGGCTCACGGATGGTTGCGTCACACCCGTCAACTTCCGCGGATCCAACAGAGCGGCAGAATGCAAGACGCCGACACCCTTTGAATAATGAAGCCCTCGGCTTCTATGCCTGTCTGACTTCTCCTCGTGAACGCTCGTTCTCCTTGCCGAGCCGCGGAGAAACCTACGAATTTGTAGTGACGGTTTCCGGTTATACGTAGACAAGATGCACCGTGTGAGAGACCGGCAGAGAGAAAGAGAGCGAGAGAGAGACGCCGAACCCGTCTGTCGACTCCTCTGGCGTCAAATTTTAATTGCGTTACGACGATCCGCGACTCGGCGAAACGTTAGCTGCTCTCCTTAAAAGACGCCGTACCGCAAACAAGAGTATAGGTGATGGACACCGTTTTCCAGGAAAGAGGATTTTCTTTTCACTTTGAATTCGTGGTAGAAATGGACGGAAATAGGTAGGCGTTTCGAATTCATTTTTTGGAGCGAGCGGTTCATCATTGGTTCCATGCTATTGATTCGAAACGATAATAAATGTTAGGGGATGATTCTAATCCAGGAATTTGAGAAAATTATCGAATGCTTTTTCTCTACGTAGGTTGAAGAAAATACGTTTCGAAGAAAACGCGGTTAAAGCTTTGTGCTGACACCGAAGCATCGTTTTTCTCGAATCTCCTCGAATTTAAGTTGCCTGAAAAATCGCAAGAGACCATAGAACAAAATGTCATAAAACTTATTCTAAATGGTAAAAAATTGGCTTTCATTTTCTCTTAAGAAAACGAAATGACTTTCCGAACGACTCAATATTTTCGAAGAAAAATTCAATTAAGAAAATTTATTTTTTCACCCGCAAACATGAGACAACTCCCTTAAAAACATTAAAACTATATCTTTCTTAAAATTATCATAGAAAGAGACTGATACCGCTTTTTGATGGATTTTCGGTCGAAAATGTATTTACGAGAAATAAAAGACGAGTCGAAAGCTATTACCGTTATTGGATCAGCGTATAATATTTGTTAAGAAGAGAAATTGTAGTCACGGACGATAACACACGAAGTATTTTCGATAGACCGGCTAAATTGAAATTTTAATATCGCAGCGCGCGCGGCGCACTTCAAATTACGGATCGCAAGTTCAGGCAAATATTTTTCGGTCGAGATTTATTTGTCCGGTCTACATTTTATACAGTTTATTTTATATAATCGTATCAAGTGATCGGCTCCAATAGATTTTTATCGTGTCGGTATCACCTTTATTTGCGCAGCGCGCGGATGTATTCGTTCCGCGCGCCCGCGCGACGCGGAAGAATGAATCGTCTGTACCAGTTGTAAACGTTGTCATGCGAAATGTGATTTTTGATCAGCCATTCGGTGATATGAAAATATCGCGCTGATGAAAAATGCACAGTTGCGGTTTCCCAAATGCGAACGAAAAATATATTAATTTGTGCGGAATTGCTGATCCGCGACGCAGTTAAAACATTTGCGAGCACTATTATTGAACTGTTTTTAAATATTAATCTTACTCTTTTTAACACAGAGTTTAGATAGTAACGTAAAGATTTTTATTGATATTGTGTGGAAAACAATGGTTTTAGGTTGAAAGATAACCCCCCAAAAATTTCAAGTCGCTAACCCTTCATATAAGGGCTATATGAGGGTAAATACCCTTAACTATATCATTTTTTTCTCGGTTGTTAATTAAGATATTGAGATAAAAAAAAAGCGAAAATACTCGTACTTACCTCCTTTATATTATATATTTTTTTCACACTTGTGATCAAATTATTAAGGGTAGAAAAAAATCATTTAATTTTTTAGAGGTGGGAATTTCAAGCAACCCTTAGAGTGATCACTTTCAAAAGATTCAAGAACAATGTTCTGTTACCTATCTAATACATACAAAAGTTGCAAGATGATCGGATTGGTGGAACATAGTTAAATATTGAAAAACAAATGAAATGGGTAATAACCCATTATATTATACTAATTAATAATTCTTATCAGGAGATTAAGTCCCTTCTTGATCAATTATTTCTTTTTAAACGCGACGCACATCGTATTACATTCTGCTCTTATCTTCTCGAATTTATAGAGAGACATTACGTAGGTGTAAATGAGAAACACGTCTGTCTGTTTGTCTCTTTATTAGTGATTCGGTGGAATTTTGCGATTGATTTTAAACTAACTTCCCGATGAGCTAGAGACTTGAAATTTTAAACATAGGTCAGAACTGGATGACAATGCAATATTAAAAACAAATTTTTTTTAAACTGTGCGTTTATGAGATAAAATTTAGGATTTCAGCGGGATTCGAACCCTCGCTACATAAGCTCGGTAGAACGTTATTAAAACGAAAAACGTGGGCCGCGAGGAATGTATCATTTGCAGTGCAATAAAATTGTTAGTGATTTAGATGAACTATTCATCAATTATCTATTGCATGCGCCCCACGTTTTTCGTTTTAAATCTTACAAGTATTTTCATAGCTATTAAAAATTCACAATCACAAATTTTCAGGACTATCTGTATTGGGTTAGGTATCTGAATGGGGCTAGGAAAAATTATTTTATTCTTTTTAATCCGTCTTAAAAACGTGGTATTTTTTAAAAAGAATTTATTTTTATTTTCCTTTACGGAAAAAGAAACACATGATAGTAGTCCTACAAACATTGCAGAATTAGAATTATTTCAATATTTGAGCGATAGTGATACACAAATTGAAACTATTACAAAATACAAATATATGGAAACGTTATTTTTAAAATATAACACAGCTATTCCGTCCTCTGCCGCAGTTTAGAGATTTTTTAGCTTCGCTGTCAGCGTTGCTTGTTGTATGCGAATAGCCTCAGTCAAACAGAAAATAAAACGAAAATGTGGCAAATGATATAGTTTCTTATATTGAGTACCATTTCTTCTTTCAATTATTGCTGCGATAAGAAATATTAAATCACCCATAAGTAATGCGGTTTCTTTTATTTAAAAAGTAAAATATTTTATTTCGTGGTTCAGACTGTTAAAATAGAAATATTTTATTTTGTGGTTCAAACTGTTAAAATAAAAATATTTTATTCTCGTAATTGTATATTTTATTTAAAATACTATTCTCTTTAAGCAAAAAATGAAATCTAAAATATTAAATAGTGTTTGAAATATTCATTTCGCTAAATAATGCCTACCTCTGGTGGGTAGCCAGTTATCCTAGTCTGAAACAATGTGATATTTTTCGGTTATAAACAGGAAGGCTAATTCGTCGACCACGTTTTAGGGTTAAAACACGAACCGAACCGTCTCGAAAAGAAATTGCTGGACTGCGTTTACGTGTGGCAGGTATACAAACGGAGGTCCCGCGACATGGAAACAGAAACCGACGAGGATTTACTGCAGTTTCCAGTCGGCGGCAGCTTGGACGCCTCCAGCGGCTCGTTGTCCAGCGTGTCCCTGTCGGATAAGAGCATGTCGACGGACAACGTCGAGGAGTACTTCGGAGATGTGCCGTTCGCAGGTAAACAGCAACGCACGCTTGGCTGCACCGCATGACGCTTCTTTCTGCCCACGTGTAAATGCATAATCGTTGTGTTACGTCTTTGTTTTTTCCCCTGGTTTTCACCGTCTGCCTGACGATGATCGTCGACGGGCGATCGTTCACCCTCCCCTCGGGTGAACAACGAATATTTATTCGAGTTAAATCTGCGTACGAGTATTCGAATGCGTTCCTTGTCCTATGTTCGGTAACTGTTTTCGCGATAATACCTCGCCTCCGATGAATTTTCGAATTCCATATGAATTGCAGATCAGGACAAACTTCCTTGCGGTTATCATTTTCTGACGATATGGTGCAATTGTATTCGCGCACTGCGTTCTCGTTTCATTCGTTCTACGGTCCTGCTGACAGCGTTGGGCTACAGATATGTTAAGATGATCCGGAAGGTTTGATTTTTGGTACTATCCGATACGAATTGCAGTTTCGGAATACATATAGTATATACATATATGTACATGATGTGTACAGAGATAAATGACAATCGGTTTTTATACAGGGTGTCCCAAAACGATAGCGACAGCCGGAAATGGGAGGTTCCGTGGGTCATTTGAAGCGGCATTTTCCAAAGCAAAAATGGCGTCCGCGGCTTTGTTTAGGAGTTATTAACGAAAAACACGAGACGCCCGCGAGCTAGAAGCCAACGCTCGCCTGCCGGCTCGTCGCGCGGAACGTGCCAGCGGGCGTCTAACTCGCGCTCTGATTGGTCCGTATTTTTCGTTAATAACTCCTAAACAAAGCCGCGGACGCCATTTTTGCTTTGGAAAATGTTGCTTCAAATGACCCAAGGAACCTCTCATTTCCGGCTGTCGCTATCGTTTTGGGATACCCTGTATAGTTTTTCGAGGAAGAATACTGTATAGTTATCTTCAACAAAGGTCCCCGTAATTAAAAGATATTTCCTTAATTCTCGCAAACGGTAAGAATGTTCATTTAGCAGTTCATTTCACAATACTCATCATTTAATACTCGTTCATAAAAATCAGGGCTCGGAATTACCTACTCGCAACGGTCGATTTTCGAAGGTTTCCGTGGCGATCCCAGTTCTCGAGCGTACCATCAGTGTCGCCAGATCGAGAAAATCGAGGGGAATACAATTTACCTTTCTCTGATGACCAGAGTAATATGTGACACGTTGCGCGTGCGCGACGGGGATTGAGTGGGGCGAATGGGAGACACGTGACCAGTCTTAGTGGAGGACATTGGAGTGTGCGGAATTGGGTGGTGGAATGGAATAGTGGAAGGGGAAAAGGAGGGGAGGTAAAAACCGGCCAATTTTGGTCGTTTCTGGCAACACTGCGTACCATACGCGCTATTCATTAGCTCCTAGGAAAACTAAGGTCGCCACGGGAAGCAAGACGCGCGGCCAGGTCGAGGGGGCGCAGCCTTCGAAAATCGGACGTCGCGAGTAAATAATTCCGAGGCCTGAAATGTTACTGCGTAGATACCGTACTGGTAGTTTTACATTAGATAAAATTTCACATATTAATATCCTGTATTTTATAAAATAGCAATTATATTCGTAGTAGTACGTTTAATTATGCTTAAAGTAATTGCATCACGTATAACGCAACTTTACTAAATCCTCAAAGGTACTATACAACTGTTTCTTTAGACTTACATGCTGGTCCTATGATATTGTAAACCGACAATGAGTATTATACACTGCTACGTGTTATTCATAGTCTACGTACGATCTAATCGTTTAAAATTGCAGAATCTTAAACATAGTTACCATAAATTGTATATTTTTCAAGTATACTATTCGCTGATATTGTACATATACGTGACAGTGTATCGAACGTTGAACTAACGTGGCTGCTTCGTTCTTATTTACAATATGCCCCGGGTACAGTAGTCCTGTTATGTCTGTCGACGCATGGCTATATCATGAAAGGAGATTTGTATTCTAGAGCAGATATGCAGCGTATACATACATTTTTCTCATAGTCACACAGTTATAGAATTTTCCGCATTCTCGATAAAATAAGTAACAATGTAAATGTTCAAGCATTATAACTCCAATCATAAGATAATAACTTACGTGTACTACACAAATACTAATTATACTCGACGTCGTTCGGAAACAGTTTAATATTTCATGTGGAACTGATATTATAACAATATTATAAGAAGGGGATATTATGTAAAACATGTTTTCACTGTTGTATCATCAAAAATATCTATACAAATTGTTCATCGTATTGGTATCGAAGAATTTTTGTCCGCTTGAAGTATATTTCTAGAGAAAGTTTACATTTCTGCAATAAGATTTGCAACAAATTGCAATAAAATCAGACGTATAAATGGTATCATTGTTAGCAGTAGATCTGACAATATTTAATTATTACCAACATTGATATAACCTGATTGATAAGGGTAAGAGTTACGCTATTGGTATTGAACCATTTTTTCATCCATCAGATAGTTAACTTTAGATTAGTTACTATGAAGAACTTTTTTTGCTATTCTGCTCTATGCCATCAAACTTGCTACAAGTTGTTTCACTGTACACCATAAACAGTACATATTAAAATCGTTACAACATTAATATAATAAATGGGACTATAAAATTGTTAAAGTACGTGTCGTATACACGCTCGACACTGTTATTACACATTTTACAAACATATAAATCAAACCTTCCAGATCTAGCTTTAACCCTAAAAATATGAGCTATGACCCGTTACGTGCAATGGGGAGGGGGCGGGGGTGCTTTGGATCCACATTTCTTAAAATAAATTTACCGTAAAGAAAATTGTTTTTCTGCATCGAATGCTTTTATTCAAACACAGTTAATAAGTTCTCTCATTTCCATCACTGTTTTATACACTACTGGCCGAAGGAACCAGTTCTCCAATACTATCATACCACATTTAGAGTACAGAAAACGTTCGCGCAAATGTTTAGTTTGTATAATAAGATATAAATATATATTAAAAAATAAAATTCTTGATTGTAACTGAGTATGTTTTCGATTTCTTATGGACAACATTTTTCACATAAATCAATGGGGATTGTAAAGCTGTACAAAACAATGACTAATATTTTAAGAGAATTTTGTCTACAAATTAAATAACTGAAATTTAACATTTTTCAAACTGTGGGTTCGAAAAGCCCCACCCCTTAGTATTCCTAGGATTAATAAAATCCAAACGGGTCTGGTGAAATTTCACGAAATTAGTGATGGGCGACGTTGAGTGCTTTTGTAATCGAAATACGTGTAAAATACCGGAAACTTCAACAATCGAATACAACATCTAGATATTAGGTTGGTGCACATGAAATATCCGATTTTAGAATGCAAATTCAATGAAGCCTTTCGATCTAGAAATATTATTATATTCCACAGGTTCGTTATAAATATATCATTTTAAAGTACAAAGCTGATTTGTAAAGTTATACCTCCGGTTTTTATTTAGATACCAGGTCGTTAAGTATGAAACTTGACAGGTGTGTCTGAAATTTGTATTTTATTTGTCAAGTTTCATACCTGATATTTAATTTCAATGTTAAATAAAATTTATTTCGATGTTAATCAATTTGATTGTTATCTATTCTTTTTATACGAGTGAAGGAGTAAACATATTGACGATAGTCACTAACGAAGGAACTGGTAATTCGTTGATAAAATATAATATATTGATTATAATGGTGCTTACCTCGACCGATGAGTTTTATGAAAAAAAAAATTATATTTGCTTAACGTTACTGTTAAAAATCGGACATTTCATATGCAACAACCTACTACATTTCGCATTCGAAGAAAAAGGTCGATCATAAGTTGGTAATGCATGTTTCATTCGAATATTTTTTGAAATGCTTACCGCCCATCACTGCACGAAACAGGGTATAAGCCAGCTCTCTATCGTTCCGCGTGGCGTAAGTCTTCCTGTTGACGCAGCTGGATGTTTTTTAACGTCAGAGAGTTTCAGAAGGAAAAACCCGCCGGGACAAGACGCCGATCGCACGGGCGTTCTTTAATTCATCTGCTCGAGAAAAATGCGTTTCTCACGTGTTACGCGGTAGTAAAATTCGTCGCCGGCGGATTTTCAATCGTTCGCTATACGCGAGAGGGGAAAACGTGACGTGCAAGCGGAATCCTGTTCGCGGAAGGTGTCAACGATCGGTACTCGTTACGCGGACAGGTCCGCTCCATCGTCGAGCCCGGTTTTACGCTGCTAGGGCCGAGCATTATCGCGGGGCCGAATAATAATAATTCCAGGAGTGCTGCTCTCTTTCCGGCGAACGACCGTCCCGAAGGAACGGGTCGATAGGCTAGACTCTAGGCATGCACAACTGGACGATTTGGGAGCGCAAGCTCTCGACTCGACTCGTGAGCCGGTCGCTGGCTGGCACACGTAGGGTGGGGAGAACAGGAGCAACAGGAGCCGCTCATGAACCGCTCTTGTTGCTACGAGTTGTGCATGTCTGGTTAGAGTTAGTGTTCCCGTATCCTACGACGATCACAGATCGAATAGTTCCTTAGGTCATCGACTACCTAGTTAACTGTGATGTATACACACGTGTATGTGGCCGGCTGTTCGAAAGAAAACTCGAGAACCGAGACGCAAGATACCTGGACCCAATGTCACCAATATTCTGACACGTCTACAAAGGGTTCAAATTAGAGATCTCTATTTCACGTGTATTTCACATACACATACTTCAGTACTCTCCGTGCCTCACAAGTTGTCTCTCGAAACAGCACAGAGGCAAAGGGAGTTTTCGCTCACAGCCAATTGTTAGGCCATCACATCACACAATTTAGTCAATAATTCGGCTAGAACCGAAAGTGCGAGTGGAATAACGCAATCGGACTGCTTGCTGCCGCATTCCTTTCGAATTCCTGCCAGGAGACAACTTGTTTGGCACCGAGAGTACGTGTGATTTTAAGTACACCGGTACACGTGTATTATGTCACGTATATTTAAATACACGTGTACTGTTTCACCTTAAAAATGATGTTTAAATTTATTGTTGTACCAACAACCGTGGAATTTGTGAAACCATAGTCTGGATACATAAATTACTATCAGTGTTCTAAAAATTATACAAATTGATGAATGAGGATGCATTAATGCACGTGCATTTGAATTTTAAATACACATGAAATAGTACACGTGTGCCCGTGCACTTAAAATGACATGCACTAAAGTATGCACTGAAGTGTATGTAAATATACGTGTGTTATTAATACACGTTCAAAACCACGATGTCTAGTTAAAATCCTGATAGGTTTAATATAATTTCGTTGTACAAATCGTTCCTTTTTTTCGAATTGACTGAACCCTTTTCGAGGACATGATTAGCCTCATGCCATTGTCAACATTAATAAATTCCATGATTTATTAGATTTTAGTTATATAAAATCTCTGTTTTTTGTTTATAAATAAGAGCAGGAAAAACAAAATACTGTTGTTTGTTATCAATATTTATTTATTTACTGTTGCAATATGCCTGTGGAAGTGTTTTGAAATGATCACGATGCAGGACGTATACATATAAGTAATAACAGTTTTGTACAAAGATGTTAACGTCTTCAAATTTTTGTAGTCTTCCTTATCCAGTAATGATTAATCTAGAATTTAGAGTTTTAAATTCGTCTTCCTCCTCCATGTAATATAATACTTTCTTTAATCTTAGGTTTGTACTTTGATACACAACCCGATATGAACGTAATATATTTATTTAGTAATTATCTAAGTGTTATAATTATTTATTTATGCAATAATCACATTTAACACATTGAACGCTGCGCGAATTTTATGCGTCTCGCGCAAGATACGATAATGTCATTCGTACGAGCGACCAGCGTTATTAATAATAATTGTTAGTTACTTGATAATAAAGTTTACATCTTACACTGTAACATAGTCACTTTCAGTACTAATAAATTAATATTCAGTTGCATTAATTTCATGACAATCACTTTCAAGGAATTCAATGACGCTGGTCGTAAATTATCCCTGCTACATTCAACGTGTTAAACAACTTTTTGCTACTCGTACAATATATCTTGTTAGGTACAGGAGTGAGGACACCAATCGGTAGTACCCAATAGGGGTGTCTGGACTGTCTGAACAGACTACAAATTACAAGAAATAGATTTACATTACTTTTCAAAGAAACGAATGTGCAATTCCATGTATTAATAACATTTCATCCAAACAAACATGTTTAGTAACGGGTCCACATGTTTATTTCTTTGTCGAGTTTTGTGTTGCCAGCATATCAAGAAGGCAAAGAATTATTACTAATCGTTGATGTTTAGTTATTTTGGATCTTGAAACATCACGAAAAGATCTCATAAATTTTTGGGCCTAACCCAGAGACCGGTTAAACTTCCACTCAGGGGACCAAAAATTTTCCACTTTTCTGACTGTAATATTTCATAACACGACGAAAAAATGATAGAACTTTAAATTCTAGTGCGAGGAATCCAAGATGGACGATTCCAGGACTTAAAGTTTTGTAATTTTTTCGTCGAATTGTATATTACATTCAGAAAAGTTGAAAATGTTTGGTCCCCTGTGTGAAAGTTCAGCCCAGAGACATAACCCAAACCATTTCAATAACGTTTACATAGTATCCAAAAGAAATCGATTGATTTAAGTGGATTGTTACGCAAGCAAGGACATTCGTATCTGAGATCCTTTCGCGTACAATCTTCGTTTGATATTGAGTAATTATAACGACACGCAAGTTCAGAACAAAAACAAGTGTTACATTAAGTCGTCCCGCTTCTCGCGTGTCACAGACCCATTATTCGATCGGTTTTTCACTTGTTTTTTTACGAGTCACGTCGCGTAAAATCCATGTTGTAATTCACTTATATTGCTAATCGCACGTTCTCAAGTTCTCGAGCATTTTCTTTCAACGACACCGTATATGAGCCCGCTGACCATGTACACGTTATCTGTATGAAAACTTACCAGGATGATTATACCGAACGTATTTCCCGTTGTTTTCTAAGCCGAGTATATGTTTCCTATATATTTATCTATTACCCGGTGTATCGGTGGTCTTTCGTTTCTGTAAATACACTGTTCCGTTCGAAAATTACCGATATGTTAAGAGACGTATAATTTTTAATCGTAACTGAAATATATAATCTACATCAGGCCTAGGCAACTGATTGCCGACGAGCTGCCGATGCTCGAGCCGCTATCCCCACTTCAGGGGAATTAGTCACGTGAATGCGCCACGTGACCGGTCTGTAGCGGAAGCGGGGATATTGTCGCCGTAGATAATTGTATGATAGAAAAAGTCTCCAGGCTCCATCTATATACCGACAGTTGTTGAAAATTATTAATTAGATTCTCCTTCTCTTAGTAATTATTTGGAAACAGTCACTCACTGGTGCTCAGTCACTTACTGGCAACGTTACCAGATCAAGCGATTGGAGGAGTAAATAGTGGGGAAATGTTAGTCAGAACTTGAATGACGTCACGAAGCTATAGGGTAGTTTAATAGAGATGGTGACGTCGCGATTCGTGCCGAAGGTGGGGTGGCGTGCTTATAACTTTTTTGTTTTATTGTTTAAAGTGGAGGGGGTTGAAATGCATTTACGCACAACTTCCCGGGAAAGTGTGGGGCTCTCCGGTGTGACACCCCTTTCGTAAGGGGTGCCGTGCAATCCGAAATTACCCATTAAAAACTCCCCCTACATTTACCTCCTCCGATTTAGGGGAAACTGGTCGGGACTATCTACGGACTTTACTTCTCCAACGATTTACCTCACTGACGATTTTATACATTTCTGAGAAAAATGTGAATAGGAGAAATTTACAATAATAGAATGATTAAGGAGATTGAAGAACATTCATACATATGTAATCTTCAATTTTTCAAAATCGTTAAAGAAGGAAAGAAATTCCTGAGTGACTTCAGTGTCTTGCAATTGATGCAGACAATTTTCATTTTGCATAAAGATCCGCAGTCTACTTATAACCAGTATCGCCAGACCAGGAAAATTGAGGGGAATATAGTTACCCTTTCTCTGGCATTATCGAATTAGTCACGTGATCGGCTGTAGCGAAAGCGTGGGGATGCTCGCCGCTGGGGAATGGGGAAATGGCGTCGCAGAAGGGGCAAGGTAGAGTGGGAGACAAGAACTCTACGTCCAACAAGAGATGGCACAGATTTTGACAGTGGGCTGCAGGGGGATCTGCGAGATCCCACTCCTGACGCTAGGCTGCGGATCCCACTATTGCGCTTAGGTTCTGGCGGGAACGGTCGTCATAGGAGCTCGGCGTCACCACATCGCTCTATTGCAGTCGCACTCAAGACGCTCGTTTGCTGTCTTCGTTAAACGATTCGGCAATCGCGGAGGACGTGTAGCGCGAAGTAGAGATACCACGTGGTACCTACAAGTTTCTTTGTACCATCTCTTGTTGGACGTAGAGTAGATATCTCCAGTATTGGTATGTTGATTTGCTCAGAGGGAACTTTTGCGGCTAAAGTTCTTATTGGTATACTGACCCTAGTAACCTACTAGGCGAGCGACTTACTGTCGCGCTCGTGCGAGTCAGAGCACGGTAGTGCAGGTAACGGCTCGAGCGTCGGCAGCTCGTCGGTAATCAATTGCCCAGGTCTGTTTTATATATATATATTTACCATGTGTTAGTATTCGATATTTTCGTTTTGATTATGCGTTTAAGACGTGCATATTCGAAGAGAATGGGGAAGGATCGATTTCACGCGAGAAATGTGCAATCTTCTCTTCCCCCGCGGTAGCTGTAAGAGATGAAGCATTTGAAGGAGCTACGAGACTTCGGAACGCTCGAAGAATTCCAATCTTTTTAAGCCGAACGGGATATCGTCGTTGTAGATCGTAACGAAACTTATACCTAAGTGAAAGTATTCGCCGGCGAACGGGTATTGTAACGGGTGCGGTAGACGATCGTGGAACATCACGTTCGTCTATCGGGAAATCGTGGATAGGTTCTCTCCTCGATGCTACAACCATTTCTCAACGTCCTGTCATTTTCTCCTTGCATAACCGCGAGATCTTGGCCTGATCTTTCCGAACAATCTGGGATATTGATTCGCAACTTTCTACGTTACCTCGGGACCCGGCAAGGTTTATAGTGCAACGGGGTTCAGAAGCTTCAATACACATTCCAGTTCGAAGATCTGTGAATTGTTCAAACGAGGACTATGTACTAAACGATGTACAGTAATGTCTCGATATGAGTTAACACGTTAAGCGCCACGCCGAATTTGCGTGCCTTTCCGTTCAGGCCACAGTTACCGTCAGGCGGGCCCTGCCGGTCCGTAGGGACCGACGTGGCCTGAACGGAAAGTCTAGCGTCGGTCCCTAGGGACCAACGTGGCGCTTAACGTGTTAAACAATTTTCTTGGCTCCTAAAGCTCCTGTTTTCTTAGATCAAGACTTTACTGCATATCGAGACACTATCCTAGTAGCATTTATGGTTGGCCAACGGTGACCGTGACTAATGGTTGGGAGTTGGCAGACATATATGGTTGGTGGTTTTAATTACCATGAAATTTACGTATGATAATACTTCATTGACCTAACCAATGTTTACCAACATTTAAATATCGTATGTCTTACAGACGTTAGAAACATTGCTACAACTGTCGCGGAATGGTTGGCCCACTAAAGTTTTATTGTGTTCGAATTTGTTTATTTCTTTCATTTTCCCATTTTCCAAGGGGAAGGCAAGGGGTAGTGCTCATGTAGTATAAGAAAACCCTTTCGGGTTTCTTCAGAATGGATTAGATATTTCGATTTATATTTGTTGACATATCTAGTAGCCCAGATCATAGCATCCACGTGCAAAAGACCTCTGTAGGTTCGGCGATAGATTATCAGTTTACTACAAGGCGGTCCGGGTATTAAGTTTTTTCCTTTTTTCCCAATTTTTACCGTGGAAGTTACTGTTTATATGTATATTATGTATGATATACTGTAAAAATAACCGTAAAGGAGAAGATCAGAATAATATGTTAGCAGGCCCAGTTGACCCTTCGTTGGCCATGATCGTTGGCCCATCTGCATAAAAAGGCGACATTTCTAACGGTTGGTCAATATTGCAACCAAGATCCAATAAATTGCCAACCATAAATGCTACTAGGATAGTGTACAACGACTCGTCAACACGTTTACAAAAGGTTTAACGTGTATCTTAACCGTTGATACGTTGATAACTTTGCACAACATTTTTTAAAAATAATCCTCAAAACTTGCCTAATGATCAGAGACCACTTAAGGTTTAAAAATCGTGAGAACAATAATAACGAGGACAAACCAGTAGAAATCATGTAAAAATTTGAAACATTGGCTAATATTCCGAAAGTATATGTATTCACGTTAATTGCACCTTTTTCAGACTCAATAGAATGTGAGCGTTCCAGTTTGCGTTTGTGTTGTACACTTGAAGTAATATTGCACAGCATATTATTTTACACTGGGACATGCGTTTCTTACGATAATGACATAATCATTTTTTTACAGTTCTAACTAGTGGATGCTGTTCCACTTCACGTCCTGTGTATTTTTTGCTTGCCATTCTTCTGTGCATTTTGTATATTTGTCTGTCTATGCATGTCAATGATATTTATAGCAGAACATGCAAATAAAAATATTAGCATCACGAACATCTAATAAATGTCACCGACTACGACAGTAGTGTTTTAACTCCAAAGAGTTTGTTGGGTTGTTGCGCAAGTTTTGTCGCCTATGTTCTTAGCATAATTTTATCTTGAGGACAAATATTTCTTACGGATGCGTTTCGTATGATTTCATTTTTTTTTCTTCGGACCGCGTCTTGAACTTTTGAACTTCGTCAAAAGTTTCTTTTCGTTCAAGGCTAAAGCTGTATAAAGTCATTTTTCGAAAGCTACCATTCTTCCAAGGTCACGCAACAAAACATGGTAGAAGTGTTAATTTTTTTTTTCAATTCGACAGTGGTCTTAGCCTCTAGCGGAAAAGCTTTTAATCGAGTTAAAAAATTGAATACGCGTTTGAAAGAGGAAAGGTAAGACTGTGAACTAACGTAAAACGCGGATGTAATAAAAATTTATTGTGAAGATGAAATTCTGCTTAAAACATAAACGATAGGATTCGTACAGTAACCGAATACTGTCAACTTTCAATGTACTGGACACTTCTCGGTAGTCGTGCAAGACGAAGGCTCGTAGAAAGTATTAGATTTACATGTGAAACAGGTTTTCTGCAAACACTAGTTCAAGTATGAAGTAATTTATTGTGCATTATTACTTCGGGTGCGAACAGTTATGTTCGACGAAGAAATTTTCACTCCAGCGATAATCGGAACTTTCACTAGGAAAGCAAGGTAAACATTATGGCAAATCATTAGGACTTGTGTGAAACACTTTGGAAATAGTGTGCCGTTGTTTGTCGATAAGAGAACCTATCCTCTACGATCGAGATACCGTAGATTAAGTATTTTGATTTGTTACACTGAAATTCCACCCCCGGTATATACATATACTATATATACACTTTATTTTGTGATTGATTTTTGTATATTATTTTATGTTAAATGCTTCGTCTAGTTAGTGTAATTCGCTCGACGAGTATTACGTACCATAAAAGTATATTAAAATTAGGCAGAGTTTAGACGTACAGAATACATAAGCAATTATAGTGCGTTATAATATCGTTGGTGTGCTAATAAACGTTATGATGCTGTGTATGCAATGTCTTGAATTATTTTGTCGCTTTCGTACGTCCTTCTTGAGCTTGCGTACACTATACTCTTGGTTCCCTGTCCATTACGTCCGCTATGTCGATGAGCTTGCTTCTCGGTTCGTTATCTCTCTCTATCTCTCTTTGTCTCTCTGTTTCTCGTTTTGAACATATTTACCCGAATTACTATATTGATTAGAACTGTCACGCGAAACGAAATAGTCCTCCGAGTATTGGAATTGAAATATACAGGGTGTCCCAAAAATGTCGTACTTCCTTAAAAGGGATGATAGCTAAGGGCATTTGAAGTAACTTTTTCCTTTGCGAAAATGTTCTCCGGGGCTTTGGTATGAAGTTATTAACGAAAAACACGGACCAATCACAGCGCGGCTACAGCAGACGGATTCCGGCTCGGCAACAGGTCCCGCTGAGCATTGCGTTGGCACTGGCTGAGCCGGAATCTATCTGCTGTAGCTGCGCACTGATTGATCCGTGTTTTTTATTAATATACTAATGTCCCATTCTAAGTCAATTCTCGGTTCTGTGTTGTGACCTAGATCGGAACAGGACACAATTTTTTTGTGGCTTCGTCGACCGCGCCGAACGTGGAAAAGGACAGCGAAGCTCGAGAGGCCTCTGTCGCCAAAAAAGTGTAAACATAACTAATCCAATAACAAAACTTCTTTATTTTTCATTATTTTTTGATGGGACTTTGACCAACACATTCGTGGCATTTTTCTAATGAAAAGATACCAAGTATGATATAATTCCAATTATATTTACTTGTGTAATGAACGATGAAAGTTTCCGACGCAAAGGAGGTCAGCGTTCAAAGCATTTCCCATACGCTGTTCTTCCTTGCGTCCGAAACATTCATCGTTCATTACACTAGTAAATATCATCGGAATTATATCATACTAGCAGCCCCCGGCACGGCTTCGCCCGTGCTAAGAGTAAGAAGAATTTAGATTTTGATCTTAAAATAATTACAACAAATATGATGGCGAGTTACAACAAAGT